>BMAU01012113.1:0-321888 GCA_019973935.1 Trichonephila clavipes | reverse complement strand
AAAAGCTCTTTACTTTGTTTTCATTATTTTTTTTTCCTTTTGAAAATGCCATGACCAAAATGTACGCAGGCTACTGTGATAAATAATACTTGAAAGGGATGGAATATGACTGAAAATGGTAAATCTAAAATGCAGCTTTTTCAGGTAATATTACAATTAGACTACAGCAGTGTTTCTCAAACTGTGGAGCGCGTCCCCCTTGGGGGGCGCGAGCATATCGAAAATAAAAGATTTAAAAATAATTAATTTACTGGAATGAATTAAAACAAAATAATTTCAGACATAATAAAAAATGCACTTTTTACTCTGATATAATTTATCGGCGCGCGCGAGCGATATTAAGTAAAAAAAAAAAAAAAAACTTCAATACCTAATTAGCTATCTTTGATTCTATTCCCAAATAAAAACTTTTATTTGATTTGCTGTAATCCCATGATGAGAGATTTTTTTACTACGCTTTCTGTTTAAACCTAACATACAGCTATTTCAGAGGAAAACAGATCCCAGACGCATAATCGAAAAATTTAGGAATATAAAAAATTCATCACTGTCATTATTTTTGAAATACTGCACATTATAGCTGTAATCTGTTTAACCTTCTAGTTATTGGTACAGTTAGTTATGACTCCTCTCTTATGTGTTTGTTTCTCATTTAGGGAAGTTGTAAGTAATGTATTTTTCTGTTACGCTTTTTTTTCATGCAAAAGAGTTTTATATTTGGCAAACCACGGAAAACCCTTTGATAGATTACTTGGCCAAGACTTATTTTTACGTGTATTCTATACATATAAAGCATAACGTGAAAAAAGTTTTACACAATTTTATATAATCATAATGAATACACTTTTACCCGGAAGTGGTCGCGCGGGACGCACAGATTACGAAATCGTTAATTCTGGCAAAACTGTTTATTTGATACCAAAGAAAAATGGCAAAGTCCTTGAAAGTAGGTAAGTAAACTTCCTCTTGATTAAATTATTCACTGGAATCACGATTTTTATTCTGTACTATAAAAATAATTATAAAAAAGGATTGGGGTGACTCACAATAACCCCGCTCGACCATTATTATCGAGTGCACGCCTGCTCCCGGGATAAAACATGTTGAAGTCTTTTCGATTTAAATATTAAAAATAATACAGTTATTCTTCATCGGAATTTTATATTATTGTTCATTATTTAACATCGAACATAAATGCTAATTCTGTGAGGCTTAAAATTACCATTCGCTTAAAACTAATTATAATTGGAGTAACCATTTAAAAAAATCATTTTACATTTTTTGTAAACATTGTCGAGCATTTGGTTTAGCGCTCCTTACAATTCAGCTATTATTTCAATAATGTTTTATTTTCTTATAAATGAACTCGTGCAAAAAGAGCGGGCACTTCAGCCGGTATACTTTTAATGTATCAGTGCTGCACAGAGTATTTTATAACTAATTAATTAATACTAAATTAAGAACAAGTTTAATAAGTATTAACGACTTCCATGGGCTTGTCTTACAAAGCAAAGTTTTCATAAGGAATGCTTATGATTAGAAATTCACCCTCTGAGTTTTTTAGCAGATATCTATATTTTGTCTTCTAAGTAGCCACCACATTTTTGCAATATGTTCAATTCAAAATTAGAGAAAGGAAAAATAACATAATAATTATCCTATTTTATTTATTTATTGCTTAAAAGTAGTATACAAAATATTAATACTTATGTTACTAATTTGTATGGTTTATAATTAAGATCGCCTATTGTAGCTTTAGCGTCAAAGTGCATTATTATTGCTTTCAGTACATTATTAATGTATAAGGGGGCGCGATAAAAATTGTGATCGAAAAGGGGGACGACAGTATAGAAAGTTTGAGAAGCACTGGACTACAGAATACAAATGTTGCAGAATGAACTAAATATTTCCCTGATGTACCACAAACTACATTATAATAAATCTATTGTAGTACTACACTGCAGTATTTTAAAGTAATGCAACAAAAACTTAAACTTGCTTAACTGCCACGATGGGGAACTGAGAAAAAAATAGATATTGTTTACAAACTTGGGGATTTCTGGATTACGTTTGTATAACTACTAATTTCTATATAAAATATTTTGCATTTAAAACTCTTGTGAATATATAAGAATCTGATAAAAGTGAATAATTGATCAAATTAACAGTTGTTATCAATGTTATGTCTTAGAATATTTTGAATTAAAAAAAGATATTTCAGTCACATATTTATTTCAAGTAGAATTTTCATGTAGAGCATAAGTTGGATAGTAACAGATTGAAAAATTAAAGCTTTACAGGCAATGGAATTTTTTATGCCATTACAAATTTTAAATATGTTTTTCTCAAATTTTTAATTTTGAAGATGAGAGTGTTTTCTAATCCCTAAGGCGTTTTTCCTGTTCAAGATAGAGTCTTGAAATATCTTGTAAATGTTCCCTTACATATGTTCTATAACAGTTCATATGGATTTAGGTCTGAGAGCTCTAGTTATTTTTTAAAAATATCTTAATGTTAATATTTAAAAAAAAAGTTGGGTTTTTTCCAGGTTTAGCCATAAAAATAATTATTAAAATTCAACAAAGAGATATATTTTAAATTTTATACTTTTTGTTTCCAAAATCTAAGAAATATTAATCACTTACAATAATTAAATATTTTTAATAATTTAACATTTTAGAAAAGTTTAAAAATTTCAAAACTGTTCAATGCTTTAAAATTGGGAAATAATGGCTTGTCAAACTAACCTATTATTTTCAGAATCAATATAATAGTATAATTTGAATATAAAACAAAAAATTAATTTTACTGTGACAAACTGTTTACGACTTCTACTCATATTGTAAAAAGAATGAAAGATAAATATATAACATAGTGGCAGTGAAAAACACATTCATAATATGTTAAAATCCTGTCCCGATACAAATTTCAATGCATTTTCCAAACTGTAGCTAAAAACAATTATATGTTTATTAGGACAGAAATTATTTATATTTAGATATATTTTTCCTTATTAAGTACATAATGAATAATGGCAAGATAATTTGTAAAATCCTGAAAGATTTTAATGAAGAAAAAAAAGCCAGACATAATTTTAGATAGTTAGAAATTTAATTATATAATACACAAATATGCATGCTTTAAAAGAAATAAGTTGGCTAAGAAAATGAAATTTACTAAAAATTTCCTGAATAAAGTAAATCAGATTTCATCCTCAAATACATATAATTGTAAGAAAAGGTTTTATTCAATTTACAATTAGTTACAAAAAACCTTTATAAAAAATAATTTTAACAGGTATAAATAGCAAAAAATATCAAAGAAGTATGAGAAAGACACATACATGTCGTTTACAGAAATGTCACAGTGTGATATTTTTCGAAACACGGCACTGCACACAGTCCAACATTACAGTCTTTACATTGAAAACGAGTTTTTGATGTTTAACGACTAAATCGTAAATATAAGAAATAACAGTCAAATATCTCGAGTGCAGACGGCGCTCGCTGATATTTGAGTGAGAAAATTAAAGCAGCATAAAATGCGATCTCGTTTGAATTATATCTAATGTGCATATTTGGAACTGTTTAGCGTACTCGAATTAACTCAAGTGCACACGTCAAGGGTTTATATTGCATTCTAAGTCAACACGGTGGCTACTGACGAGCGACTACGTAATTTTGAACCGCGGTTAAGTGACGAGGACGATACATGAGCTGATAACTCCCCTTCCAAACTTCCACATCACACCAACGTGAGGACTTTTGACGTCGACGTGTTTAACGTGCATCAGCTCCTCTTCAACGCTAAACTTTTGTGGTACCAGGGCTCGAACACTGGACACGAGTTCATAACCACGACTATCAGGCTACCGTGGCCGCAAAAGAAAATAGCAAGTTTGAAAGAAATGTAATGGAGAAGTATATTTGAAGAAATAACTTCAAAACTTAACGAAAACCAAAATATCTAAATTTATTTTAGGAATAATAGTGAATATAACTTCGTACACCTAAAACCACTTTACGCAGTGTATTTTGAAAATGAACGTTTCCCCTTTTAGAGAAACTTACTATAATTATGTCAAATTCCTAACATTTTGCTCTAAGGGGATCCCCGAAACAACGTAATTTATTTGAAACACAAAATTACTTATGGTTGAATCTAATACAATTCCCTACAAAATGAATAAAAACTCTTTTTTTTTTATCATATAAATTGTGTTTGAATAGGAGATGGTTAGTTAATAAGAACATTTAAAACGTGTCGGCAATCTATGGATCTGTGGCACGTGGTACAATTCTTAGTGGCACTCAGCACTACTCTACAAATTTGTCAATTCTTGAGTGGATGGAAGTTGATAATAGACCTTATTTGACAAACATCTTCTGAGTTATGGACATTTATGGAACTACAAAATAATCTGAAAGATAATTCTAAGGATAAATTTACAGCTATTTTGTAAATAATTGAGTGTTATTGCTAGGGATTTAATTGCTGAAAAAAGAAAATTGCATGTACTCTGCTTTCCACTTATGTGATTCGGCATATCAAAGTAAAAAATCTTTCCTAATATGAAAAATATTTCGACTCCGAAAAGAAATTGTTTAACAACTGAATGCTCAGAATCGTGTCATGCATTATACCCTGGTTTTGCGATATGAAAGAAGAGTCGTGAAAGAGTTAATTCGCATTACAATTTTTATTTAACTATAATGAAGGGAATCATTTATATTTCACTTTGTCTATTTCTTATTTAAGTAAATATGTTGGAAACATACATTTTTAATTTTTTTTATCTTTGAAGAAATAGTAACATTTTATATTGTTTATTTTTATGTTAATAAATGTATTTTATTGATCCATAATTAATATAAAATAAAACTGTAAATCTAAATTATTTACCTCTATTCTGTAAATCTGCAAATATTACCGTAAGAATCGAAGGATTTCAAAAATTTCCTACTATGTGGCACGCTGAATGATACTGACAGATTGGTTTGGCACGTCTTAGCTACACAGTTGCCGCCCCTGATTTAAAATGTTGGGTAAGATAACCATTATATTTTTAAAATTTTATAAATATACAAAAGGAGAGTATTTTGTCAATACATGTTTTAAAAGGAGTAAAGTTTACGAGAACGAAAAATAAAATTGCGTTAAAATTATTGGTACTCTATCAACCGTACTTTATATATATATATATATATATATATATATATATATATATATATATATATATATATATATATATATATATATATATATATATATGTATATAAGAAGTACGTCGATAGAGTACCGTAGTTACTGCAATCTCGTGACAATGAATTGGAAATTAAGTTCACAATTCATTGTTATTAAAATACTAGCTGTACCCGGCGCGCGTTGCTACGCAAACAACTGAAATAAATTTAAGAAAAATAACTTTAAAGGAAAATCAGTACACAAATATTCAATTCATTCAAAGCCGTTTCGAAAAAATTGTGTGATTACAAAGTTCAGTTTCAATTAGATGTTTAGTGAAGTGCTGTGGGATACACAATATTTCTTGTTTTTCCATCTGGTGCGTAGATGAATAAATCAGAAGGTTTTCCGATACGTGAGCAAGCCACATAGAGCTGTCCATGTGAGAAGCATGGATTCTACAAATTTAATCCACACACTTGTAACGATTGTCCTTGTGCTTTGTTAATAGTCATTGCGAAAGCGAGTCGTACCGGGAACTGTAAACGTTTGAATTCGAATGGCATATCTGTCGGGATCATTGGGATACGTGGCAACAGGACGTCTTCACCTTTGAATTTTCCAGTCAAAATTATTGCCTCGATAACATTGTTCATCATTTTCTTGACTGAGAGTCTGGTTCCGTTGCAAAGTCGTGGTGGATTTATGTTTCGAAGAAGTATGACGGGTACGCCAATTTTCAATGTAAGAACGTGCGGTGGCATGCCTGGCAAATCAAGCGAATTCAAGAATTCAGTTGGATAGTTTACAACCTCATCTTGATTCTCCACAGTATCGATGGACTTATATGTTGTCGTTTCACTGGGTATTCCATGCTGAATGGTGAAGTTGATGGTATTGACATCGATGTTTTTAGCTGCTAATATAGCACGCGTACTGAGCCACTGATGGTTTTTGTAGTTTTGTGCAATGTTTGGGAAAGCTTTTTCACCAATTCGTCGATGCTTTCTGTTATCTTACAGAAGTTTGCTGGCAGGGTGATACATTGTGTAGATTCATCAATTTCCATTCGCCCATTTCCAATATCCATTAATTGTTTTGCAAAATTTCCAGCCGATGCATCCCGTTGTAGTTGTACACTCATGTTAGTTTTCAAAGTCAATTTCTGTAAATGACGCCATAGAAATGATTTAAGACATGCATGAAGTTCATCAGCGGGTGTTGATCATGGTATAATGGGCAGTGTTTGTCGAAAATCACCAGACAATAAAATGAGTGCGCCACCGAAGATCCGTCTGTTTCCTCTGAAATCTCGCAGTGTACGATCAAGCGCTTCCAATGCTTTCTTGTGAGATATTGTACATTCGTCCCATATGATAATTTGACACGTTTGGAGTACTTTTCCCATTCCAGAGTTTTTGCTGATGTTGCATGTTGGTGCCTCAGTGTTTTGCAAATTCAACGGCAGTTTCAATGCTGAATGCGTTGTTCGCCCACCATCCAAAAGAGGTGCCGTAATTCCAGATGATGCAATAGCTAGTGCAATATTATTTTGTGATCGTATGGATGCCAAAATTAGTGAAAGAAGAAAAGTCTTGCCTGTGTACCACCGGGCGAATCTATGAAAAACAGTCCACCGCTTTGTTCTGTGATTGCACGCATAATTCTGTCATACGTAATGCGTTGTTCTAGAATCAACTGCGGAAGATTTGTCCTAACGAATGTCCCCAGTTCATCAGAATCATAGTGTGTTTCTCGTTGCAAATCACAATCAAAAAGGTTGTTTGCAGGTCGGTTTGAAGCAGGCATTCCCAGTTGCACCAGTGCCTTGTTAGCGATTGTCAAACATATGTCTTCAATCAAAATCAATGCTTCATTATACACGTTTGGTGTGAATTGAATGTCCGGATTTTGATTCGCAGCGCGCAAACGATGTAGAATATCTTCACTCATGTAGTCCTTGTATTTTCCCCAAAGATCGTTTGGATTAGATGGGAAGCAGCTTGTTAATATTATGGCAAATAGCGTGCGTATTTGCTGTGGTCGAGCAGTATTCGATGCATCAGCTCGTGCAGTGTCCCAATGTGCATCATTCTCAAGAAGATTTAGTTCTTGGCAGGCTTGGCGATAAGTAGCGCACAGCTGACCGTTGACTGTTCTTAAATCTTGGAAGGATATTGGTCCACGTATATTGATCAACAGCAATCTTAGATAGAAGCATTCTGTATTGTTCGGATGAACAGTGTACAGACGACCCAATGCATCACTGGAATATAAATTGGTATGTCCTTCAACTGCTTTACCTTGTTTGCGACGTTGAAACTTTTTAGTCGATGCATTCCACGTGTAGAATTTCGGTACTTCAGAATAAAGCAAAGTTTCAGCAAAAAGATCATCTTGGCACAATGAGTAAAACGCAGTTAAAGTTGTTGCCGGTGGAACCAATGCTCTTGCACGTACATTATCTGCTGTAAAGCACACGCGCTGTCCATTCTCGAGATGCACCGCCAAGTGTATTACTGTTGGATGTCGTTCATGGATTGGAAATGATAAGATGCGCCATACTGCTTCATTGCTGCTTATGTAGCGTCCAAGTTGATATTGGTTGATTTCATCGAGCGGTGCAGCTACATTCCCTACTCCGAAAAGACTGCCATGTCACTTCCTTTGTTGACATATTTGCAAATGTATTTGATCAACTTCACTGAATTGCAATACTCAACATTAATGTGTGCTTTAAACGTCTTTGAAAGCAGTGGTGAATATGGCACAATCCAACGATTATCTACTTCAATATCAATGTTTCGTACTTTCAGAACGACGGATTTGCCACCATTCTCAACTGATCGTCGACGATACAGTGGATATCCGTCATTGCCAGTGAATAGTATCAGAAACCCCAATTTTCTTGGGTATCGTTTCGTGCATTTCGCATCAGACATGCATGATGAATTATTGTTGAATGCGCCATATGGGCCATGGATCATATTTTTGGTGACGACGTCGAATAAGTTTGGATCAATGTGCTTACCTGGTATTTCTGCTGAGATGATTTGATCAATTTGATCTGGCGTAATTTGTTGATTAACCAAACCAAAATATGTGCATGTGGCAATCCTCTTTTTTGCCATTCAATGGAATACATCCAGCAGCGTGTCTCTCCAAAAACATGATGCTTGATAATAAAATCCATCAAACATTTCAATTTTTGTTTAAATACGCGTGCGATAATGTCATGGCGGCCCGAAGATGATTGTCCAACTAATAGAAGTTCTTTAATTTCATTCCATGATGGATTACATGTAAAGGTGACGAACAAATCTGGACGACCATATGCGCGAACGTATGTCATCGCATCTTGTGCGTATTTATGCATGTGCCGTGGACTCCCCGTGAATGTAGACGGTACTATGGCCATTCTTCCCAATTCGTTTGGATTGACGTTACCATCATTAACGATTGCGTCTCGTGAATGGATGTACTGTTCAGAACGCAACTCGGTTTGATTCAATCGAATATATAATAGCCGTTCGGTTTCAATCTTCGCGTACATGTCGACGATAATTTGATGGAACAATTGTCTACATTTCAGAATGTGGTTCTCAGCGTTTTGACGAATCATCAGTCGATACGAATAATAATTCATGGCACTGACTTTCTTATTCGTTCCCTCACCTGTTTGTGGATTTATCATTTTGATGTTAAAATGATATCCATCATCTCATCGACAAAACAGAATCGGATACTGCAATCCGTCGTATGAGCGATGAGTTTCGGAGACTCGCTGAATGTCACCACTTTTGCGATGAAGAATTATGTCGCGCGATTCAAATTCTTCGCCAACTATAACGATCGCCACTTCATCGATTGTTGGTGCATTGAACTGTCTCTCGTGTTGGCCAACGGGTCTTTTGTCTGCTCGAATCACAACTGCATAGTCATCGGCTGGCATTCGTTGAATGGCGGTTTTAAACAACCGAACTAATTCATTGTGTTGATCGAAAAGGCCTTGTAACGCACCCACAATTTCTCGTCTAGTGCCCGCATTATAATGGCATCGTTGTTCAATTTGTTCATCACTGTTTGCCATAAAATAAATTTGAAGGAACTTGTGATCTGCGTCCGGCAATGGTAGAAGCGATCCGGCATGATGATAAATTTGCCCTTGGACTCTGAATGGCGGCATGTAATTTTCGCGCACTATGTTCGTTGCACCGAACGATGTCATTTGGAAGCATGAATTGTACTTGCGGATGTTTTCCAAGAAATGCTTCGACACATGTGTAACACCAGATAGAAACGTTGACAGTGGTTCGGGTGGTGAATGTAATTCTGGTAGCTTAACTTTTCCACTGGCGCAGCACATTCCACGCGTTTCATTTTTAAATTTGAGTGCTCTACAATACATGCAAATTTTATCCATTTTTCCAATGACGACATTTGATGAAGACTGTAATCATTATTACTGTCATAATGGAATGCACTAAGATTCAAATCAGCGTGCAGTGTTCGTCTTGATCGAGCAGTGCTTATTCGAACATTTTGCAGCCTTCTTTCCCGTAATTGAGTTCTCTCAGAAGAACGGATCTGATTAGTACGTATTCGATCAGTTTCTAATCTTACTTCTCGTTGGTCAGACGATTCAGACGAACGGGTCTCAGTGGCGTGTACTCGAAGATTTTTCAGCCTTAATGCTCGTTGCTCGTCTGATTCTGAGGCTCGTAATGCTCTTCTCTTTCGTGCTTGAGGTGTAGATCGACCAATTGCTCGTCGCTTTGGAGGCATAATTATACAGGAACGACGTGATGCTTTTGAATTTATAAAACGTCGAAAAGTCGCAGATGGTATAAGATGCTAATAAGAAAAAAAACCGCACAGCAATTGCGTTCGGAATGTCAATCAGCAGTCAAATCCTTCACATACGCATTCGACGATCTTCGTAAATTCACTGTAGAAAATGAATATAATCAGAGCTCACGGAAACTACAAATATTCAATCCGATTGAAGTATTTATCTAAATTAATTCAGCTTACGATGAAATGCGCAAAATTATACGAAAAACTCTCCCAAATATAAAAATACGCACAATATTGTCTGTTTAATGTAAGCTAGATATGAATTTCACAACCTACACAAATTCTTATGTCACTCTCGACTCGAAATGTCATCTATCGTTCGCTTCATTTGTTTCAATTCATATCAGCATGAACTGTAACGACAATATATGAAATTCATTAGAATGACATCTTCACATAATCCAATACATAGTTTACGATTCTAGAAAAGGCATACAGGTAAACAATTATTTTTATAGAGATAGAGAAGAGAAGAGAAGGGAATAAGAGATAGAGAAGAAAAAGAGAATAGAGAAAGAGAAGAGAAGAAGAGATAGAGAAGAGAAAGAGAAGAAGTGATAGAGAAGAAAAGAAAGTTTATAGTTTTATTTTACTTATCGCACCAAAAATATATTTTGAGAACTTTTTATTTATACGAATTCGTATAGATATCTATTAAAATCAGTATTGAACTTGATACATGGAAGCGCCATCTGGTGGTAACTTCCATTAATACGAATATCATATTCGTTTCCTCTGTGTAAAAATACATGGTCATAATGATTTTCATGACAATCGGTTGAACGGGGCAGAAGTTGCTACTCTGCAGCGCCACCTGGTGGCGAGTGGCATCAATGAGCATATTATACAAACCTTATCCGTGGAAAAATTCGTATATATACCAATTTTCAAAAGAATCGGTACAGTAGTTTTTGAGTTCATCGATGACATACATACAAACATTCATTTTTATATATATAGATATAAAATTTTACATGACTTATTTTTGTATTTGTTATTTTTATATTCCTTACTGAAAGCAACAAATAGGAGTTCATTACCTGCCAAAACTGCAGAGGCGTGGTTGTTTACTCCACAAGCTCCTACCTTATGCTTACTCTGCCCTACTAAGTAAAAATGCCGTCTTCTGCTCGTCAAGATCATGGAATTGCAGATATTGTTTTCCATATATTTTAAATATTAGTTTTCTAACTTCTACATCAGCCTTTTAATAGTCTACACTCCTGCAAAGAAGTCTGAATTCAAAACTATAAAAACTTATTATTCCCAACAAACTGTCATTTATACCTTTATTTTTTATAATCTATGAATGCGTTAAACTATTAATTTGTTTTCGCGACTATTTAATATTAAATGCGAAAAAAAACGAATAAGTTTCAGACTGAAACTTAAATTGAATTTTTCAAAAATTGTCATCGATATTCTCATAACTTTTACATATTGTCATTTTAGCATATCACACATCTATCTTCTATGCAAAAATCTATTATAAGTTTATCAAATGTTTCAGCATATTTTTACTCATAACATGCAGTTTTCAACCACATTGTGAGGCCGCGGTAGCCTAATGGTCAAAGTAACGGATTCGTAGCTGACGTGTCATGAGTTCGACCCCAGCACCACTGAAGATCCGCCGTGTAAGGGCGCGATGCTCAAGCGTCATCCTTGTCACTTGACCATGGTTTAAAATTACGAGGTCCGTCGCCAAGTGAGTGAATATTAACGTCGCACTGTTCAGCTACACGAGGGCTTTTAGTGATGGACCTCGTAATTTTGAAAAATGGTCAAATGACGAGGGCGACACCTGAGCTGGCACCCCCTCTCCTAACTACCACACCACACCAACGAGAGGACATTTCAGCTCTCGATAGATTTAACGTGCATCGCTGCCCTACACGGCGGGTCTTTTGTGGCACTGGGCTCGAACTCGAGACATGCCAACCATGATTCGATACCTTGACCACCTGGTACCCCGGCTAAAAGCCCTCATGCAGTTGAGTAGAGAAGAGAGAGAGAGAGAGTGCGACTTTAATATCCCCTCCCCTCCCTTAATTAAATTATATGAAATTTAAAGAATACTTGAATAAATATTAGAAGTCGAATATATATATATATATATATATATATATATAAAAAATTTATATAATTATAATTTTAAATATCAAAAGAATTATTAGTATTTATGGTAAATATATGTTTTTCAACTGAGTATGTGAGACACGCATAAATATCGTTTTCGAAATTCCAATGCAGAATTCCTAGTTTTGCATGGTTAAGATTATAAAAATGTCCAAATTTTAATAACCTTTTCTTCAGTCAACCACTAATGGAACATGAATGATGAGGGATTATGCATAAATATATATTTTTTTAACTTGAATTTAAAAAGGATCTTTATATTTATTTATATGCGCAAATGTTAACTGTAAATTTGTCCAGATGCTTTTAAATACTCTTTATTTGAGGATTCAAGTTCAAATATATAAACTTGTAGTTAAAGTTCTCTTTGAATGAAATTAATGTTCGGACATTCAAAATTCAAATATAATTTGTTATCTGAACAATACAAAACAAGGGATTCTATGTAAGATGCCTTGAATATCTGGCTTTAAAATTATGAAAAACTAAAAGATTTAAATAGGGTTTTTTTTTTAACAATACATATAAATTTTTTTGCAAATAATGTAATACAGAAGCTTAAAAATTATTCATGTTTAGAAGTGTCCGAAATTTTAAAAGATTTTAAATTTTGAACCTTTTTTTTTATTTTTTGACACATAACAAAATAATCATTTTAAAAAAAAATCCCTGAAAGTATTGATTAAAGTAAGAAAAATGAAACAGTAAATTATCCTCAATGTTTTAATATATAATTTGAATTTAAATACTACAGATATTTTTTTAAAACTTAGACATACATTATAAAAACTTAATTCCATTTGAGAATTTTAAGGCAAAGAAAAAAATGAGAATTCTCAAATCGTTGACTCGCTATTTGTGTACACTTTAGGTTGAAGATTTTACGATTGCCACAGGAACCGGTCTCCCCGTGACCATAAAAGTTTCCCCTCAATGCCCATTGTGTCTCCCCGACCGTCTCTAATTATCTTTCAAGATCGTATACCTTTAAAAGGGGAAAAGAATTCGGAAAAATACCACCTTACCGGTTTTGAACACATTACTTGAAGGGGAAAAAATCTGTTTGTTTCATTTTTGGTGAGTCCCCGGCCTTAGGAAAAATTCAGTGTGGTCCGTTTTCGAAGCCTCTCTAGTAGGGTGGAAAAAGCCGTTCTGTTCAGTTGGAGGGTTAAAAAATTTAAAAACTGACAATCTTTAATTTTTTTTGCAAAAAGGGATGTTTTAAATGTTAGAAAACATTAGATAAATAGAAACACATAATTAAGCAGTTTTTTACTAAAACAGCTGCATATTATCTGTAAAAAAAATTTGATAAACTGAAAATCTTTACTTTTTATTTTCAAAAAAATAAGGTACTTTTAAATGTAAAAAAAAAAAAAATTAATATATTTCAATGTAGTCATTAAAATTATAAATTTAGGCATGCAATGTAAGTGTACACGTAATCAACTATTCAAACAGTTTTTTTATGTAAACAGTTATTTTGCATACTGTGGAGTGACTTGTGGAACAGGGTCCTCGCCCCTCACTCTGGAAACTGTTTTTAAATATAATATTTCGTGCACAGGCTAATGGTTCCACATACTTTTTTTTTTAAAAAAAGGTAATATTAAAAATAGTACAATAAACGAACACTTTTATGAATTTCATTTGTCATGATTTACGTTTATTTTATCAAAGCACATATGAGTGTTAGCATTTTTTCATTCTGAAAAATTTTGCCATTACAGTAAGTTTATAGATGTACCCTCCATCTTAATGCATTTAAAAATATTTTTTCCTTTGTTTTACTGAACACAATGCAATTTTTTAATACATTCCTTCATTTACATACCACATCTTATAAAAATGTCTTGAATATGAAAAATATTTTACGCACATAATGTTAAATTATCTTTGAAAAATTTAATAAAAGGGATAATCTTTATATATTTATTGCAACATTTAGAACTACCTTTTTTTTCAAAAAAAATTTGACACTTTTATTACTTTTATTTTGTTATTCTTATCTGTGAGAAGGAGGGGAAGATAGTTATACACAGAAATGCTGGTGTCATGAAGAAAAGAAAAAGCCCGATTAACGCCGGGCTAAGCGGTGGAGGGGGGCTGGAGGGTTAAAAGTCATTTTTAAAATGAGTATTAGAAGTTCTGATTTTGTGAAAGAAAGGGAAAATTTATAAAAGTAGAGATAGCCCGTGCAACGCCGGGTCATGCGGTTAGTATATATTAAAACTTGTAGGTAAAATAAACGTATCTATGTATGAGACCCTATCTTCTCACGAACCGCACAACGCAGAAACTCGCCAAAGGTACCAAAATTTCGGAAATGATCTAAGGAATCCGTTTTGACCATTTATATTCCGATATTACAATTAGTTAAAAATATATTAATTAAAAACCTTAAAACGCATAATTAGTGCCATTTTTCACCTCCAGGGGCCAAGTTCAAAAATTCGGAACTTTTTTTTAGACGTTTTTAAAACGCGATCTAATTTTCTCATGAGACTCAGACAAAAAGTAATTACAGATTCAGAAAGATCATTTACTATAATTTATTTTACAAAAAAATAATTTTTTCTGTTTAACACGATTTTTTTAAAATATACATTTTTATGAGTATGATTTCTAAATTGTTCCACTTGCATTATTTTCTTTCCGCTAATGAAAAAAATATTTTACACGAAAAAAGTTCATGCTTTTCTCTTTTAGAATCAGTCATTTAAAAAATTAAATGTCAAAAACTGTTTTTTTTACGATTTTTCAAAAAATACTCAACATTTTATTTAAATATTTAATAATTTCTTTATGTATATATTTATAAAAATAATCTCACGAAATATTTTTTCCGTGTGTAGAACGATATTATACGTAGTCTGTACAAAGATTGATAAAATATCTTCAAAATTACGGGTTTTTTTAAAAAATGTGTTTTTCGTTTTTTTTTTCCTTTTTGCGAGAAATATGTAAGCATTATTTTTTTGAAGTTTTTTGTTTAAAAATTACCATTATTTGCAATCGATGTGTGAAGTTTGAAAGAGCATTAACTTAAAAATAAGGACTTCAAACAAATAGAAACTTTAATAAAAAACTGGATTTTACTTAATAGGACGGTTGAAAGTCGCATGCGCGACAGGTCACTCTTTTCGAGGTTTCAGTTGGGTGAAATTTTTGCGCTTGCGCGATGAGGAAGGTTACTTTTTTTTGCGGTTTTTGAAAGATAAAGAAAATTTTTCTGTTTTATGTACTGTGTCATTATTTGATATTTTTGTAGTATTCAATTCATTACACGTTACAGGTAAATGTTTTAAAGAGTGCAAGACAACTGATAGTTTTCTTCATTCTTAATGAATGATTTATTGAAATAAATTGAATAAAAAACCTCAAAAATTCTGAAATATTATTTTATCACATAGTATATTTTCTTTTTGATTGATTTTTTTATACAGTGAAAAAAATGTCAATTTTTCTCCAGCCTTTTTACCTTTTATATTCTTATACATTTTTAATTCGTCACAATTCTGTATGATGTTGTTATTTTTTTTACAAAACAACGAAACTTTGCATATAAATAAATGAATTTAAAAAAGGTTTATTGATTATTAAATCATATTAAGAAAATAACTTTGCATTTTAAAAAATAAAATAATTACTGTAATTATATAAATATTTATATTATACTTCATAAATATAATTATAAATAAATAAATTTTTTTTATAAAATTTGTAAGAAGAAAAACATTAAATAATATTTTATATAAAAATTAGTTACAAAAAGTTTTATAAAATGCTATACAATATTTTTTTTAAATAAGATATTATATAAATTATTATAATCTCTCTATATAAAAATGCTGTGTTGGTTTGTGTATGCTCGCATAACTCAAAATGTTCTGCATGGATTTATCTGAAATATTGACACAACGTTGCATTTGACTCCGGTCAGGATCTTATGTACTTTTTACTTCGAAGTTCTCTCTAAATTTTTTAAAAATTTAATTTTTAAGTTATTTTTTGGTGTTATGACGTCATACGATGTTCCAATTCGCTCTGAATGTGAAAATTTAAACTTTACGCATAGATTTTTCCAAATAATTGTGACAAACAAAAGAAATGTTTTGTACCCCTGAAAAATTAAACTGCCTCAACTCAGAGAACCACAGAGCCATTAAAAATTTTGCTTGCTAGATATACTGCAGAATCAAAACATTTCCTACGTAACAATTCATGTTTCCAAATAACATTGTTTGGATTATTGTGCATTTGTGAACACACCTCCGATTTAATAGAAATACCCATAAGCATTGTAAAACCAACCCATTGCCCTCAAGGAATCCAGAGTAGAGCCATTAAAAATTTATCTTCAAACTTGAGGTCTCCACTTTAAAGACAATGTAAATAAATTTAGGTTCCTAACATAAGGACAAAAATAAGCCGTAATAACTTCAAGCATTTGGTTATCAAATTATAAATGATATCAGTTAAGGAAAGTTTTGCGTATATATATTTATACATTTTTTTAATAAAAGATCATACCTGCAATGCAAATGTTTTAACATACTGAAAACATGTGCTTTCTGTTTCCCAAAACTGAGCCACAGCAACGCGTGGCAGGGTACTGCTAGTAATACATAAAATTATTATTAAAATAATGAATATGTTAGATTTGTATAACATTATTTTTTTTTATAGTCAGATGCGTGTTTAAATAATTTACAAAACACAGTGGAATGAAAAAGGATAAAATTAAAATAAAATATCAAAATGTTTTTGTCAAATTGTTTTTTGTTAATGTTTTTTTCAGTATATGTATATATATATCTAGGCTTTATATATTTATATGTTTAATCAAACATTCAAATATTCAGAAAAAAGCAATCGTTTCAATAGCTATCTGTAAATTTTTCTTTTATTTATTACTTACAGAAATTTGATTTTAATAAATATATATATGTTTTTTAAAGGGATTATTTCTATTATTTCATTACTAAATGAATTCTTAGTTAATTAAAAAGAACATAGTCTATTATTTTGGATCAAAATACATTTTAGAGACATTTTTTAAGCTAAATATATGGCGCGATTAATTGATTCATGAAAATCTGAATTCTATTTTATTATTTTAGATTTTTAGAAACTAACTATTATTAAAAAATGATGAAAGTTTTTTTGTTTTACTCTTGGAGCATCATAATCGTTTTCTTTTTATTGCTTCACATTACTAATTTTTCAAAATTCTAACGCAATATTGTTTTTTATAAGTCACACATCAAAATTTGAAGCTATATCTTTTCTGTGAGAAGGAGGGGAAGATAGAACAATAATTTTACACTAAAAAACCGTGTTAGGGCTATAGAGAAGGGAAATAAACCTGTCTCAAATCAAAAATAAGTGGAATGGAATTTTTTAACAATTTTAGAAATAACTCACATTGTGCGCGTACAAATACACACTCAGAAATGCTGCTGTCATGAGGAAAAGAGAAAGCCCGAGCAACGCCGGGCTAAGCGGTGCAGGCGGGGAGGGTGGAAGTCATTTTGAAAAAGAGTATTAGAATTGCTGATTTTATGATGGAAAGGGAAAATTTTTAAAAGTAGAGAAAGCCCGTGCAACGCCGGGCCACGCAGCTAGTATATTATAATACAGTCGAACCTCTATATAAAGAACCTCTATATTGCGAAATTTTCTATGTAGCGAACTTTTTTTTGAAACTTTGAATAATTCACAATTTTCTGCGTAAAATAACCTCTCTATAGCGAAGTGCATTTTCTATCTAACGAACTTTTCTTTTGTGATTCAATTTTTGTTTTCCCTTTTTTTAAAAGTATTTCTGAAAAAGTTTGACGTTATTTTCATTTTAACACAATTTATGGTGGTCATGAATCTTGAAATGGTTTTATTAGATCCTAACTCACCGAGAGCAATAGAGCTCTAGACGTTTCATCCTAGAAGTGCAACCTTTAACCCCCATTGCCCAGTTCACTGGAAACATCTTCGATATCCTCTTTCACCCTCAGTGGAGTTGTCCCCTGTTCTAATTATAAAATAATATATGTTTAATACTACTTGTATGCTTTAAATCATAAAATGCACTTAAAATTCATTTATTTTAGTATAAAATTATTTTCTTAATATTGAAAATACAGTGAATTCTTCGACATTCTTTTTTCTTGTTTTCTTTGCAGTTTTTCTTTTTTTCTTTCTTTTCTTTGATGGGTAAGATATCTAAAATAAACATATAACAATTTTAAAAAAGGTGTGAATAATGACTTTTTTTAATACATAGTGTTTATAAATTAAAATTTATTTTTTTTTGTGGTTTATAAATGTATTAAAAGATGAACCTCTATATAACGAATTTTCCATATAACGAACTTTTTTTCTGGGATTTATGGACTTCGTTATATAGAGATCCGACTGTAATTAATACATAATTCAAGAAAGAGTGGAAATGTAGTAAAATTATTAAGGATTTTGTAATGTTTGTGAGGCAATCATGTTTCTCTCGAACTGTTTCTTCGCAAATTGGCATATTTTGAGCAATAAGATTCTTCATTTAAGATGTTTGCATAAGATGTAGAACTTGGCGAAAATTATTTGCTGAGGTCGCCAATATAGAAAGCTTATAATGGTGACACAATCTTATTGGGTTGTCATGTGTAATCAGAGCAAGAAGAGTAAATAAATTATAGTTAAAAAAACACTAAAAACATGTTTTTATGGTCTCTCTCTCTCTCAATTGAACTAAAAGTAAGAATAATTCTTAATATAAGAATAAAATGATTTAAAGAGAATGTCATTGTGGTAAAAGCGTGGGGTGCTCAATATCAATTGTTATAATTCAGTTCCTACTATTAGCTAACACTCTATATATTTATTTACTTATTTATCTTGGTGGAATTTTCAATCGTTAATAAAATATATTTTAAAGCACTCAATTGAGCTGAAGTTTTATGTACATGATTATTTTGGATGACAATACAGTAATTTTTTTTAATTACATTTAATAAAAATTAATTGATTAAAACTAATTATTTAAATAATTACGAACACAGCCACGCTGGCATCATTTTTGGCGACTGAGCGACCCTTTTGGCAACTTGTGTCAAAACTTTAAAATATTTTTTTTCTCACGTTTTAAAGCATTCAGTTGAACTGAAATTTTATAGACAAGATTGTTTTGGATGACAATACAATGCTTAAATGATTAATAAAAATTAATTACCAATTAATGTTATGATTCTATCATATGTATATAATATTTATATTAATTGTAACTATTTAATAAAAAGTAGCTAAAATAAAATTTTTCTTTGTTGATCTAAGTAGAAATTGACTTAAAACTTTTTTTTATATTACTTGTTTCTTACTAGCTCTATTCCAAAATGCAAATTTAGTGTAAAAATGAAGTACAAAGCTCCCCAGGCTTTTACCACAATGACATTATCTCTTTAAATAATTTTGTTTTTATATTAAGACTACACGGTACCATTTTTCAAATTTTTTTTTGGAGACAGTTATAGTAAAAATAATTGATGTTTTATATTTAGATTATATTATTAAGCTGATGCTGTATGTAAAAAGTCAGTTTAACCAGCCATTATTTTACAATTTAAAAAAATTAGGAATTTTTGAAGTTTTTTCAAACTTTTATAAAGTTCTCAATTTTTAAAATTTTTTAGTCATTTTAAGTTATTTATGTTTCTTAGGTTATTGCAATTAAAAGTTAGTATAGATTTGAAAATCTATTCCCTTGTTGATTTTTAATAATTATTTTTCTAGAAAAACTTGAAAAAAACACGAAATTTTTTAAAATACCAACTTAAGCATTTTTTAGAAAAATAACTAGAGATCTCGACCCTATATATTAATTCATACTAACTTTTATAGAACATACGTTTGTGAGTATATACAAAAAATTCAAGGCTCTATCTTGAACTGGAAAAAAAGCTTTAGGGATTAGAAAACACTTATACCTTCAAAATTGAAAGTCTGAGAAAAAAGCATTTAAAGAGTGTAAAGCAGTGGTTCTCAAACTTTCACTACTGGTGACCCAATTTTCAATCATAATTTTTATCGCGCCCCCCTAAAAATAATAATGTTTTGAATGCAGTAATAATGCTCTTTTGCGCTAAAGCTACAATACGATCATAATTATAAACCGTACAAATTAACAAGATAAGTATTAAATTTTGTATATGTTACTTTTAAGTAATATGTATTTTTACTTTTTGATTTTTTAGTTCGATTCACTATAAAAGCGTGTTTTTTAGTTTGTTTTAAGATTATAATTTATTTTATAGTTATTTTTACTATACACGATAAAAATCACAAAATTCCAGTGAATAATTTAATTAAGAGAAAATATACTTACCTACTTTCAAGGAATTTTCAATTTTTCAAAAATCCAATAAAACTAAAGAAAATGTTCCAAATGTGCGTGTCCTTAATAAAGGACATAAATCACAGACACTTTTCGCTAACAACACAGGAACGTTATTTTCCAGCAAAACGGTCATATTTTGTTCACGTTTTTGTAGTTTTGCTGTTGTTTGATGATCAAAAAATAGCATTTTGAACTTTTTCTTCCTTGTGTCTTTTTGACAAGGCGAAGTGCTACATTATGGCTTCTTAGTTTTCTTCATAGAGATCTTTAGGCATTTGAAAATTTCAAATCAACTCAAATGTTTCATGTCTAACGCTTTTCTGATATTTAATTTCGCTATCTTGATTAATATGCATTATTACAGTAGGCTCTCTCTTCAATTGTTTGATCAGTTTCAACTTCCTTCAATAGGGATCACAATATTCTGCTTATTTACATTTATAAACCATAATAAGCCGTACAACACAGCAATCAAAACTACAAAACTGTTCATGGGGAAAGTGTAGCATGTTCTAAAAAATAATTGTGTAAAACGTTTTTCAATATGCATTATATGTTTTAGGATACTCATGCTTATCCATATATCATAAAACTCTTTCACGTGGAAAAGGATGAAACAGAAATATATATTATATATATATTTACAACTTCCCTAAAAAAGACGGAGATAACCATACCAGTAAGTTCGAAGGTCAGCTGAAGTACTATTTTAGGTTAAAAGAAACGTAATAAAAAAAATCTCTCCTCGTTTGATATCGTTCAAAGAAACGTAAAAAAAAATCTCTCATCGTTCTCATATTGACCGCAAAGTAAACAAAATATTTTTTTAAATTTGGTTATAGGTTCAAAGATGGCTAATGAGTGTTTGAAGCGGAATCTTTTTTATTTTTGATGATCACCAGATGATAAAAATAAATTATATCAGTGTAAATGTGTATTTCTTATTATGTCAGAAAGCATTTTGTTTTATTTCATTCCAAAAATTATTTTTTTTCAACCTTTTATTTTCAATATGCTCGCCCCCCCTCGCAGTGTTACCGCGCCCCCAGGGCGGCACGCCCCACAGTTTGAGAAACACTGCTGTAAAGTCCTAAAACAAAAACTTATAATGCCCGTAAAGCTCTAATTTTTTAGTATGTTATTTTCCAACGTATGTTCTGCATTAAAACATTAATTACATTTAACATGATTGAAAATAATATTTTTAATTCAAAATATATTTTTGCGTAATACTGAGAGCATTTGTTAAGAAGTTAGTTTATTCAGCTTTATCTTAACCTAATATTTCACAAAAGTTTTGAAACACGAAGCATTTATGTACAAAATAATAATGATACTAACTTAAGCTAAAAATAGTCAGGTTTGCTCATAAAATTTAATTTTTTTCAGTTTTAAATTAGGGCAGTTTTGGAAGTTTTAGCTCTTGTCGTACGACTTTAAAATACTAAAATATAGTGCTACAATATGTTTAGTATAGTGTAGTTTGGTACATCATGGAAATATTCAGTTATATCTGCAGCATTTGAATTCAGAATACTTGTATTCGGAAATCTAATTGCAGAATCAGCTGAGGACTGATTTTTAGATACATCATTTTCTGTAGTATTCCATCTCTTCGAAATATTGTTTCTTACAGAAACCCAGAAAACATTTGCCATGACATTTTCTCTACAGGAAAAAATTAATGATGAAGCTTTTAAGTTTTATATAAACTATTTTTAAAGCAAAAATTGGCCATGAAATTAATCTTTATTAATTAATCATGAGAACTCAAAAAACTCAAAACATAATCATGCAGAAATGATTTTAGTAATGAAAATTGGAATTAATAACCATTTCAAACTAAAAGCTCAAAAATATTTTTAAATAATTCAATTTAAGGGTGGAAAAATATATGCGTTAAAATATGAAACCGAAACCAAAACCATAGCTCATGAAACTTCTATCATAAGAAATAATTTTTGCCAACAAATCTGAAATTTCGTGGCAAGCTGCTTCTCAATGGTATAGGCCACACTAAAAAATGCAAAAATGCAAAAAAAATGCAAAAAAAAAAAAAATCGGTAAAAATAAAATTTTTAGGGTACTGTATCCTTAAGAATTATTTTTTACTTTTTATTTCAATTAACCATTAAAGCGTATTTTTTAATTTTTTTAAACTATAATTTTTTTTTATTTTTCAGTTCGATCTACAATAAAATCATGTTGTTTTGGGGGTTTTTTAAACTATCATCTATTCATTGATAAATCAATCTTAAATGCGTCATTTCTTAAAATCTGGAATACCCATTGGCATCCTATCAGTGCGTCGATGTGGCCTGATTTGCAAAATGCAGGATCAGTCAACTGAAGGAAATCTGGAAGAGCTAAGTTTGAAATATTTACTGCGGAAGAAGGTGTAAAGTTAATGATATTTTTCACTAAAAAGAGCTCAATGTTCTCCCTGAAACTTGCAACAGCATTAGACATAAAAGTACACGTTTTGAATCAATGAGATCGGGAGAAATTACCCTCATGTCCATAAATTAAGAATAATGAAGTTCAGGCAAAGAAAGAGACAGAAGCAAGACAAATTTGACTTATTTGTAAAGTCTATTTATTAAACAAAAGGTAAAGTGCAAAAAAGATGCTATATGTTTGACATAATTAATGAAAATTGCAATTTTTACTCCCTGGAGCAAATTTCAAAAAAAAGAACCTATTTACAAAAAAACTGTATAACATGGTTAGTTTGATGGTTAATACGGAGTATGTCTCCCGGAGGTTGCAATACAGGCCTTGCAACGCCTAGGCATGCTGAGTATCAAATTATCAATCTGATCTTGGGATCAGAGCAAGCAATGCCCTCCGGAGTTCCGGTAGACAGGTGGGTGGGGGTTGACGGGCTGCAATTCATCGGCCAAGCATATCCCACACATGCTCTATTGGATTCAAGTCCGGTGAGTAAGCTGGCCAATCCATACGGGTGATATCCTTCGATTGAAGGCATTCGTCTACAATGTTTGCATGGTGAGGACGGGCGTTGTCATCCATAAACAGAAATTCAGCACATATGGCGCCCCGAAACAAACGTACATGATGTTTCAGAATGACATCACGATAGATGTGGCCTGTCATCGTTACACTCTGAACATGCAGGTCAGTTCTGGAACCAAGAATAATTCCTCGCCAAAAGAGCCATCCTGCACCATCGTAACGGTGTCGTTCAATGGTGTTCTCTTGGTGGTAACGGGTACCTGGGGCTCTCCATATTAAAGTCCGGTGAGAATCAGACTGAAAACTAAACCTGGACTCAACGGAAAATATCACACAAGACCACTGTTGTGGTGTCCACAATGCATGCTCTCTACTCCAGGTTAATCGCAGGCGACAGTGAGTTGCAGTAAGTGGAACACATCTGACAGGCCTACGAGCATATAGACCAATGTGCCCTAAGCGTCTGTACACGGTCTGCCTTGAAACTGCCGTACCGGTAGCTGAAGAGAGCTGACGAGACAGGTCTGATGCTGTGCTCCGTCTGTTTCTTTTGGCAGTAACTGCCAAATATATATATACCGGTCCTCATTCGGTGTTGTAACTCGGGGGCGCCAGTGCTGTAACATCTACTCAGATTACCATCATCTTGGAATCGTTGCCAAAGCCTGGAGATGACACTCTGGGTGGTTCCAAGTTCCTCAAATACTTCCAGCGGGGTTTGTCCACATTCCAGTCATCCACTAATTCTACCACGTAAAAAATCATCCAAATGCTTCCTTTGTGCCATAACTATGCGGTTATTGGACTTAAAAGGCTTTTAAAGCGCTTGTGAACAATTTTACTTCTTTGCCCCCATTCCTTATATACCCCTCTCTTACACTCTCGTCATTGTGACTTACTATAAGCACCATCTGGTGGTTTCCTGTATTTTGCATATTCTTCTTCAAGATGTGTGTGATAATACTACAGGTGAAAATTTTATTTTAGAGTTCAATTCCTGTGTGATTCTGAATTATCCTTAATTTATGGACATGAGTGTATTTAATCCTCTCTCTGACCTCTGAATCAATTCTCAGCTATTTTGGTAAAATGTAGCAATGAATCGTGTTTCATTCCCCAGAACCGACAAGAGAATTTAGAAAAACGGACTGAATTTAGCAGTTATATAAATTTTTTTCCACATGCACGAGTCTTTTTTTTACTTCTATATTCAGAAAATTATACAATTATTTATATTAAGGTAAGAAATTGTGCTAACGCTCCTTCCCATTTCTCACATAAAAACACCTTTTGCTTGTTTGTTGTATTTGTATTAACGATGATTGTTTTCGCTTGTAGGGTTGTAACTTAATCTTTTATTCACAAAATCGGAAATTAGTTGCAAAATATGGAAATAGTTAATCCTGATAATCCTGATCAGAATAATAGAACAAATTTATGAAATTTTTGTATTGTCATCGGTCTTGACAAGTGTGGAAAATTTCGACAAGTGGGCAAAATTCGAGTTCAAAGATTTCGTCACATACAAGAGAAGCTTATAAAAGCGTGTTAAAATTTAATCGTTTGATGTACACACAAAATATGTTTTTTTACTTTTTATTTTAAATTTAAATTCAATTTTCAAAATTTTAGGATGAAAGTTTAATTCCTAATAACTGTATATGTCCATGTATTCCTTTTAGACTAAAAATGCTCTTTGCAAAGCCTTACAAATAATTTTTTTTAATATTTTAATTCCTTTTTGAAATCTTTCTTTATATCATGAATCAAAATCTTCGATAGGTGAATAATTGGAACTTTTTTGTAGTAATTAAATTTTTACTAATATATCAAAGAAATAAATCTCAAGGAGAACTTTGCTTAAATGTTTCGCCTTACGAATATTAAATTAATTACCTTATTTATTCAAATCTAATTCACCACCGATTCTAGGCCACACGCCAAATTCTCAACAAGATTTTGTGAAAATTGAAAACTAGTGTAAACTGGTTTACCTATATCCGTTTTTATATATGAAATTAAAATAAATTTAAACTGAAAATTAATAAGAAGTAAATAACTAGTTATTTTATCAGTATTATAACCTTTAAAATACATGCATATACCTCTAATTGCTCCAAATATCCTATCCAACAATTCCCCCCTCCCTACTATTCTAAGCCGCACACGATTTTCAGTAGCATTAGCATTGGAAAAAAAGCGTGGCTTAGATTCGACTAAATACAATAATTTATATAAATGTACTAGAAATTCCAACTATTTTTTTAAGATTACACATGTACGGAAGTTTTATTTCAATAAATTAAAATTTCATGGATTTCTCTATTAGTATATCCCAACAAGATGTTTAATATTTGTTAAAAGGTCATTGAGTTAAATATTTTCTCTATCTACCAGAAAACTAAATGGATTCTAAAACCAAACTTTAAGTTTCATAGAGTATTGGTTGCTAAAATCTTGAATATAATATACTCTTCTTTATTTAAACTATACATATCAAAGTAGTTAGATATATAATGACTATCATAAATTGTATTTTACAGGAAAAATAACTCATAGGTCCACTGCTTATTATGTATAACATGCTCTAAGAGTTTTTTGATTTTTACAAGTAAATTAAGTTTATTTTTAGATATTTCGTTTAATTATATGTTACTGTGAAAGATAAAATTACAATTATCATTTGCCACCATAAAAAGTACACTTTTAAAAATTATTATTCCGTAATATTTTTCAAAAGAGGAGGAGATTAGACATAAATTATACGTTTTCTAAGCATTTATTCTTTATTAAATGAAATGATGAATAATTTTGCATAGATCAATGGTGATACTTCCGTATCCCTTCCTGAAATGAAAATGTACTTTTTAATCGAACTTTCCTTTAAGGGGACTTGGTACCCCAAAAATCACAGACCTACCGTTTTTTTTTTTTTTATTTTCATTTAATCTTATTCTTTGCATTATTGTCTTTCGATTGATATATCACTTGTGCATGTCGGAAAGTTAGAAGTTGAATAAAACTTCATTTGAAAACAAATTAGGCAATTACGCCACGCCCCCTTTTTGGGAAAAAAAGCTAAAAAAAGCGTTTTGATAAAAAAAATCTAATTTATAAAGAGAAATAATAACATTAAAAAAAGAATGTTCAATATATAAAGCAGAATATTTCCGAGGCAATACATACAATCATTTTTTTTCTTTGTGAAATGTGTGCATGTAAAATTTTTAAATTAAGGCATTTTATATTAATAATTTTATAATTTCAGTTCTTATTCCTGATATATCTTTCATATAAATGTAATACTTTAATATTATAAGAAGAAAAACAGCTAAAATTTCTGTCGTGACAGAAAAAAATTTTTTTTTACGTTTTTCTTGAATTTTTTTGTGCAATTAGTACTCTCTAAAAGTTGATCATTTATAAAAATGTGTGGGTTGAAAAAATATGAAAATGCAATTATTTTAAAGAAAAATGTATAACTAATATCTTAAAGTGGTATTTTAAGTTTAATTAAGCATATAATAATTATTTTTCAGAATTATAAACTTTAAAGTGGTTTTTCTCAGTTTGTGTTTTTCGAAATGCTACTCCTTCGACAATTATTTACCAATCACTTCCATTTTTTTCCTGCCTGTTAAAAATAAAGCATGTAATAAAATTAGGGATCCGTTTTGCTATAAACTGAATACTTTTTTTTAAAAAAAATAAAATGTAAGACATGTTGGCTTTTTCATTGATTTTTAGCCTGTATATCAACATTTTATTTTTTTTCTCAAAAAGGAATAAAATTATTCTAAAATCGATCCCTAAAGTTTTTTAGAACATCCATAAGAATATTATAAAAAAAAATTCAGGTCAAAAAACTAATTTTTACAAAAGGAGTAGGATTTTAAAATTTTTCCAATTTTCTTCAAAAAATTTTAATTTTTAAAATTGTGTGAATAATATATGAAAATTTTCAACTGGTATCATTTTCTTGAATAGAAACATTGTATAAAATGCCAAAATATAATTTTTAAATACGTAAATAAAGAAATTTTGTCAAAGGGTACCAAGTCCTCTTAAAGAGACAGCCTTTGTAGCTTTTTAAAATTATTTATAATAATTTTTCGAAATTTACTCTGTTTAATAATTACCTTTCTGTTTCATATGTTAAATATTTAACAAATCACATCAGGAAAACGTATTTGTAGGCTTTCGTAAAAGTAAGTATTTATCAGATTTGTGCCAGAGAGCGGTATCGTATGCAGTCGAACTCTCTATATTGCGAATTTTTCTACATAGCAAACTTTTTCTCAGAGAACCAAGAACATTTCACGATTTTCTTCGAAAAACAACCTCCCAATAGCGAAGTACATTTTCTATATTACGAACTTTTTCTTTCTATTTTTCAGTATTTTTTAACATTTCAAGATTTTCTCTCTTTTAACGCATTTAATGGTGGTAATAAATCTTGAACTGGTTTTATTAGGTGCCTAACTCACCAAGAGCACTAGAATTCTGGGCGTTCTATAAAAAAAGTGCAACCTTTAGCCCCACTATCCAGTTCACTTGAAACATCTTAGATAAATAAGTAACGTTATATAAAATAATGTATGTTTAAAATTACTTACTTTAAATTAGAAAATGTCCTTAAAATTCAATAATTTTAATAAAAGGTTATTTTCTTAAAGTTGAAAATAGAGAGTATTTGTCTCGACATTCTCTTTCTTTTTTGGTGGGTAAGATATATAAAATAAATAGACATTAATTTACGAAAAGGCGTGAATAATTACTTTTTTTAATATATAGTTTTGATGAATTTTAAATTTCTTTTATGAGGTTTATAAAGTATATTGAAAGATGAACCTTTATGTTATGAATTTTCCATAAAACGAATTTTTTTTCGGGATTTGGCGACTTTGTTAAATAGAGGTCTGACTGTAAATAAAAAAAGTTTTACTTGAGAAAAACGAAGAAATTATGAATTAATTACAATTTTACGGAATATCCAAAATTTAGCGAAAATTCACGTGCTAAAAAAGATACGAAAAAATAAATTTTTTTATCTTCAACGCATCAATTAACGATTCCCTCTTACTTACAGCTACTTAGGTTATAGGTTCATTTTCATTCCGTCACGTACAAAATCCTATATATAATCAATAATAATACACTAAATTATTATGAATCTAAACAAATAATATAATTTTTTTTAAAAATCAATTCCTACTTTGGTAGCGCCATTTGTTGCAGCTAGTTGTAACTTCGCCAGAAATAACGCAGAATAAATTTAAAATTAGAGAATAAAATTTAATTAATGAATTAATATATGTAAGGTAATGCATGTGGGAAGATGCCAGTTTGTTGATGGTACTTTTATGCGTCGATAGATGGCAATTTTGAGCCACTTGTGTGAAGAGTCCGGTCCGACATTGAATGTGCCTTGTGAATTTATCTGAATTTATCGTTTTTAATCGGCCTTATTTTTCGATCTTGTGAGCATTTAAAGTGGCGAGTTCTCATTTTATAACATTCCGTTCCTCATATTTTAAGTCTATAAACGTACTTGTTATTTTAAATAAGATATTAGCGATATATAAGCGAGTTATGCATAATGTTACACATACGATGCATGTAGAAGCGGCCATAGCACTGCAGCAATGAGGAAATAAGCGTGTCGGGCATTTACCTCTATATTAGGGGGAAGACACCACATGATTCAAAAATAAATGATAGTTTAGTTTTTTAAAATTTTTTTGTAATACTGTGTACTTATAAAATATAAATGTAATAATTATTATTAATAACAATTAAAAATGCAAAAATAACTGGTCTATCACCATTGGTGGCTTCCACCAGCACAGAACAAGGGAGCACTAGTGGTGACAGTCTTTTACAGTGAGAGCAGTTATGGAAAAGGCGGGGAACATAAAACAAATAATGAGAAAGAAATTTCGATACTAGTGGTGACAGTTTTGATTTTTTTTACTGTGTATAAAAGGTAATTTTATGCTAAAAAAGGTCCCAGTGTGACTGGATTCAGTTAATCGTATGCGACAAATGGTTGCACGGAGATTGCAATAGTAATCAGTTGCACTGAGTGAAACGTTGTGTAGGCTATCACTCGAACCTGTACTGTTATTATTTTTAGCAAGCTAATTATGAAAGAACTTAATTTTTCTTTTTTTTCAATAGTTATTGTTACTTGATACTTAATTTTCTAATGCTTACACCTTTTTCTTTTATTTACTATGTTGTTGTTGCATCTTTCTTCATGACGGGTGACATCTTCCCATACATGGGGGAAGATGCCACAATTAAATGAATTTCTTAAACATTAAATTTTTAATTTATTTTTATAATTAAGTATAAAATTAACTTGTAAACATAACCAAATAAATATTGAAAAATAAAGTGTATTTTTTTCAGGGTCTTGTCATTTTAATTTTTAATGAACTAATCGAAAAATCCTTAAATGTGGCATCTTCCCCCGAATTAAATTATATATATTATACAACATATATATATCTATATATATATAAGATGCATTTGTTGTCTGTTTGTCTGTTCCCTCATAACTCAAGATCAAGACAACCAAATAACGAGAAATTTGGTACACGTGCACAAAATTACACGAGGAAGGTTGTTAAATAGGTTTGGCGTTCCTAATTCTTTCCTAATTTTTTAAAATTTAATTTTTAAGTGATTTTCCTGTGTTATGACGTCATATCATGTCACGTTTCTCAGTAAGTGGACAATTTATACTTTACATGCAGTTTTTACTGCAGCTATGTTAATCGGCTGGAATATTTATTCAATTTTTCTATTCTTTGATATTTAATAAGGTTTATTTTTCGAATAAATCATTTTTTTAAGGATTCAACTAAAATTTTGTTTTGTTGTTTTGGCAACATTTAGGTATTATGGCGGGATGTTTATGTGTGTGATTTTGCTTTAAAATTAGAACTTAAAATTTCAGTATTTTTTCGGAAAATTTATTTATTTCTTTAGAATGCGAAGGTTATAATTTTGACAAACTAAAACTTCTTATTGATAATGGTATTTCAGTTCTTATTACTGTGATTAACATAAGTATTGTATTTCCGTTTTCGTTATCTGTTTTAGATAGTATGAAATTAATAATATTTTACAATTTTATGTGTCTTTATTTTAACCTTTAAGGGTATACTATTGGCTTCATTGCATAAAATTGCCTTGCAGAAAATCAAACTTGGGTAATTATACTGCCCAAGAGAAAGCAGTGTTGGTAGTAATTACATATCAAACTGGAATAGGCATCAGAGAATGAGCAAAACAGACAAATGGCTTAAGGTAAAATCCTAGGAGGACCCACTGCTGTTTTTGATGCCAAACATTTTTCGCCAAAAAGCGCCAAATTGAAGGTTTTCAAAAAGGCGTCAATGACGAAAAACTCTTGGGAAGCGCATGCGTTTGCGGGGGGGAAAGGGGGGGATGAAATGGGCGTTTCGCAAAGATGAAATCGAATAAATACATTAAATTAATCATTATATAAAGAAAAAAACGGAGAAAGCAATGAAATTCATTTTAAAAAAGCATTCTAAAACCAGTGTGTACAACATGATTTACATTTTTAAAAAAGGGCGAAAGGGGCGTTTCGCAAAGATAAATTCGAAGAAATACATGAAATCAATCATTTTAAAAAATGTTAAAAAGCACTTACCTAACGCTTGCATTTCGTCATGATCTGTTGGTGGATACACCCTTGCGATGGATGCAAGGAATTTATGAAAATTCTCATTTACCAACTTGTGATCGTTAGATCGCCGCCACATGTCTTATTAACTTTGTCATATTCTTATTAACTTTCAAGTCATTCACCACGAACGCATTCATACTCTTTCCAAACCAATATCTCGTCAAACGCAAGATAATAGTTATAGCAAGTTTGCTTTCGCTAAACCAAGTGCCTTTTCTCACACTCCGAACGACGTCGTGGCGATTATCTTTCGACTGGTTGCGGCAACGCCATTCGAGGCCGTCAACCGTTCCCTTTCGCTTTTGCAAACGCATATTTTTTTACACCTCGGACATTCATAACGAGAAGCAATTAAATTAGCTTTCATACACCATTCTAATGTCTCTTTCTTCCCCTATGTGCCCAGGAGCACAAAGAGACCTATCGTAGCCTCACTTTCAAGTAATTTCCTTTCACACGACATTCTTAACAACAACCGGTGGAGAGCAAACCTTCTCCAGCGAAGTCAAATGTCAAAATGACGTTTTTTCGGAAAAGGCGAAAAATGTTGCACTTTTTTTAGGGTTGCCATTTTTTCGGTGATTTGAAAATCCAAATTTTTTTGATGAAATGGAAGGGTTACCATATTGTAACCTTTATCGCTCAAAATTTGGCGACCAAAAGTGGGTCCTCCTAGGATTCAACCATGGCTTAAATACCTGTTCAGGAAGCAGGTAGTCGTAAGATAAATTATTTTTGGTACTTATGTACTATCCTAACAATCGCCAACGTTCAAAATAACTTGCCAAGTTGGAACCCCGATTTCGCATGTCATATATATGCTGAATTGTGAGTCATGTGCTTCGTTTCATATAATGTCGCCAATAGGTAATATATAACCTATGTATAGGTTATATGTAAGTACCTTATTTTTTCAAATTATGCTTTTGCATTGATAAAGTTAGTTCAGTTCTTTTTATGTCAGTTAATGTTAGTATTGTACTTCATTTTTCAATTTATCTTTATTATCGGGATATATATACTTTGGATAATTTTTTTATTTAGTACTTGTGTATTATTGCACAATCGCCACCGTTCAAGACTACTCGCCACTTTGGCAATCCCAACTTTGTGTGCGTTGAATTGGCAATCATGTGCTTCATTTTGTATAATGTCACCAATAGGTTGCGATAATACATAAGTACCTCTAATTCTGTACATTACTATAACATTAGACTGGTCGCAACATACCAATTTGGCGTGATTTCAAAATCATGCAAAAAATGAGTATGTTGAGGACGCAGGTAGTCGTAAGATAAATTATTTTTGTTACTTATGTACTATCCTAACAATCTACAACGTTTAAAATAACTTACCAAGTTGGCAACCCCGATTTCGCATGTCATATATTTGCTGAATTGTGAGTGATGTGCTTCGTTTCAGATGTCGCCAATAGGTTGCGGTTATATGTAAGTACCATATTTTTTCAAATTATGCTTTTGCATTAATAGAGTTAGTTCAGTTCTTCTTATGTCAGTTAATGTTAGTATTGTACTTAATTATTCAATTTATTTTTATGCTTGGGAGATGTATTCTTTGGATAATTTTTTTATTTAGTATTTACGCATTGCACAATCGCCACCGTTCGAGACAACTTGCCACATTTTTTAAAATTTAATTTTTAAGTGATTTTCCAATGTTATGACATCATATCATGTCACGTTTCTCAGTAAGTGGACAATTTATACTTTACATGCAGTTTTTCAAGATTATTACATATTTTTACTGTAGCTATGTTAATCACTTGGAATATTTATTCAATTTTTCTATTCTATGATATTTAATTAGGTTTATTTTTCAAATAAATCATTTTTTTAAGGATTCAATTAAAATTTTGTTTTGATGTTTTGGCAACATTTAGGTATTATCGCAGGATGTTTATGTGTGTGATTTTGCTTAAAAATTAGAACTTACAATTTCAGTATTTTTTCGGAAAATTTATTTATTTCTTTAGAATGCGAAGGTTATAATTTCGACAAACTAAAACTTCTTATTGATAATGGGGTAAATTCCTACTTTCGCCCACCCCCTTGGCGACGAATTTTTTGATCCGCGCCAAAGCGCGATTTCCATACTTCATTTTACCAAACATGCTCTCATCAATTTCAACAATTTTTCCTTCACCACCGAGTGGTTCACTTTCTTTCAAAACCGCAGCCATGCAGACCTCTCGGCAAAACATGTACCAATCAACCACAGTATTTTTATTCACTCTCACATCTTTTACAGCAAACTAATTGATTGACTTTCCAAAAAAATGACGCGTTAAAATTAAAATGTCACACACACTTAAATGACTCTTAGAGAACCACGTACCTTTTCTTATACTCTTGCATACATCATGCGGATTCTCTCCTTCTTTCGTACAGCATCTCCATTCATACCCATCCATCGTTCCCTTCCTTTCTCTCATAACCATGTTTTTTCCACATTTAGGACATTCATACCTGCTAGAAATTAAATTTTCACGCATACACCATTCAAGCAAATTCATTTGTCCCCTTTCTTCCAAAACAGCAAAAAAAGAAATAGTTAAATGTTCCATTCGGCTACTCATTCTGAAAAACCGGTACTCACACGAATTCTAAAAAGATCGTTCGAACCAGATCGTCAAACCGTGCAAAAGAAGGAAATGGTTAAATTTTTCTGTATATATTGGTTTTAGGGTTGCCATAGCTAACATAACTAACGTTAATTTTGAACCTATTGGTCAACGGAATTTTAATGAAAAGGAAGGGTAGATAGCTTGGCGACAAAAAAAAGTTCAAAAACCGGGGGTGGGTTAAAATAGGAGCCAACCATTAATAATATTTTTGCAATTTTATGTGTCTTTATTTTAACCTTTAAGGGTATACTATTGGCTTCATGTATAAAATTGCCTTGCAGAAAATCAAACTTGGGTAATTATACTTCCCAAGAGAAAGCAGTGTTGGTAGTAATTACATATCAAACGGGAATAGTTATCAGAGAATGAGCAAAACAGACAAATGGCTTAAATACCTGTTGAGGAAGCAGGTAGTCGTAAGATAAATTATTTTTGGTACTTATGTACTATCCTAACAATCTCCAATGTTCAAAATAACTTGCCAAGTTGGCAACCCCGATTTCGCATGTCATATATTTGCTGAATTGTGAGTGATGTGCTTGCTTCGTTTCAGATGTCGCCAATAGGTTGCGGTTATATGTAAGTACCATATTTTTTCAAATTATGCTTTTGCATTAATAGAGTTAGTTCAGTTCTTTTTAAGTCAGTTAATATTAGTATTGTACTTAATTATTCAATTTATTTTTATGCTCGGGATATGTATTCTCTTAGCATAATTTTTTTATTTAGTATTTACGCATTGCACAATCGCCACTGTTAAAGACAACTCGCCACTTTCGCAATCCCAACTTTGTATGCGTTGAATGGGCAATCATGTGCTTCATTTTGTATAATGTCACCAATAGGTTGCGATAATACATAAGTACCTTTAATTCTGTTCATTACTATAACATAAGACTGGCTACAACACCAATTTGGCGTGATTTCAAAACCATGCCAAAAATGAATATGTTGAGGAAGCAGGTAGTCGTAAGATAAATTATTTTTGTTACTTATTGTACTATCCTAACAATCTCCAACGTTCAAAATAACTTGCCAAGTTGGCAACCCCGATTTCGCATGTCATATATTTGCTGAATTGTGAGTCATGTGCTTCGTTTCAGATAATGTCGCCAATAGGTTGCGGTTATATGTAAGTACCATATTTTTTCAAATTATGCTTTTGCATTGATAGAGTTAGTTCAGTTCTTTTTATGTCATTTAATGTTAGTATTGTACTTAATTTTTCAATTTATTTTTATGCTCGGGACATGTATTCTTTGGATAATTTTTTATTTATTTCTTATACGTATTATTGCACAGTCGCCAACGTTCAAGACAACTCGCCACTTTGGCAATCCCAACTTTGTATGCGTTAAATTGGCAAATATGTGCTTCATTTTGTATAATGTCACCAATAGGTTGCGATAATACATAAGTACCTTTAATTCTGTACATTACAATAACATAAGACTGGCCACAACACCAATTTGGCATGATTTTAAAATCATGCCAAAAATGAGTAGCCTACCAATATGAAATTATTATGAGTATTATCTCAGCCTGTTTTATCTTTCCCTTCTCTAATCATTAATTAATTCAATATATAATTTTTGTTTTTTTTATATTTTAGTACTTACATTTTTTTTTTTGTCGATTATGTACTGCAAATATTTTTTTACACATTGCGATGTCTTTGGCAACATTAATCAGTGGTATTTTCCTTAAATATGTTTTTTTATCTATTTTTGACAACTTTTAAAATTTTATTTGATGGTAGTTTGAAAGGCAAATAGCAAACTAAATATTTTACAGTATATATATTATGTTTGTACGAAAATGTTTATACTGATTTAATCAAAATATTGAGTCCTCTTTTATTTTTGATATCTTTTTTAGATTTAATTTTATGTTATAACTAGCTATATACCTAGCTAAATGTTGCTGTGGCTGTCAGCTTTAAAAGACTGGTACACCATAAAATATGCCATGAAGCTTACAAAAGTAATACACAAAAATTCAAACAAATCTATATTTATATTTATATATACATATGACGCATTTGTTTCTCTGTCTGTTTCCTTATAACTCAAGATCCAAACAACCAAATAACGTGAAATTTGGTACACATTCACAAAATTACATGGGGAAGGTTCTTAAACAGGTTTCGTTCCATCCCAACCTCATTCTAGCCTCCTCCAGCCAAAAAGAGTGCTTCATGTGCATGTTCTGAGCCATGGGTTCATTTTAGAGAAAACTTTACTAAACAAAAGCGGTAAGTAATTTGCAATACTTCTTTGTTATATTTACTTTACTGCAACAAATATCACATTACTTACTGCATTCCATTCCATTCCTTCATTCATAGGAATGCATTGTCAGTTTTGGCTACAGTCATGCCTCTGAGAAAAAGGGGGAGAGTATAGACGCAGACACCATGCTTTTCTCATGGGCAGTTGTATGTCGCCTGCTCTAGAGTGGGCAGACAGGAAATTATTTTTGTACACACTCCAAATGGAACTGCCAAAAATGTTGTCTATCACATTGCTTTAAGATAAATGTACCCTTTTATTGCATGCAAATAAACAGTTTTGTAAGCTTCTACAGAAAACCTTTTTTAAACCCGGGCAAAGCCGGGTACTTGCAGCTAATATATATATATATATATATATATATATATATATATATATATATATATAGGGAGAGTGTGAACTAATCGTAGGAAATGAAAAAGAAAGCAATAAACCAAAATACAATGTCATTGGGATAAAAGCTCGGGGTGCTTAGTACTACATTTTTACACTAACTCAGCATTTCGGAATAGAACTAGTAAGAAATTATAACAATTAATATAGAGCACCCCACGCTTTTATCTCAACGACATTAATTTTCTCGTTAATCATTTTATTCTTATATTAAGAATTATATTTTTGCTTTTTAGTTCGATTCACTGTAAAAGCGTGTTTTTTAGTTTTTTTTAAAACCATAATTTGTTTTTAATTTTTTAGTTCGAGCTACAATAGAAGCCTTTTTTTTTTAGTTTTTAGAACTATCATTTATTCTTTGTTGAATTTATCCTTGAGTTTGATATTTGGAGCCGAATTATTTGGCTGCTGGAATTAATCTTGTTCTTCAACGGATATTAATTAATGGGTCTGAAGGGTATTTATTCTCTCCGTTTACGGGGCCTCGAATGAGTCCCATATCGTTACATTTCAAAGAATCCGTCTCTATAGATATAGGTCTAACTAATTAAAGTGTGTTAAGAAGAAATATTAAATATCAATCGCATTATCACCTTTTAAACGTATTGCTATAATGTTAATTCGTATCATCACTTCTAAACTTCTATAAACGTATAAATATTTTTTATAAAAAAATATTTAGCAGTAAGAATATAAATTATTTTTATTCACATGCACGAGTCTTTTTTTTATTTCCATTTTCAGAAAAACTGCACACCAACCCTACCTTTTTTCTCATAAAGTACCCTTTTTTGTTTTATTTGTATTAACCACAAGCCTATTTGCGGTTTTAGTGTTGCTCCGTCATCTTTTAGTCGCCAAATTTGGAAATGGCATATGGACTTAATCACCAAATCTGAAAATGGTTTATGCAATTAGTCGCCAAATCTGAAAATGATTTATGCAATTAGTCTCCAAATCTGGAAACGATATAATAAATTAGTCACCAAATCTCGAAATCCATAAAATCCTTACTTATGAGGATCCTAATCAGGACAATGAAATAAAATTATGAAATTATTATATTGTCATCGGTCCTTGGCAAGTGTGCAAAATTTTGAATTAATATGACATTTTAAAGTGGGTAAAAATCGAGTTTAAAGACTCCATTACATACAAGTGAAACTTATAAAAACGCTTGATAAAAACGAGATAGGTTCAGTCGTACAATAGCGAACGCTTAGACTGAGAAGAGTCTTAGAGACTAAGATTACAGGGTTAAACGTTGTTTTAAGTCCAGTCAATTACCACCTGTGTAATTTGTCTATTCTATTTGGCTGCAATGAAAAGAAAATAGAATAATAATAAGCTTTCATTATAAAACTAATGGTATTAATCATGACACTAGAAGAACAATACTAAAAATACTAAAATTAAGTTATCAATGCTAAAATAAGGTAAAAAATACCTAGGAAAATTGGAAAATTGCAAATATTTTACTAACAAAGATAAATATTATATTACTCCTATACTACTTCCTCTAAACACAAAGAGAATCCAGGAAAATCAGGATAAATCACTGCTCATTTACTAATTATTATTCTTATTTATTTTATCTCCAATCATCATATTATGGAAATTAATTTACGCTTACTAAAAAGAACTTTGAAGCAAATGCCACATATGCAAAAGAAAAGATTTTTTTTTGCGTGTAAAATGCATTTAAAAATATTAACTTCTTCACAGCAATATGTCGAATTCCTTTCCATTCAATTCAATGCATTTAAAGTATTATTTCTTCCAAATTCAAGACTTAAATGAATAACGTAAGCTCAATTCCATTTAGAATATTCGAAACATTTCGAGATACGGAGGAACACAAGAAAATTGAATTTTTCTCTTCTCTCTCATAAAATATTTAATTTTCTAAATCTCTGCAAGATCGAGGTGACTCTTTTAATACATATGATGCACAGTAATAAATAAATAAATAAATAAATGTAGTTTATGAGAATTTATTCGATTTTCTTTAGCTCAAACTAAATAAGACAAATACGCATTCCACTATCTATTTCACATATATTGTAGACTAAGAAATAGTCTAGATATGGTCTTTTTACTTCATCATGTTTGCACATAAAATTCTTCTAAATTAAGTCAGTAATTCTCGTCGAGAAGAACCAAATATAATTAACTGTCTGCGAGTGTTTTTGTCAAGCTGTCTTCAATAATAAAGAATAAAAACTGAAAAAAAGGTGTATGATTCATTGAGAATTTCGTGTACCAGCTTCAGAGTGTGTGTTCACCTTGTATAAATTTACAGATTTTGAATTCAAAGGACATTATAGGAAGTTTTAAGGCACGTGGATCTTTTAGAGTTAGTGATTTAAAGAATAAAATATTAAAAACTTTTTTACGAATTTTTTTAAAAAAACTCAAATTTTAAATATTTAATAACTTTTTATCAAATTAAAATTTTGAATAACTTCTTCATTTGTAAAAATAATTGCATGAAACTTTTTCCCCATGAATCGAACATTTTAAGAAAATGCTCACAATTTTAATATTCAACATTTAATATAGTTGTGGAATTTTGTAATATGAAAATTTTTACTTTTTGTCTTTTTTCAACATACAACTAGTTTTAAAAAGTACATATTTGCTTCTGGGGGTTAAAAAATTGCAAAGTGAGTGAGGGAAAATGACACACACACACACACACACACACACACACACACACACACACACACACACACACACACACACACACACACACACACACACACACACACACACACACACACACACACACACACACACACACACACACACACACACACACACACACACACACACACACACACACACACACACACACACACACACACACACACACACACACACACACACACACACACACACACACACACACACACACACACACACACACACACACACACACACACACACACACACACACACACACACACACACACACACACACACACACACACACACACACACACACACACACACACACACACACACACACACACACACACACACACACACACACACACACACACACACACACACACACACACACACACACACACACACACACACACACACACACACACACACACACACACGATTATGCCATATTGAACTAATTAAAAAATACTTATAAAATGTCCGTGGTTGGATTATTCTTATTTATTGTCAAGAATCATATATGTGAATATTATTTCTGTTTCTATTTGCTGCAGCAGATATGATAAAAATCTCTTGTAAATCCCTTCTATGCTAACTTAATTGTATTTCAAAGGTGCTTTTTTTAGATTTTTTTTACGCTGCCTATACAAAAAAGCATGTTAAACACAATAAATTCTTTTCGTAATTTAATAATCGTAAGAAGTGGCGCGGAATTCAGCCAACCGGCACCAGTTTTTGTCGAATTTTTCCAAGTGATTGGTAAAGCAACTAAGGATAATGCTAATCTTTTTTTATTTCTTTAATTGATAATTGAGCTAACGTATCATTTGTTAAAGAGTTTTATTTTGACAGGCTTGCTTCATTATTAACAGGAGACAACGTGATACTTAGATTTATCTTAAACAGCTTCATTCAATCTTTGAATAATCAGTATTAAAATAAATTCAATAAATTGAGAGGTTTAAATTATCCAGACTCTATCAAATAGGGTAATAATGAGATTCGTAAACGTTAGATTTCTAATAATGTTAAGTGTGATTCGGGTTTTAAATCTCTTCTGATAAAAGTTTTTCTGATATCAATAATACAGTAAAAACTATTTTTTGCGCGGTAGATAGAGGTCGCATAAAAAGAAACCGCTCTAAAAATATTAGAAAATATTTCATAAATACTTACATATAACAAATAATTTTGTTGACATACTATAGAGATTCTTTTTTACTCGGAGGAGAGGAACCACATAAAAAAAGTTTGCACTTAAAAATACGTCAGTTATTTACGAAATGTATTGAAAGTGCTTCCAAACAAAATAAATAATTAAATTACACATAGAAACATTTTAAAAATATTTAATTTCTCATTGTATACATGGAAAAGTTTTCAAAATGCACGTACATAATTCACTGCCACTCATCGTAATCCAAAGTGCGCATCTTTCTGTGATGAATTAGTTCAAAATCGCTTTCGTCATTTGAAGATACAATTTCAAATGATTTATATTTTGGTTCCTTAAAGTAAGTTATAAGTTTTTGCTACGACGTTTGGTTGCTTGTAAATGTCGCGATAACCAGATATGCATGATTGAAGCTCTTTTTGGAACTTCTTTCGGAATTAGTATAGATCTTAAGAAAATGCTTTTAGAATCTTTTAAAAAGCTGAATCCTTGCATCTATTTTATCCGCTCTCAAAGAATCAGATACTTCTTGTCCGTCTTCATAATTTATCAAATTATTGATAATGTCTCTGTCAATGACAGTTTAGTCTTCAATCAAACGCGTGCTGCTAGCACGTTGAGAGAAAGCAATGGAACAGAGCGTCTTGAAGTGTATATATGTACATTGATGGAAAACATTACAGTGACCCTAAAACCATTGAAATTCAAATACCGCATGAAAAAAGATCGCACTAAAAATCACACAAAAATAAAATCACATAAAAAAGGGCAGCACAAAAACAGGTTCTACTTTCCTAATTCTATTTTTCTACTTTTTAATTTTTATATTCCTCGTCTTTACTTTTTCTATCTTTTCTCTAGCCTTCCTTTTCACTCTACTTCACTACACTTCTATTTAAATATTAATGCTCATTTGCATACATATCACAGTTCCTTCATATATAAGGGGTTCTTATATCTAACAATATAGTAAAAGGGTTTCAGGGGAGAGACGTGCTTTGAATTCCAATACTACTCAGATCTAGTACGCGTGATGCTCCTTTAAAATGCTCAAAGTTAGTTTTTTAAATATTTCTTTTGTTCTATGGACTTCTTCAGAATGGTTAAAGTTATGGTCTCCTTAGATGAACAATCCCTCTCAAAGTCATCTTTATAAGTGCATGTAAATAAAATTACAACTAATTATGCTAAAAGACAATTAAAGTGTTTCTTAATTATATAACATGATGGCCATGCTTAAATCTTAAACTTATATGAACAAAATAATATCTAAGTTAATATTGTATATTCATAGTTAAAAATTAATATAATCATACATGAATATGTTAAACGTGTAAGAAATTTCAAGTAATAACTAAACTTTTTTAAAAATCTCATTAATAAGAGGATCGTTATCTATCTTCAGAAAACAGTAACATATTCAATTACGATACGGTATTCTTAAATAACTGAGGAATCTATTATTGCTGTGTAATTTACAAAGAGAAGGTGTTATAAAACTCTTATTGTTACTGAAACTGTCCGCCACACGGGACTAATAAAAATGACTCTTGCTTTTAAAAACTTAACTTTAATTTTGCGTATAAAAGATTTAGACCAGTGATGCGGCCCACCGAGCCTTTTTAAGTGGCCCGGTCATGGTCCACTGCTCTGAGAAATTTACTTATTTGAAAACATTGTATTAAAAATTTGGTGGGAAATTCTTTGTCAAGAAATCAAATATATCGATTTTGTTTTTTTTTGTTGTCGTGTCGTACGGGTATGAATTAATGTTATTTTTTAATTTGGAAAGGTTACGGTTAGTGATAACAGACAACAATGTAGTAGCGACAATTTTATGTGTGTGAGGAACTAATTTTTAACTATCTTTCAAATCTTGCAAGCAAAAAATATTTGAAGAAAATATATCGTTCCGAGACGATTGGGAGGTCAACTATTTTGTAGTGAAAAACAAACATGGTTCAGTAATTGTTTGATTTGTCATGAAAGGTCTGTATTTAAAAAATACCAATAAACAGCAGTCATTCAATGACAATTTTCCTCGAAAATCTCTTTCAAGAGATGATAAATAGGTCTTCTTGAATAATCTTTGCAACAGCAACAAAGTGTTTCGTCAGTGGTAATATCAAAGGAGAATCAAAGATATCCTACGAAGTTTGTTATGTTATTGGTAATCATATGAAACCGTTTACTGATGCAGATATTGTGAAGGAGTGTTTCTTAAATGCTTCTAATTTAGTGTTAGTGACAAAAATAAGAAATATAAAAAAATAATTAAAAAAAAAAGCAAAACAGGGGTACAATATTTTGATCAATTTTTCACATTTTAAATTTCCAATGTTATCTTGGTCATATAAAGCAATTCTCCCCCACCGCTCCCCCATTTATCCTCATGTTGCGACCCGCGTGAAGTAGCTGACATATAATCAGGTTGAGTACCCTTGATTTAGACAAATGCCAGCAGCTTCGTGCGGCCATATCCTCTCCCAGTGAAAGACAGCACAGGAACTGATTATATTACACAAACAAGTCGAAGCAAACAACTTGCTGCCATCGCTCAAAAGATAAATACAGAAAATGGCGTTGGTAAAAGACATGATAGTAAAACTAAATATTTTACACGAAATACATATAAAATAGAAATTGTGAATAATAGTAATTGAATAGAAATTAAATATAGCATATATATAAATGAATATACCAAGCACAATGATAAGAAACAAACAGTTTAAAAAATAATAAAAATAAAGTTTGAATAATAATGAAAATATAACTTGAACAAGAACGAAAATACAATTTGTATAATAGAAGGATACAATTCCATCCAAACAGAAACTGATGTGTGAAAATGTGTTTGTTTTTTCCCATCCAAGTTCCCTAAACCCTAGTTAAAAAAACCTTGATCTAAGCAAATAATCCTATTTTTCTCATAACAAGAACTTGCTAGGTATTATTTTTAAAATTTTCCTATAGTACTTGAATTACATTTCTTTGCACTTATCACTTAAAAAATGAAACAGTAAAATCAAATTTTATCACGTAGTAAAGAAGTAATTTTAATTAATTAATTTGTAATAATAATTTAATGTGCACAAAACATTACAATAAAATTTGACGGAATATGAAAAGCAATATTAATTTAAAATTTATCGTAATGATTAATGCAAAAATCTATAGTTCATATTAATTCTTTCTTCGTAAGTTAATTTCATACGTTATAATTTTAAGCTTTATTTTAAACAACTGAAGGAAAAAGAACATTTAATTAAGATTAAAAAGGGATGTTTTTTTTTTACACTTCATTATATTGCAGAAATGTTTAACAGACTAAATTATATGTAATTCAGTTAACATAATTTTTGCAGAACATTATTATACAATTACGAAAACTACAGCATCTTTTAAAACATAAGTTGCCCCAAATTATATACTGTGGGACTTCAGGAGCTTACCAATTCATAAATATAGTTATTCCGTTCTTAATTATAAACTTTTCCCTTTCAAACTTTTAATTAAAGTAAAATGAACCCAAAGTTTAATATTCAACAAGTTACATAAAATATTTCTGGCAGAAGTGATTGTTGTATGCTAATCGTTTATTAGTCTGGCCGTAGATTTAATGATCTTCATCGCATGTATTCGTGTACACAATAGACCCTTGATATTCCGTAATAGGAGAAACGCCAGGGGCGTAGCTACCGCCGTATCAGCCCCTAATCTAAGGGGGCCCCAACATGTGTAACTATAGTCCCACTACAAGGGTTCTCATATCTAAGAAAGGACAGCGAAAGAATTTTGATTCTGGACCCCCACAGAACTAGCTACGCCAGTGTGTGACGCAAATGATTTCAAAGGTAATTCAGTATTTTTTATCCATTTGTCAAATAAATAAACAAATACCGAACCGGTGTAGTTTCATATATTAAATAAGGCATTCTTTGATTTAAAAATGCTTAGAGCTTTTTTTATTACACAGGAACACGCTATTGGTTGGCTAAAACATTAAAGTTTATATTAACTGATTCTATTGACGATAGTTTATTTGATTGCAGGTGTCTTCTTCAAATGGTACGCGTTTAGTATTGAAAAGAGATCGCCAAGTGTGTAAAATGGTGCACTATTCGATTGATTCGTCAAACAAAGAATTAAATAGGATTTTATTTCCTCTGATTTGTTCATCAAATAACACCAGCGTTAATAAAAATTTTAGCGATTCATTATAAGCTTAATTGAATTTCTGTTTTAGGCTGTTGAAATTCTGATTAGGAGGAATTATAATTGTAAGAATTCTAATTAAGTTAAATATAGAATTCAGTATTGATGCATTTGGAACAATTAGTTCGTAAATTACACAGTTTAAAAAAAATAATTACTCGAAGCATTCATTGGAGTAGATACAGTAATTTTTAAATTACTTTTCAGAAATAACAACCAGAAAAATTGTACACTTGTCGTACCAAGATTAATTAATGTAATCTTTATCATAGAAGTCTGCTGCTTGAGATTGGAATCAACGTGTGGTAGGCATTTACACATCCTTGTCACAGTGAAAATTCTGACCACACAGGAATTTCTTCTGATGCAAGAGAGGGTTCTCTGGAAGGTTCTTTCCCACATGTTCTACCTGATTATCATGGACGAACAGATGACTTCTTATTGGGTCATCATAGCTGAAAAATGGGCGGACAAGCTGTTGGTGACGGTGGGGTGGAAGACCCTATGATGACCTTGAGTGCTGCTTGTGCAGGGCTATTTGAACTAGCTACCATCGGGGGTCTGAAGTGTAAGCCGTAGGTGACCGAAAAGAAAGGAATCCCTGTTCTGACCAGTTGTTAAGGGATTTTATTCCGGTCCTGTGTTTCTTACAGTTTGCAGAAGGAAGCGCAGCTGCATACCCCCTTCTTAGAGTTTTTTTTCTGTTTGACTTTCTGAATGATACTGGTTGTTTTTCGAGTCAATTATTGCAATTGTTATACATCTTTATTAGATTTTAGTGTCGTTTTGAACATTTTCCCGTTGATTTTGTGGGTAATCTCTTGTTGAGTTGGCGGATCTAGTTGACGTATGCGCTTTTTCCACTTTGAATAGCTAGTCGTTATTCATTGAGAAAGTCTTAATTACTCTATATGGAAGGAATGCATTATTAACCAGTATCGTTAGGCTGTGAGGTCATCTAGTGTTCAGTTCCTGGGTCACCACTTTGGTGACAAGCTGTTGACCATGAAAAGGTGTTTATTTGATCCACCTACCAACCGGTCCAAAGCTACACCTTTGACGACTGGAACGAAAATAAAAACCTGTTCGGACCAGTCGTTAAGGGCTTTTATTACAGTCCTTTGTTGTTTGCGGCTTGCATAAGGAGGCGCCGTTGCATGATCAATGTCACATCATCTTATTCATGATGTCCAGTCCTTACGTTAGACACAAATGACAATGAATTCGATCGACGTTTTGTACACTCGAACTTCACCTCTAAATCAACAATCTTTGAGCACGACGACGACGTTACTGAAAGCGATACCAAGAGTGTGTGTTCAGATACTGTGTGTGGTAGGGATTGCAATACCGGTTTACCGGGATACCGAATACCGGTATTTTGAGCCATTTGTGCAATTTTGTAATACTGGTATTCACAAGTTTGAATACCGTTTTTTTGGTATTTACTTGAAATTTTTCAAATTGCCTCCACTATATGCTCAGGGATCGCCAACTTAGCAAAATAGTATACGCTTTTGTCTCCTTAACGGGTAAAATTAATTAGACTGAATATAAAGTTGCATCGTACAATCCAGAGAAGTGATAAAATATATGTTATTCAAGGAGGTGGGCCAAAGCTATCCTATTACAGCTCAGAATGATACTTCACACTCACAGGATTCGTAGTCTGATATTCATATGTGTGAAAACAAGGTTGTAGCTGTGAAGAAAGTGCGTAATATTTCAATATTTTTTAAATTGGTGAGTTTGTTATTCACATTATATTGGCATATCATACTTGTATTTACATATAATCATGACTTTGAAAATAAAAATGAAAAGGAAAAGAGAGACTAACGAATTTAAATGGGATCAAGTTTATAGTAAATTTTCTTAAAATTTTTTACCCACAAACCTTATCCACATTCAGAAGAATTCGATACAGTTATAGAAGATGATTCTGACACTAATGTCGACAGTAAAAAGGAATTGTCTCTAAAGCAAAAATTAGAATTAACTTTAAGTAAAAAAATTTCAACAAACCTAAATACAATACAGAAACCAGTTATATCTAAAACCATCCGACGAAAAATCGATTTAATGAAGATGAGAGATTTAGATATACTTGGAAAAAGTATATTGCGTATTGCTAACAATACTACCAACTAGTGTAGTTGCCGAAAGAGCATTTTCGACAGCTGGTAATTTGTGCACATAATTACGTTCCAGGCTTAATTACAGTACAATTAATGCATTATGTTTTTTAAGATCACATTTCAAAAATTTGTAATAGTGCCACAGACTGAATAGTGATATTTACACTTTTTTTGTGATTTAAATAAATAAGACGTTCCTTTTTACTTTTTTGTGATTCATTATATACTGTTATAAGTTAAAAATAATTTAATTTTGCGTGATATTTACACTCTCTAATAAAACTGTCAAAGAAACACCTGTATTTTCTTTCCTTTCCTAAAATTTCTACTACCAGTATTAAAACCGGTATCCCGGTATTAAGATTTAAAATTACCGAATACCGGTATTGGACTTTTGGTTCGATATTGCAATCCCTAATGTGTGGGTATGCCAGGAATCTACTCAATGGGCACACGCTCCACTTCATATGCTTCGTCTGTTATCTATTCGAGATTGGGAAATCTACTCTTTGGATGATCCTTATAATAATATTGCTCTTGTAATGGAATTCATTTGTATTTTTAATTGATTTTAGGTAATCGAGTGTAGAATATGTAATTTTTTGTGTATAGCATATGTAATTAATAACGTTTCCAGAAATGACTGTATATAAATAACAACAACTATTTTTTATAAAATATTTTCCTTTGCATTAATCAAATTTCAATAGAAATAAAATTGTTAACGTATGTAACTTCATATATTTCAAATTACATGACATTAAAATTACGTTAGAGCTTGGAATTTAACTATGTTATGGTTAATCAATCTCATTGGTTATATTTCTTAAGTAATTAAATAAAAAATGAGTAACATAAACTATAAATACAAACTGACATTTCATAAAAAAAATATTAGAGACCTTAGAACGAAAAACAAATGTGGCAAAGAACTGAATTGCAGAATTAAATTAGCCTTATGACGCCAACCTTCTTGCAGTGCAGGTAAATTAGACATAGAAGGTGAAGTTGTCCATAAATATATTTGAGAATAAAAATTCTAATATATGATGACTAAATTAGCTTGTTATTGTACTACTATGATGCTATCTTATTTTTATACTATATTGTCTTGTTATATATCTGTTCATTGCTTTGCTTTTTTAGATTTTTATTATTGTTCATCAGTGCTTCTCAAACTTTCAATATTTGCGACCCAATATTCAATCGTAATTTTCATCGCGCTCTCCCCCCATACAATAACAATGTATTAAATTCAATAATACTTTATTTTGACACTAAACCTACAATTTGACTTTAACCTCTTAAGTACTGCCAGCCTATATAAACGTTTCGCTCAGATAGTGCGTTAATTATCTTAATTATCCCGGACATATATATATATATATATATATAAATATATATATATATATATATATATATATATATACTCACTATACTATATATATATATAAAGGAGAAAAGCGACTCACTCACTGACTAATCACGATATCTCCGGAACTATTGAACCTACAGACTTGAAATTTGGTAGGTAGGTTCCTTTCATGCAGTAGACGTCAGCTGAGAACGGATTTTGTAAAGTTCGAACCCCAAGGGGCGTTACGGGGATATAAGTGGCGTTATAGATAATTATTTCCATTAATAAACTATTAGATGTACAGTCGTGAAACTTGGTACACAGATTTCTTTCATAAAGTAGAGATTCCCTACATAATGATTTTTACGAAAATCGATTTTGAGGGCGCTTAAGGGGCGTTATACATAATTATTTCCATGTTTAACTTATTAGACGTACAGTCTTGAAATTTGGTAAGAGGATTCCTTTCATACAGTACAGATCCCCTGCAGAATGGGTTTTGTGAAAATCGACTCCCAAGTGGCGTTGTAGAGAATTAAGTGGCGTTATAGGCAATTAACTCCTTTTTTAAACTATTAGGCGTAAAATCTCGAAATTTAGTGAGCTGATTCCATTCATTGAGTAGAGATCCGCCATAAGATGGGTTTTCTGAAAATAGTTTCCTAAGTGGCGTTTCGGGGGCTTAAGAGGCGTTATACATAATTATTTCCATTTTTAAACTATTAGACGTACATTCTTGAAATTTGGTAAGCGGATTCCTTTCATAGAGTACAGATTGGGTTTTGTCAAAATCGACTCCCAAGTGGCGTTGTGGAGAATTAAGGGGCGTTATAGGTCATTAACTCCTTTTTTAAACTATTAGACGTAAAATCTTGAAATTGAGTAAGCAGATTCCATTCACTTAGTAGAGATCTGTCATAAGATGAGCTTTGTGAAAATCGTTTCCTAAGTGGCGTTGCGGGGGCTTAAGGGGCGTTATAGATAATTATTTCCATTTTTAAACTATTAGACGTACAGTCTTGAAATTTGGTAAGCGAATTCCTTTCATGTTGTACAGATCCGCTACAAAATAGTTTTGGGGAAAATTGATCCCCAAGGGTCACTGAGGGAGATTAATGGGCGTTATAAATAAATATTTCCGCTTTGCAACTAATAGAACCACCTGCTTGAAAATTAGACGGTATGTTCAGTTCATGGAATAAAGGTCCTTTTACAAAGTTTTTTTGCGAAAACGGACCCCCAAAGGAGTGGGGTTGCGAGGGATTAAGGCGTGTTATAGAAAAATTCCTGTTTTTGAATTCAACTCATTTACTTGAAATTTGTTGAGCACTTTTCTTTAGTTGAATAGAGTTCCACTAAGAATGGATTTTACGGAAGTCAACTCCAGGAGGAAGCGGGGAGAGTTATTGGGGCGTATTGATAGACAAAATTTCCGTTTTTGAACTGCTAAGACTATAATAATAAAATTTGGTTCGCATGCTTCTTTTGTTGAATTGGAATCCGCTAAGAGTGCTCTCAACGAGGTATTGATGATAAAAATTCCGTTTTTGCTCTGTTAGATTTAGACTTGAAATTTAGCACGCATGTTTATTTTATGGAGTAGAGATCCACTGAAAGTTGCTTTGGTGGAAATCCACTTGATTATTAGGTTAAGTGAGCGAAAAAAAATATTTCTCCTTCTATTTTAGATATAAATAGAAATTAGGTATTATAATTTATGTTCTTATTATATCAAGGGGCGAGAGTGTAACAGCTATAAATATATTTTTCAATACAATCGAATTCTTAATGCTAGATATCTATAATTAATATATATGTAAACAGTATACATATATACAACATCGTGAAATACCCAGTGAAGCGGGTGGGTAACGGCTAGTATATATATATACGTCTTTCCGAAATACGATCTTTTTTGTGAACTGCTATACGTAAAATAATTCCGAAGGCTTTGGAATGCAATAAAATTACTTTGACAGTGTTTGCAAAGGATTTTTTTATATCAGAGGATTTGATTATGTATTCCTTTACTACCCCTCCCCCCAATACGCTTGCCTACGTCTTAAACGGTGGTATTGGGGACCGAATCACGCAATTTTTAATCGGTATTGAATTAATTGATTATAAACCGGACAAGTCATCAGGTTAAGTGTTAAATTCAAAAATTAATTTTATATATGAAGAGCCCATGGGGTCACTGGTAATTATTAAACGTTCTTAACTTAGTATGGTTAAATTAACTATAAACTGCATTGAGCAGTACTGATATATGAATGTATTTTGTTTGCTTACTTCTAGAAATAAATAATTTTTAAAAAATAATCTTGCTTTCCACTTTTCAATATGCTCGCTTCCGCCTTGTAGGGTTATGACGCCTCCTCCCAGAGGGTGTGCCCCACAGTTTGAGAAACACTGTTGTACATTACATACATACATTGAATAGATATTTACATATAAAGATTCCTTTTATACTCGTTGCTAATTAACAGGAAAGTTCTTTTGTTGTAAATCATAACTAATTCTGGAAGAAATAATTAATGCATATTTAATTAACATGAACAAATTAACACATGTAAAATTCACAATAGCACGAATTTAAATTTTACAATAGCATGAATTTAAATTTCACACAGCAATACAAATTCGTTGTCCCTATTTAGCATAGGTCAATGAAAATGTGCGCTCAAGCTTTCTATTGTGTTGCCTCCTCCAACCTTCTTTTCCGCCGAGCCGCATAGATATGTTAGCTATTTTACGTGGGCCGCCTACACATTTTAGCTATTTCACGCGGACCGCATACATATCATGGCTATTTCAAGCAGGCCGTAACGTGAGGATTAATTCAAGGGGAGGAGGGAGAAATGCTTTTAGACTAAGATAATGTAGAAAATTTAAAATGTGGAAAATGGATCAAAATATTAAAAATCCTATTTCGCTTTTTTAAATTATTATTTTTTATTTTTTTATTGAATTTTTCTATAAATTGGAAGCATTTAAGAATCACTCCTTCACAATTTCTGCACCAGTAAATGGTTTCATGCGATTACCAATAATATAAAAAATTTCATAGGGTGCCTTTGTTACTGCTGTGACATTATCACTGACAAAACACTTTTTGCTGTTGTAAAGGTTATTCAAGAAAGCCTATCTATCACTTCTTGAAATAGATCTTCGAGAAAAAGTATGTGGCCGCGGTAGCCGAGTGGTATAGGTATCGAACCGTGGCTTGCTTTGTCACGGGTTCGAGCCCAGTACCACTAAAGACCCGCCGTGTAGGGCAGCGATGCACGTTAAATCTGTCGAGAGCTGAAACGTCCTCCCGTTGGTGTGGTGTGGTAGTTAGGAGAGGGGGTGCCAGCTCAGGTGTCGTCCACATCACTTGACCATGGTTCAAAGTTACGTGGTCCGTCGCCAAAAGCCCTCGTGTAGCTGAACAGTGCGACGTTAATATTCAATCAATCGAGAAAAGTATCATTGAACGATTCCTGTTCATTGGTACTTTTTAAATACAACATTTTCATGACAAATCAAATAAATACTGATCCATTGCTTGTTTAAAAATTAGTTCCCCTCATAAAAAGGTCAGATTAGAAGCAAACTTTCCCCCTTTCTTCCTATTTACATAAATATTTGTCACTGTACTTCACTGTTGTCTATTACCACAAATGAGACAAAAAATACCAATTTGCACCCATACTACATTGAAACAAAAAGCAAAATTGATATATTTGATTTCTTAACAAAGAATTTCCCACCAAATTTTCATAAATAAATGAATTTCTCAGAGCACTGGGCCGTGGTCGGGCCCCTTAAAAAGGCCCGCTGGGTAGCAGGCTGAGTATCGCTGTCCTGGACTTTTCTAGATATTTCGGATACATCTATTTTGTCGACAAATTTGGCGATGAAGCCATTAGCAAGGACTCTTTTACAATTCCTTTAATTCCTTACAGTTTTTCAAATATATTCATTCGTTAATTAAATTTTATTTTTTATTTTAAATTTATTCTGCGTTATTTCTGTCGTAACTACAACTAACTGCAACAGATGGCACCAGTACGTTTTTCTAACGAAGTAGGAATTGACGTTAAATTTTTTTTTATATTACTTGTTTATTTTCCATTATTAAATGAGTAATGATGATTTTTTCGGCCGCAATACCGTTTCGGCAGAAAAGCAATCAGAGTACGAAATCTTCACATACACTATTATGAATATAATCAATTCCATTCTAGCAATGAATTAGATAAACTTGATTTTCTTCATAAAAGAAGATTTGGTATTTATGCATTATTCTGTGGACGAATTCATCAAATGAAAAGACGTCGCCAAATACCGCTATATGCTGCCAATAGTGGAAAACTCTCTCCATACATGTGCAAACACATTGATCTTGTTCGTGGGTTCCATGATATCATTTGGGGATGTTTATTGATTTGGCGGCGCTTTTTAATTTGGCGAAATTGGTGGACGGTATAATGCGTAAGTACTGAGATTTCATATTGTATACTGTTCTACTACGAGTGAATATTTTTCAATTTCCACTATTAGCTCACTCTCTCTATCTAATATTTATGTATTTAATTAGCTTGTTAAAATTTTCAATCGTCAATAAAATAATTTCTATTCATCCAATCAAGTTCAAATAAATTTTTTAAAACTTGTAGTGGATGGCACTTGATGTTAATATAGTTTTTCAAATTATTAATTAATTAATTAAATTTAATTAAATTAATGAATGTTTTTTGACGCCAACTTAGATTCGTCTCTATTGTTGTAACAATGTAATTGTTAAATCAAAGATAAAAGTTGGCGTCGAAAACCTGTTTTTTAGCCAAACTAGACAAACCAGGTTTGCATTTTTACAATTATGCTAACAAATCATGCTCCTTTTACAATTCCTACTATTAGTTCCCTCTCTCCCTATATATATATATATATATATATATATATATATATATATATATATATATATATAATCCAAAACATAAAAATACACAGATAGTTATAACCTAAGATAACTATACTAAATAGGAAGAAATAAGCACAATAGTACTATAACAAACACCTGGCCTTAGGAACCAAGATTGCAGGTTTAAACGACTTCTAGGGCTAACCAACCTTAACCTGTAGTTTGTCATACTATGTACCAAGAGAAAAGGAAAGAATAACATTTGGTGGAATTAAAACATTATAATAAAATCACTAAACTAAAAAAAATATTATTATAAAATTGTAGCCTACAAGTATTCACATTATACATTAAAATTCGATGCAAAACGTAGATAGTAAGACTTACTTCGGAAGTGTATCAACTGGTTATGTTTCCCGCTAAATACAAGAGAGGGAAAGCAGTTCCGCATAAAGTTAAATTATGATAGATTAATATAAAGTATATATATATATATATATATATATATATATATATATATATATATATGCTTTTAAAAAATCGTAAATATATATTGATATAAATATTAGTGTAAAATATAAATGAATCCTAGGAATATTTAAATACTATTGAATTATTAAACGTGGCGCCATCTATTTAATAATTGTATAATTAGTTTAAAAAATGTCAATAAGTTATTAATACAAATTGTATAACATTAAGAACTATTAGAAATATAATTGTAAAGAAAGTTAGCAGGATATCCATGTCCTATACATTGTTTGATGAAATTATTAATGTTTAAATAAATATTAGCTTTATCACTAACTAAAACATTATTACGATAAATATAGTTAAAAATAATATTTCTATATATAGATATTGATAAATTTGAATTCCAGTAAGGCACTTTAAGAATGTTAAAATTAAAGGCATCTCTTTTATCATAAATATTACTGTGTAAGTACAAATCCTTAATATACAATGCTACTTCTAAGTAATTAGTTTTAATTGGATTATTATTAATTTTAACTAAGTTTAATTAAGCCGGATAAAAATTAAATTGGGATTTAAATTATCATTTTTACCAAAAATAATTAAATCATCTATATACCTAAAAATGTAATAGTCATTATTAATAATATAATTATATTCATAAAAGTGTAAATATAAATTAGCCAAACTATTGCTTGCTGGGGCTCTTTGTGGTAGTCCTTTGTACTGTTTATATAATGAACCATTAAAGTTAATGTAATTTTCTTTTAAGTCAAAATCTATGAGAGTTTTAAATTTGTTAAAATTAATATTAAGATTATAAATACTGTGGTTTTCTAAAATTACTTTAATAATATCATTGATATCAATGGAATTGAAAAGATCTTCAAAGTCATAACTATGAACTGAATAAATATTTTTATTATTGAAAAAATCTATAATATCTACTATTTTTAATTATAGATTTATTACATTGCTGATTAATAAAGTTTTGTATAATATTATGAAGTAATTTGCCTGCAGTGGTAATATATGTTTTAAAACCATTTGTCACAGTTCTAAATTTAACAGGACTTTTTTGGAATTTTGGTGTTAAAATATATATATGGATACTTAATTTTAGGAACACAAAGACCTAATTTTTTATAAAAAGCAATAATACGATTACTAATTTCATTATGTGACAAATCTATTTTTTTAAAAGATTCATTATTTAAAAAGTGTTCATTAAGCATATTATAATAAAAATACTTACAAATCACAGCATAGTTACCAGGTATTTTATCAATGTAAACTATGATAAAATTCTTTTGTAAATCATAAATTTTCTGTTTTATATCTTTAAAAGTAAATTTATACTGAGAATGGTAGCTAAATTTCATAAGGTCTTTTAAAATATTGTACTTATACTCATCAAATGCCTCTATAGGTAGTTCATGTTTAATTGCAGATTTTGTAATAAAATTATCAATATCTTTATTAATTTGTGTTTTAACAGTATTGTTGTTATTAGAAACAGTTATTCTGAAACTAGTGCCTTTACTCATTATATCCCTTAAAATTTTGTCATTGATTATGTCTAAGTTGCCAGTAACTACATGTTTATGATGACCGTCAATAAAATCATTATAGTTTTTACATATACAGTCTTCTATGTTAATAGAAGGCGAACTATTATTGTAACTAAAGATAAATCTGCCCATCGTTTTGTTATATTTCAATGCTTTCTTAACAACCACATTTCTAACAGGAAAAAGTGACAAATGTCTGTTAAATACATTAGAAAAATTAATTTTATCAAAAGTTTTATTCATTAATAATAAAGTGCAGTACTCTGTAATAGGCTCATTAATTTTCTCAACATTTATTTTGAATTTATTAACCAGATAATTATAAATGTTTTTAATAATGTGTACTGCATGAGAAACCTTTAAGGAATTATTATTTAAGGTTTCATTTAACAATACAATTTCATTTTTATTAAAACCAAACCTGAAGTATTTGATCTTCTTGACATTAAAGTTTTTTTCAAAAAAAATCATCAATAATAACTTTAATATTGTCATTTAAAGAGTTTTTATCTCTATTTTTCCTTTTAGTTCTTTTACTTCTAGATTTTCTTTTAGAATTATTTAAATTGTTAACATTATAAAAAAATTCTTTATTATTACTCTGTAACATTATTTGCAAAGTATTTTTTGCAAAATACATAACATTAAGATCATATGGATATATTGTATTAAAACTCCTAATAAAGTGATTTTCCCACCAAAATATATATTATATATATATTATTCAAATTTTCAATCTTTAATAAAATACTTTCTATTTATCCATTTAAAGTAGGAATTGTGTTAAATATTTTTTTATATTATTTGCTTCAAAAATGCTCACAGAATTAGTAAAAATATTTGAAGTTTCATTCAATAATATTTTCTTTATCTGTATATCTTTTCTGTATTCAATTGAAATTGATTTTGTTAATGCAAAACGTCACTCGATCATTTCAATTAAATATCTAAAACAGGAAAACTCTAGTTTGATTTCCATACTTATACTCATGCTTAATTACAAATAGAATGAAACTTCAACTTTCTCGTGTCAAATGCATAATGTCCAATCAGAATGCTGCTTGACTTAGTTTCGAACAACGAACGTTCCATTCTTTCAATTAACCCAAGCATACGATTAATTAATTGTTGCACTCCTGCAAGAGGTGTTAAGTTTCCTTCTTAATTAAATATCCCCTGCTCGACTTGAGAGGAATAATCTTTTCTGCTTAGGAGCTATTCGGTTCCATTGGAGAGCGAAAGAGAAACAAAATCTGAATGAAAAGACAGCACATAGCTATTATAAGCAATTGTTATCCTGTTCTTTCACTTCCTTTGTTCTAAGATTCGGTAATTATCTGCGAAAAGTATTACTCGAGAAGTTACTCAGTTTAAATTTTTCAAATATTGATGAACATATTTTTTTTCTGTTTGTTTGAACATGGTAGTTAAATTTTTGGTATTATTTGAATTTAGTACTTGAGAGAAACTTTAAAAATTATTTATGTTATAATTAGTAATATATATTTTAACTATATAATCTTATTATTACTTAAAGTATCAGATCTTATATAAGGAGTAATATGTTGTTTTTCTTTGGTACTAAATTAAAACAAGAACTTTAATTAAACAGTTAGCTTTAGAATGATTCATGAAATATAAGTAATTATTATTCCACGTAGGAAAAGGTCATTGATAAAATATTTAATTGATAACTTAATAATACTTATTCAGAAATGTTTAGTTTCCTTGAGTATTATAGCTATGCATTTTTAATTGATTTCTTATGAAATATTTTTTAAAGCAATGTATTTCCACTTTTTATTCCTTTAAAGCATTTGTCATGAATACTTTCTTATATGAAAATAATATACTTCAGAGCATACAACTTTAATGAGAACATTGAAGTATAATTGTAAATTGTTTCCGTGCAATTTTAATATATGAAGAAATGCATTGTGTATTTTAAAATTTTATAGATTTTTTGGTAATAAATACTAATGATTCCTTTTTCTCTTTAAAACTGTAATTGAGAGAAAATTATGGACAACAGTATCTTAGTTCGCGAAACCATTTATCAAAACTTTTGTGGAATACTTTATATTTATAGCTAGGCCAAAGAACTTTTATACTTGATTATCTGTTATAAATCAGCATAGGGAAAATACGTGTTATTTAGGTAAATAGCTCTAAGGTAATTCGGGAGAAGACGTCACATTTAAGGATTTTTCGATCAGTACAAGGAAAATTAAAATGACAAGACCATGAAAAAAATGCGCTTTATTTTTCAATATTTAATTGGTTAGGTGTACAAGTTAGCCCCCAATTAGTCGAAAATAAATTAGAAGTTTAATGTTAAAGATTTTTTAATTTAACTGTGAAGATCTCACCAGTCATGGAGTAAGATGTTATAACACCACAGTAAAAAAAATAAGGTAAACATTACAAAGTTAAAAATGAAGTATCAATAACTATAGAAAAAAAGTTTAAATTATTTTATAATTAGCTTTTTAAAAATAACAGTACATGAGGAAGTTCGAATGATAGCCTACACAACATTTCACTCAGTGCAAATGATTATCATTGCAATCTTCATGCAACCATATTTTGCATTCGATGCACCGAATCCAGTCTCACTTGGGACCTTTTTTAGCATAAAATTACCTTTTATACACAGCACAAAAATCGTCTCATTATTACCCTCATCAAAACTGTCTCCACTAGTATCTAGAGGAATTTCTTCGCTTGAGTATGACAAACCGACACGTCTCTTTCCTCCGTTTCTTCAAAGGTTTCTTGTTATTTGTATTCAGTTAAGACTTTGTGACGAATTTGTACGGAACCTTTCCACTATATTCTTCGGCGTCTTTTTGGGGATTATGAATTCGCGTATATTTCCAATCAACTCCAAAAAGATGAACGGGATATGCAAAGTACATAAGGTATTTAAGTCGAGCGTTGTAAGCTAGCAGGCATGATGAGGAAGGCTATAACATTAACCTCAAATTTAGAGGATTCCAGGATATTAAGATAGTGAAGACGTAGTGCTGCTATTCTACTAAAGAACGAGAGAGCTGATGTAACCAGTGGTAACTATAATTTATGTACGCTTGAATTAAGCGTTAGTTTAGTGAAATTAGTTAAAGTAAATGAAAGTTAATAATTAGAATACTTGTATTTCTCGGACCTCGTATTTCGGTAGACCTTACTTGATCTTGAACATAATTATTAATTAATTGCATAATTCGTAATTATGTTCTCGTGTCCATGAATAAATGCAGTAGATATCACTAAATTCCGTCGAAAGTCTTGATCACTGCCTCTGCTATTCTGGGAGCATCAGGGCTGTACAGGAGCTCCCGCAAAGAGTCCCTCAGAGGGACCATTCCCATTTTTAGTAACTTTGTTGCGACGGTTGGGCATTCCAAGATGTGATTGGGCGTCAGTTGAAGATCTGGGCAGTGTTTGCATTGAACATATGATCTTGTCTTGTCTGGGTGAATCTTCATGCCCTTAAGGTGTTCAGTTCTCAATCTGGCAATTGTGGATGTTATAATTCGGGGACAGTCAAATTCCGTAACTAGGGGTTTTTAAAAATGTGATTCATAATTCTATGTTTGGCTACTGCGTTAGCATCATCAAGTGTGATGGTGGTGCACTTATGTTCGATGTCTCTAGCTTCTTTGGCGAGGCTATATATATATATATATATATATATATATATATATATATATGCACATTCATTACCCTCAATGTTGACATGTGCGGGTATCCATTGCAGGATACAGGATTTTCTTTTGTTGTGCAGCTGTTCTAGAAGGGTAATAATATCACAGGAGATGTTAGTCTCTCCGTTTCTTATGGCTTCTATAGCTGATTTAGAATCTGAGAAGATTACTAATCCTTCTGTAGAATCAATAACATGTGGGTTTTGTTGATATAATATAAGGGCCTCTCTAATTGCCACGAGTTCACTTGTGAAGTTTGAGGCGATTATGCCTGTGTTAATTCTGCGTTTGTAGTTATTACCATCTGGGAGGAGTAAGATGATTCCGGCACCTCCATTGCTGAGGGATCTGTCTGAGGAACCATCGGTGTAGGCGATTGCAAAGTTATCTTGAGAGAGTATTGCTATCGTTTCCAGTCCTTTTTGTCTGAGAGTTACAGGGTCTTCTTTTTTTTTTTTTGGAACATGGCTGCAACAATTCCAATTCGAAACAGGTATTCTTTGGTGGGTTTTTTGGAAGGAGGGGCTCCTGAAGGAACTCCAAGGAGGAATGATCCAAATTGAGTTCTTTTCTGATTTCACTATCAAGTTGGAGAGTCGAAGATCTTTTGAGCCTTGTAGAATGCTTCCATTTATCAAAAACTCTTCTAGAGATATGGTCCAAACCATATGAGCGTAGTTTATTAGTGAACTTGATAGTGGCAAGTTTGCGCCTGCTTTCTAGCGGAGGCAGGCCGCATTCTTGTTCGGCCTTTTCATTATTGGTTGATGACACTGCTCCAATAATAATTTTGGCAGCTCTGTGTTGTACAGAATCAAGTTTCCGCTTAACAGAAATAGAGGCCGGAGTCCAAATTGGGGTCGCATATTCTAAAACCGGTCTGATAACAGTGCAAAAAGTGCTTTTTAGGGTTTGAGGTCTTGAGCCCCAAGAAGTTCCGCATAGCTTTCGAAGAATATTCAGTTTTCCAGGAGCTTTGTTGGTAGTTTATTCGATGTGCTTTGAAAAGCGGAGTTCGGGATCTAAGGTTACTCCAAGATAGGTGGGTAGGTCGACTTTTTTGATTTGAGTGTTCTGTATTTTGATATTAGCATTGAAACTGCTTCTGTGTCGTCTATCGGTAGAGAAGATGCAGTAGTTTGTTTTTTCTGCGTTGATGGTTAATTTAAGATTCTCTGCCCATTCAGCAATACCTTTCAGTGTTGTGTTTAGGGCCTTTTCCGATTCTGTAATGTCATTGTGTGAGTGCCATACAGCAATATCGTCAGCGTAGCAGGCGATATTTGTGTCTGGGTAAATATGATGGTGGATGGTGTTCATAAAGATAAGAAAGAGCAAGGGGCTTAAGACAGAGCCTTGAGGAACTCCAGCCCACATTCTGCGAGATTCTGAAAGTGCCCCGTTAAATCTAACGGAAAATTTTCTTCCTCTGAGAAAATCATTTATCCACAATAACGCTTTGCCATTAATTCCGGTGCCTTGGATAGTATGGACCAGTTTTTGACGCCAAACTCTATCAAATGCTGCTGAGATGTCCAAAAATACTGCTAAAGTTTTCTTGTGAGGCTTTTCTTGAAAACCATCAATTATCGACTGGTTCAGGTAAAAGAGCTGGTCGGTAGTACTATGATGGGTTCGGAAAGCTGTTTGATAAAAGTGAAGTTTTTTGTTTTCGATGAGCCAGTTCATAAGCCTACGGTGGATAACCCGTTCCATGAGCTTGCAGAGGGTGCTGGTGAGGGAAATTGGCCTATAGTTTTTGCACTCTGAAGCATTCTTGTTTGGTTTCAGAATTGGAATGACGGTGGAAAGTTTCCAGATTTTGGGCAATTTGCCAGTAGCCCATGAAAGGTTAAAAATTTCCAATAGTTCTTTTTTTTTTGCAAGATTTCCAAAGTGTTGGACCATGCGGCCAAAAATAACATCGGGACCAGGGGCTTTGCCGGGATTCATTTTAGCAATTGCAGCTTCTAGCTCTTCCATTAAGAATGGTATGGTGAAGATATTTTTTATGGTTATATCTTTTGAGTCTTGAATGGTTTTCCTGTAGGTACGCAGCAGTTTCCTGTCATTTGCGTTGAAGGATAGCTTGCTTTTGTTTTCATAGTGCTTTGCTAGCAGGGAAGCAGTTTCCTGATTTGTGGCTGCATCTCTTCCAGAGGATGATATGATGTTAGTAAGAATGTCTGCTTTTTGGTGTGTTGATTGATTATTAAGAGTTTTGATGACTTTCCAATGCTGAGATATTTTTGGGGATCTAAAGTTTCGCAGAATTCAGTCCATTTTTTACGCTTGCAGGAGGAAATCACCTCTTCAACTTCGTGGCAAAGGTTCGTGAATCTTATTCTGTTTTTTCAGTATTATTCTTCTGAAGTTCTGTACTTAGTTTGTCACGTTCGTTAATTAAGTTCTCTATGTTGGTGTCTTTCCAAAACGGGACCCAGTCATTTCTTCTTTTGACCCTAGGGATAGAACGTTTTGCAGCTGCATTAATATGTGAAGCAAAGGACTGTAGTCTCTCGTCGAGGGTGTGTGGCGAAGAAAGGAGCAGAGCATTTCAAGTTCAGAGGTGAATTTTCCCCAGTTTGCTTTCCGAAAGTTCCAGGATCTTTTGCTTTGGATGGTGCCATCAACTCTTTTTGTTTATCGAAGTTATAAAAGGGAAATGATCGCTAATAGCACTTTTTAGAATCTTCCATGTCGCTTGACTTGCTGTTTGGTGGTTAATGGCCGTGATGTCAAGGGCTGATGTTGTGCCATTGGTTTTGGAGAGGTAGGTACTTCTCTTGTCATTTAGTATGGAGAGATCGTTGTCACAGAGCAGGTCTTCAATCTGTGAGCCTTTCAAGTCTAGGGTCCTGGACCCCCAAGATGGGCTCTTGGCATTTAAGTCTCCTAAAAGAATTTTTGTGTCCGATTTTGTGTCCAAAAGCGTGTTAAGGAGATCTAAGTTGATGTCAGAGTTGTCTGGATGGTAGGCATTAATGATTGTTACTTCCTGCTGCGGTAGGAGTACAGTGATTGCTTGTACTTCCGTGCTGTTCTCATCGTAATCTGTAGTTGGTGGCAGTATGATTTCTCTAAATTTTATGTCTGCTGATTTAACAAGGAAAGCAAGGCCGCCACCTGCCCGGTCTTTTCTGTCTTTTCGCAGAGTAGTAAAGCTTTTGATTTTTAGCTTCAGATTTGAGTTAAGTTTGGTCTCTTGTAGACACGCAATATGTACCTTATTTACATTGAGGATCTCAGTGAGCTCCCCAATCTTTCTCTGGGTACCATTAATATTCAACTGCAAAATGTTTAGGGTCCTCGTAGCATACTTCTCGCCATGGGCCCGGACTTCAACCCGTGGCGCGTCGGCTACCCCGAACGCGGTAACATTACGGAATCACTCAATATTGCACTATTCATGAAAAAAAAAAGGTGCCATAGCCTCCAGGAGGTTGGACTTCTACCTGTTGGTCCACGGAAGGTATTTTATTTCCCTTCTACCACCCATTGGAAATCAATGGAGGCGTTCCCCTATCCGCCACCTGGGGACGCGCCCTCTAGGGGTTACAGGTTCCCCCAAGGGATTTAATTTAATATAAAAGGTAAATCCCTTTTATTTGACGTAACATAGAAATATTATGTTATTAGAGTTTTTTTTTTGGAAACTTGATATAATAAATACAAATTATTATTATACAAAATGGCTCTTAGTGGTTCTTTGTCTCAAATTAATCTTGGTGTCCAGTGTGAGACCCAGGGAAGTCTCCACAGTGGCGCCAAACGAGTAAATCCTGAGTTTAGAGTCGGATCTAATTTTCGAATCATCCCTGAGCAGTATTTTTCGGGGGGAGGGGAGAACGTGGCAGAGTTCTTGGAAAATATTGATAATAACTTAACATATTACGAGATACCAACACAACTGGCTTGTGCATATTTAAAGCGTCATATCACAGGACGGGCACTAGATTAGTTTGAGGTTCTAGGTTATAGGGTTGTAGAAGACAATTCGACGGATTACGCGCATTTGAAGCAAACTTTGACAGAACAGTTCCCCGTGGTTAGGAATAGGTCGGAACTAGAAACTCGTTTTTTCGCATCATCTCAAAAGCATAATGAGAAACCTTCCGATTTTGTGTATGACTTGTTAAAGATCCACAAAATTTTAAAACTCGAAATGACGGAGGAAAAATTGATAGATCATGTTATTAGTAGGTTAGATCCTCAGATTTTAGATTATGTAGAGGTTAGGCATCCGCAAACCACATCTAACCTTCTACAAATAATTGATAAGTACGAGGAAAGGTTTCTAAATAGAAAGATCAGGGATTTGAGTTGGGAATTCCGAGATACAAACCCAAGTGAGAACGGTCGTTTTCCTAACAGAAATCGGCAGAAAAATTGGAGGGAGACGAGAGGTAACAACAGATACTCGGACAATAGCAGACCGCGGAAGGAGTTCAATAGATTTGAGAGTCAAGGTGTTGCGGATAATCGGAGATTCGATGGTCGACGCCGAGGTGGTCAATCTGATCATAGATTCCATAATCAAGGCGGTCAACAAGGTGGTTCGAGGAATAGTGCTTTCAGGGGTCAGAATGATCAAAACAGATATTTAAACTTTTAAGCGATCGATGCGAGTATGGGGGTGACCGATCACGATGTACAGAAAATCCTCCAGATACGGAACACTGAACTATTAGGATATCCTCATTACGAATGACTCCAGTAGATTTACCTCATGTCCCCATTACTTTAAATGAAACATTCATTACAGCTCTTTGGGACACGGGAGTGGAGAAATCTTTTATATCAGATTTTTTTTTTGCAAATATTTTTCGTATCGACCGCGTCAAATGACGAAAGATAGAGTAGTGACGGCCTGGGGAGCCCCGTGTTGTCACTTAGGTCGGGTCGAATTACAGATTCGGATCCGAGAATTCCAGAAAACCTGAGAATTTCACATTCTTAACAATATGCAGTACCAATGCATTTTAGGCATTGACTTTATGAAGGAATCCAAATTGACTTTAGATTTCGATCAGAAATATCTGATCATTCCAAATGACCAAATTAAGCATTTCCCAAAGTGGAAGAGCCGGTCGAGATTGATATATCAGATACAAAGTTCGGTGAAGGGCAAAAGCAAAAATTAAAGGATTTATTTAATGGTTTTAAAGGGCTATTTTCAGACCATCCGGGGTTAACTCATGTTTTCTACCATGAAATAGATACTGGGGACAAGGGACCGGTAGTGTCAAGACCCTACCGATATGACAATGTCAAACAAGGAATAATTGATTATCACATTGAGAAAATGTTACAGGAGGGTGCAATCCATCCTATTCAATCCCCATACGCGTCACCAGTGGTTTTAACGTGCAAAAATAATGGCCTTCCTCCAGATTCTCCAGAGGTGTATCGATTCGCGATTGACTATCGCAAACTTAACGCCATCACTAAATACCCGTGATATCCATTACCGGTAATTGATTATCTGATCACAAATATTCCGCATACCGGTATTATGTCGACATTAGATTTAAAATCGGGTTATTTTTAATTGGCGATTAGTCCGAAAGATATCGAGAAAACCGCGTTTATAACTCGCAATGGCACCTTTGTATTCCTCAGAATGCCTTTTGGCCTTTCAGGGACGGCGCCAAATTTTCAAAATGACATCGACATTATATTAAAACCTGTTATTGGGCGTTTCGTGATGGTTTACATGGACGATGTTATTATTACATCTCCATCGTTTAATGAACACATAGATCATTTGAATCAGGTATTTACATTGTTGCGAGACGCAGGGCTAACTCTTAACAAAGAAAAAGTCACTTCGCACGTGACAAATTGAAGTATTTAGGTCTCATAATTAGTAAGGAAGGGATTGAAACCGACAATAGTAAGGACATGGCAATTGCAGAAATGAAACATCCTAAAAATAATAGGAAAGTGTCGAAGTTTTTAGGGATGTTGGGGTGGTATCAGAAGTTTATACCCCACTATGCAGATAAATGTGAACCATTATATAGGTTAAAGAAAAAGGGGGCTAAAATTAAGTGGTCGACGGAAGCACAGGATGCTTTTAATAAAGTAAAACGAGCATTAACAGAGGCGCCAGTTTTGCAGTTGCCGAATTTTCAGGAACAGTTTAACTTATTTACGGATGCTAGTGGGGTCGGAATTGGCGCTGTGCTGAATCAAAATCACAGACCTATTGCATTCGCATCTAGAACCCTGAACAAGGCCGAAAGAAACTATACAGTTACAGAACGCGAATGTTTGGCGGTGATACGGGCATTAAATAAGTTTAAAACTTATTTTGGATCACTATCGGTGAAGGTAATCACAGATCACGCGGCATTAACAAAGCTAACGAATAGGAAAAACTTATCTAGTCGGATGAATAGATGGGCACTCAAGTTATCCGAGTTTTACATTGAATGGGAATATCGATCTGGTGTCCAAAACGTTGTCGCGGACATATTGTCTAGGAATCCAGTAGGCAATCTGGATGGATCACAAATTTCGTGCGCAGCTCTTCGAGCCTTAGCCTTAAACTCCAGAGAACAACTCATTCGAGAGCAAAGGGAAGATCCTGAGTTAGGACACATCTATCGTTATTTAGAAAATTCAGACGATGGTTCCGTTAATGCAATTGTATGCGAGAATTGGTCCCAGGATTTTAAATTAATTGATGGTCTACTCTTTTACGCGAAATATTCTACAACTCTTGGAGAACTAAGAGTGTACATTCCTAGATCTCTTCGCGAAGCAATAATGCAAAATGATCTGCCATTAGCAAGCCATTTAGGAAAGAGGAAGACCTATTTAAAATTGCGTGACACATCTTATTTTCCGTATATGAGGAAATATATATTTGAATATGTATCAACCTGTGACCGGTGTCAAAAATTTAATTACAAAAACGCGCTACCAGCTGGTCGATTAATTCCGATAGTATTGAATTACCCCAATGAAATCGTAACGTTAGACTTATTATGCCCCTACCCCGCATCCCGACCTGAAAGATATAGATTTCTATTGGTAATAACTGACCACTTCACTACGTGGAGTGAGCGTATTCCTTTACGAAAAGTTTCGGCCCAGACCATAGCTAACGCCCTTTTTGAAAATTATATTTCACGTTATGGAGCTCCGATTTCCTTGATTAGTGATAATGGCCCCCAATTTATATCCGAGGTATTTGAACACCTAAGTCACAGGTTGGACATAAAACATATAAAAACGGTAACATACCGGCCGCAGGCGAATTTAACGGAAAGAGTGAATCGCAATTTAGTCCAGATGATAGCTTGTTTTGTAGAAGAAAATCACGAAAACTGGGACCGATTTCTTCATGAGTTCGCTTTCGCGCTGCGCACATCAGTTAATGAGACGACAAATAAAACTCCGGCTGAGTTATGCTTAGGTAGAAAGATTATAACACCTTTTAGTAAATTAATAAATGTCACAGAGGGTGCTGATTATGTGGGAAGAAATATTGAGAAATTATTCGTTGAGGCAAGGCAGAATATGCGGAAACAACATAAAACTTCATTTAATTTCAGTAGGTCACCCCTTAGAATATAGGAAATTTTCGCGGAAAAAAAAGCTGCATAGAAAAAAAATTACTAAGGATGAAAAAAAGTCAAAGTGTATTCATATGGAGGTTTTAAAAGCTGTTCTGTATATGCTTTTCATTATAATTTTTTATAAACATTGTGATAGGCAATATTTTTTAAAAGAAATTTTTGGAAATATTTACTGACAAAATACCACACATTAATATATTTTATATTACATATTTCTTAAGCTCTAAGATACTTAGTGGAAATATATACCTGTTTTTCCATATAAAAAATATCATTTTTTAACTTAATAAAGTTTTCCTAGTGTGCTTTTTAGATCTCTAATTTGTATTTAAAAAAAACTATGCATTTAGACGTTAAGAAAAGCTTTTTTGACTCTATAAAATTGGTAACAAAATTAAAAAAAGAATTTGAAACAAATATATAATACTGATATGGAATTATAAAAGGTTTATTCTTTTTGATATAAAGAGGTTTTAGGTTGTTTCAGCAATATAATTTTTTAAGATATAGATTTTAAATCTTTAAATGCGTTTTTCTCCGAAACAGATTTTTCCATATTTTATCGCATGGCAAACATGATATCTCAAAAAGTCGTTGAGATAATTGCATGAAATTTAGCATCATTGTTTATTATTATAGTATACATGTTGTGCACTAGAGAATAAGAAAAAACAATATATTTACCTTTTTTATGATTGTTTTTCTTTGTGATAAATTCAAAATTTTTGAAAAATTTTAATTTTGTGCACTTTTTGACGCTTTATTTTGTGATAAATTGAAATTATTCAAAGATGATAGAGCAAAACATAGGCAAACGCTTCCTGAATAAAATTCAAAGAGCTTTTTTTATCTTTTGCATAGAACAGTGTTTCTCAAACTGGGGGGCGCGAGCATATCGAAAATAAAAGATTTTAAAAAATTTATTTGCTAGAATAAAGTAAAACAAAATACTTTCTGACATAATAAAAAATATACACATTTACACGGAAATAATATATATATATAATATATATATATATATATATATATATATATATATATATATATATATATATATATTATCTGTGATTTTACATCATCAAAAATAAAAGTTTCTACTTCAAAACCTCATTTTTTAGCTATCTTTGATACTATAACCAAATAAAAAACGTTTTATTCGATTTGCTGTAATCCCATGATGAGAGATTTTTTATTACGTTTTCTTTTCAAAGCGAAAATGCTACTCTTTCAGAGGAAAGACAAAACCCAGACCCATAATCAAAAAAAAATTTAGGAAGATAAAAAGTTCATCACTGTTGTATATTATTGCCATCAGCTGTAGGCAGCAGAATGTATTTGCTGCGGTTTGACCTTCGAGCTTACTTGTACGGTTAGTTACTTACCTGCTCTTATGTATTTGTTTTTTTCATTTAGAGAAGTTTGAAGGATTACTAAGCCAAGCATAATGAAAAACGTTTTACATAATTTTTTAGAGCATCCATATCGTAATAAATACAATTTTAATCCGGGAGCGGTCAAGACGAGCACAGAGTGCACGAAATCGGTAATTCTGGCAAAAATGTTTAATTTTTACCAATGGCCCTGACACTATCCTCCTGTTTGATAATCTAAACGTGAACTAAAATATATTTGTCACGTATCTCCCTCTTTTTTGGGAGTGACAGACGTTTTTTAAAGATCTTAAGGTGCTTGTTTTGTCTGAGTTCCCGGTGTGATAACTTTTTTCCCGAAATATTTTCTGTGTCCTTGAAAGTAGGAGAGTATATTTTCTCTTAATTAAACTATTCACTGGAATTACGATTTTTATTGTGTACTATAAAAATAATTACAAAAAAAAAAGGATTGGGGTGAGACTCAAATAACCCCGCGCGACCATTAGTATCGAGTGCGTGCCTGCTCCAGGGTTAAAACATGTTGAAGTCTTTTCGCTTTAAATATTAAAAATAATACAATTATTCTTCATCATAATTTTTTTTATTGTTCATTATTCAACATCAATTCCAAATGCTAATTCTTTGAGGCTTAAAATTACAGTTCGCTTAAAACTAATTATAATTTGAGCAATCATTTTTTAAAAAAAATCATTTTACATTTTTGTAAACATTGTCGCACACTTGGCTTTACTCTCCTTACAATTCAGCTATTACATCAATAATGTTTTATTTTCTTATAAATGAACTCATGCAAAGAGCGGGTACTTCAGTCGGTATACTTTTAATCTATCAGGGCTGCACAGAGTATTTTATAACTAATTAATTAATACTACATCAAGAACAAGTTTAATAAGTATTAGCGACTTCCATGGGCTTGTCTTACAGAGCAAACTTTTTCAAAGGAATGATTATGTTTAGAAATTGACCCTCTGAGTTCTTTTTCTATATTTAGCTGATATCTATATTTTGTCTTCTAAGCAGCCACCGCATTTTGGAATATGTTCCAATTTAAAAATTAGAGAAAGGAAAAATAACATAATAATTATCCTATTACTTAATTTTTTTTTGCTTAAAAGTAACATGTATAAAATTTAATACTTATGTTATGAATTTGTACAGTTTATAATAAAGATTGTTGCTTTAGTGTCAAATTGCATTATTATTGCATTCAGTACATTATTAATGTATAAGGGGGGCGCGATAAAAATTGTGATTGAAAAGGGGGCGCCAGTATTGAAAGTTTGAGAAGCACTGGCATAGAATTTATTTTACAGTGTTTGCCGTGATGAGCCAAAAATGCCTAATTTTTACCTATAATTGTCAATTTTCTTACAAAAATATATTGAAATTTTTTTCTTTAACATTTTTATCAGTTTTCAGTTATAATCAAACAAAAAATGAGTTTAAAAATGAACTTTCAGCATTATTTCAAAAAAATGTCCCCGCAACTACTCAGGCACCTTAAAGGTATAAAATAAACAAAACATTAAGCCCTGACATCATTATTTGTCATGGAGTTTATTTTTTTAATACTGCTAAAAATATTTTTAAAAACTATTGAAAAAAATAAGAAATATAAAACTAGTACGAATAGAAAACTCTAAAATGCTTGATCTCGAAACGTTTTCTGAAATATCAGCAAGACATTGCATTCATATATTTGTACTTTGTATCAAACAATGTAAATATGATTTTTTGAACTACTGTATTACATCTGTCAAATCGTATATTTGAATCTCGTTACTACTGAAGACTTTCCGCATGAGAGCTGATAATTGCTAAATTTTTTGTGAGGTTCACAGTCCACAAGTTATCGTGGTAAGGAAGTTTGGACAGGGGAGTGCCAACTAAGGTGTTATCCTCGATACTTGATTGTGGTGCAAAATTACGTGGTTGTTGCCAATAACCCTCATTTTAAATTAATATCATCAATTAGTGGTGAATTTAAAGAAGTATTGTGAGAGAAGTTGTAATCCCCCCTTCGAGTTAATCCAGAAAATTCATTATCTTTTAAATCATTGTGTACTAGTTAGTTCTTAACCTCCTTTTTTTAAGCGACTGATTGATTGAATATTCACGTCGCACTGTTCAGCTACATGAGGACTTTTGGCGACGGACCACGTAATTTTGAACCATGGTCAAGTGACGTGGACGACACCTGAGCTGGCACCCCCTCTTCTAACTACCACATCACACCACTGTGAGGACGTTTCAGCTCTCTACAGATTTAACGTTCCCGCTCCCCTACACGGCGAATCTTTGATGGTACTGGGCTCGAACTCACGACAAGGCAAGCCACGATCCGATACTTATACCATTCGGCTACCGCGGCCACTTTTTTTAAGCGACAACGTTGCTATGTGATGTGAAAGCTGAAAATTGTTTACTCTTTTCTAGCATTCCATACTTGTAGCGTTGATATGGTCGAAAACATTTTTTGCTTAATTATTTAATTACTTTTTTATTAATTTATTGAAAATATTGTAGCTTGGGCGATTGAATTGATTGAATATTAACGTCGCAAACGGACCACGTAATTTTGAACCATGGTCAAGTGACGTGGACGACACCTTTTTCAGCTCTCGAAACGTGGAAACTGGGCTCGAACAGACAAACCTATACCACTCGGCTAAGCAAAAACAAACCATTTGCTTTAAAGGAAAACAGACAAACCGCAACACATAAATTTGGCCAGTTTAAGTACACAGTACATAAATTCAAAAATTTTGTAGAGCTTAAGGTTTTTGTTTCACAATCTCTGTTATTGTTATAATCAATGGTGTAGATTCCAGGTAAGCCTTACGTCGATCGCGATCGACAGGTGAACCGCCGAGACATTTTGGGGTGACCGCCTGAAGATTTTAGCAGTTAGCAATTATAAATGGAAATATTCAAGATTGGCTGAAGTATGCAGAATTTATAAGTCTTCTACTGACAATAACAACTAAAACTAACTTTATATAAAAATATTTAGGCAAAAACTAAGATAAACTTTGGATTAAAATTAAATTTTTTTTGTGTGTATTTTGAATTGTTTGATAGTAAATGTATCATTTGATATAATTATAATTCTAGCTATTATTATTATGTTTGCGTTTTGCTTTGAACGCAGTTTTAAAAGTGCTAGTTTTTTTTATTTTAGTTCTGTAAGTACATATTCCGTATTTATTACTAATTTATAATAAATATTGTAAATCTTTTCCTGGCCGTGGGTAGCCTAGTGGTTAGAGCATCGGACTCCAGACTGGAAGGCCTGGGTTCGATGCCCGATGCCACCAAATACTCTCCGAGTACACACGGAGTACGTGCTCGTTAAATCAATTGGCTCGATGTCTTGTGGGCTGAGTCACGAGCGCAGGGACTGGAGAATATTTCTCTCCCCTTCAGTTCCATGTAGAAATTGTGGAGGTGGAGATAGGTGGTGTTGCCATCTATCGTCTCTTCGGGGGAATTTCGCCGAGCTAAATCGCAGTATCACCAGTATGGTGCTCAAGTCCAACGACAGGCGTACTTCTGGCCCCTTGCCACGATGAATTTCGTGGGCCTCGATCTGACTTCGTCAGACAGGTGGCATTAGAAACAAAAACAACAGATCCTTTCCTACTTCACGACACTACGCATTGGCGCGCACAAGAATTTTTCAAAGGAGGGGGCGTGGTCGAGGGTCGAAAATCTACCATTCTAGTGTCATACCACAATACGCTGTCAAACATATTTTTTTAATTTTGTAGATTGTCGGGAACAAAAAACAGTAAAAAATAAATTACTAAATAAATACTCAGCATTAAATAATAAAAAATTATTAATTACAATCACTTAATTAAGTTTATCGTATTGTATATACATGGAATTAAAATCAATCGGTAAAAAAAATCAAGGGCTGAGGGGGATGGTCCGGACCAGTGCCCCCTACCCTCCTTATGTGCGCCACTGACATTGGGGGGACCGCAACATATTGAAAAAATTAAAAGTAGATCCCGCCCTGGAAAAGTCTGCCCACCCCTGGTGTAGTTAAAGCATGAAGGAAAATAAACACGCGCTCTTAGACCATTAAGGAAATGATGTTCTTTTGTACATTTTTATCTTCATCGCCAGGTTTAAAATATCGCTTAGACATTTTTTTTCAGTTTCCTTAAGCACTTGATTTATGAACTTATGATAATAAACCTAGAAAACCCCTTCGTTAACTTCAGTAAAATGTGAAGACATTAAGAGGATACAAAATTTTTATGTCGTTATGACCCTTAATTCAGATTTTAGATTTATCTCTGATTAGGATAGTTTCTGCAATACGTGAACAAATATCCTTGGTGAGATGATATTGGATCACGCTTTTTTTAATTGAGTAAATCTTACCTGACAAAATGGGAATCAGAAATGAATCGCTTTCCTTCCGGAAGAAGTGGTTCGTTAATATGAAATACACTGCTTGACAATTGCTAAGAAATAATAACGTTTTTCGGAATAATTATGAATAGACAATGATTGAAGAAATGAAACTAAGTACATATTTAGTGGAAATGATGTGCATTTATTATAGTGCTAAATGGTACATATATCCCCACACTGAAGAATTAAAAAACAAAAAAGATTATCCTTGGAGGATTACCAAACAGCCACAAAAAATTGACCTTCAGGTTAGAATGATGCAGACATGAGTACCTTAGTAAGATGTGTGTTTACCACTAACACTAATGCACATTTTGCATCTGTTCTCCATGCTCTTTACTAAACTATCGAGGAGTCCTTGGAGGATATTGTCCCACTTTTCTCTGAAGGTGGTTTGGAGCTCTTGCACTGTACGGGGAGGGATGGTTTTTTCTGAATATGTCACCAAGAGCATCCCAGGGTTATGCAATTGGATTTCGGTCGGGAGAGTAAGCAGGTCATTGTTAACGGAGAATATTTTCACTTTACAATGGGTCCAATACCTCAACGCTTCTGCGTGACCGCACATTATCATTCATAAACAGAAAGTCTGGACCTACACCATCCCTAGAAATATTAACATGATCCAGAACAATCTCTCTACAATACCGTTGGAATGTAACGCTTCCTCGCTTAAAGATGTGAAGTGGTATTCTGCCACTGTGCATGATACCTGCCCCTACCATCCAGCCTCAGCCGTTCCCATCACTTTTACAAACAGACTTTTGTGCATAACGTGTTACACGTTCTTTCTACACTAGTTGGTAGTCAGAATCACTTGCCACACTGAAACGTGATTCGTTGGAGAATACCACTCTAGACCTCATTTTGGTGATCCCAACTAACACGTTCCTTACACCAGGATAGTATTTCACGACAATGGCGTAGTTGAAGTGGGATGCAACAAACAGGCTTCCGTGCATACAAACCAACTTGATTTAATCACCGTGAGATGGTTCTTGCAAAAACTTGCGTACCAGTAGTGGCTGCAAGGTTGGTAGCTGTATGATCGCGAGTGAAATCTCTGTTCCTTTTTGCCACGAGGCTACAAAGCGATCCTCTGAAGGTGTGGTGTTCCTACCACGACCTAAGGCATGCTTTCCCAAAGCATTTTCACCTTCAGTTGGCTTCTTTAATCTCGAGATGACGCTCTTTGATACACCAATTGCTACAATGGTGACACTTTAACCTGCTTTCAGTCATCCAACTGCTCGTCCACGATCCTAGTCCCTCAAATGATGTCTTGCTGACATTTTGCTCTTAATTATTGCAAGAACCTAACAGAATTTCAGAGAAAATCTTTTGTAACATCCAACTCTATTTTCGTCAAACATCACAAGCAGTATGAATTTTCGTATAAATCATGAGCTTGTATACGCTTCCTTTTATAGAGATAACGAGTTTTGGTCTACCATGCCCGCTGAAATTAAGATTACATTTATTGGTCAGCTGTCTCAGACGCATTGTTGCACAAATAATTTATCGCGAGAGAGGCTCGGGCCTCTTACAAGCTCTGTATCTTTTACATACCTGTGTGTTTTGAAAATGAAAAAAAAAGTATTTTTTACTCAATAAATGCTGAGTGTGGGGCTGATTGTCTTACGAGGAGGAGCGGGAGGTGGTAGTTTGAAATCCGTTAGGGTGAACTCGGTTCTTTGGGCATTCTGCAGATAGCCCTCGTGTTGCTCGAAATTGAGATGTAAATTAACTATCCATCAATGAAACTAATGCATTTTTTTCGGTGCAATAAATAGATTAATTTCATATTTTTTACAACACCTATTTATTGCATTATTTCTTCAATGAAGTAATCTGTACCACTCATTGATGGTCACTTTGGCTCCTTATTGAAACTCAGCTACTTGTCGCCTATCTGGTATAGTGGTTAGCGACGCTGATTGCTGTTCCATAGTGCCTGGGTTCGAATTCCGGAGAAGCATGGATATTTGTAAATGTATAGTGCCTTCGCGGCAGGGGGATACTCTAAACAACCATCGAGCCGCAAGTCCTCTCGTGAGGTTGGTGGCAGGGGATGAGAGGTGGGAGGCCCTGACCCTTCCCCAGGGTGTTCTCCCTCAAAATTAAGGTGGAACCGAACTAAATCGTACTGTCACCTGTATGGTGCTCAAGGCCATGACCAACGATAGGCTTAGATCTAGCCTTTGCCATGATGAATTTCGTGGGTATCGATCTGACCACGTCAGACAAGTGGCATTAGTAGCAACAACTCAGCTACTTCCTCAGAAAATTAATCATTCCATAAAATAAGTTGAAATACTCTTTACACTGCTGGGAAAAAAATTTATTTTCAAAACAGACTTAAAAATAGTGCTATTACAAGTTTTTTGCAATAAAAAAATACTCACAATCTAGTATCCTTTAAGAAATTTCAGAGATTTAGAGTTCTTAAAAATCAATTTTGTCACTTATTAAAGCTTAATTTCCTCGTAAGGAATAATGAAAATTCGATCAATAATCTCGATTTTACAAAGTTGGAAAATGTGATATTTTAATTACGAGAAGCTTCCGAATATATATTAAAAATTATTTAGGAATCGATCCGCTTTTGTCAAAATAACGAAAAGTAATCAAAATGGGAATTTTCTAATCGATACATCTACATTGGAATTCAAGTCTCTCATAAGCCACCGAGATTAAATCTATTTTTGTTTATATATTTTCTGATTTTTGTACGATTTAATGGAATAAATAATAATCTTCATAGTTATTTAGAAATTTACATTTTTCATCATTTTTCCTAGATCATATAGTCATTTTTATAGCTTCTGAATTTGTTGTGTATTAATTTCAGATACCATGGTGAATAAGTTCACTTTTTATCAATATTTTTTTAAGAAAATTTAAAATAAGAACTAAATTATTGTTTTTCTACAGATATTTATTGGTAACACTGAGAAAAACAGTAAATTCATAATAACTATAACTGTTACTTCTGCTATTTAGAAGTGTTCAAAAATCAAGTTCCCAAGAATTAAAGGTGTTCACAAAAGGTGTAATCGTGTTTAACCCTTTATCTACCGATCTGAAATCAGAGGTTTACTAACAGATGACTTTTCAGATGAAGAAGTCCCAGCAAATAATCTGCTGGAATTTTTGTTAGATTCTTAAGGTATTCGACTACTTGTGACAACTTTTTAAAAAAAAACCCGGAGATATAGAGATTTTTGTGGTTTTTAGATTTATTTTTAGCACATTTTATGAAAAAAAAGGCTAAAATTAAGTAGAGAAAAATAAATTATTACTACTAAAATAGGGAATAATGGGTAAAAATTGACAAAAAATTACATAAACGGGGCACGTTCTGTGCAAATAATAAATTAACATACTCTGAATTCTTCAATTTTGATGTATTACTTTGCTATTCCTTTTTTAAATAACCTTCAGGATAAGAGATATTTTAATTTTTACAAAAACTAAAGCACTTTATGTCAGCTATTATATGAAATTGCTTAAAAACAGTGATTATATTCACATAAAGAACTGTAAATTTTGTAATAAAACAGTGATTTATAAATCTGAAGGTTAAAACACTTCAACTGTTATACGGAACATGCAAACAAAATTTCAGCAAATTATTTTTAAAACTTTTTGAGAAATCGTTGCCCCCTTTTGAACTTATCGAAAAAAATACATTTCAAGTAAAACGCCTTTTAAAGTTTGACATCTAATGTAAAGTTACAGCATCTGCTTTTTCCAAAACGTTTGTAGTTCTAGTGAATGGAAAATCAAAGCTAATAAGATGGCCTATAAAATAAAATCATGAAAAAGAAATTTGACCGATTTTTTTAAAAAAATCATGATTTTAGGATAGTCGGATACCTTGAGATGACGATCAAGAGATTGAACAAGACTCAAAATGCAGTAGTTCAGAAAATGCAGCATTTTCTACCCCATGATACAGTGCTTTAAAAATATTCAGTTGAAACCTCACTCAAAATGCATAACGTGTAATTATTTTTCATGTATTAATGAAAAGAAAAAATGTTTCTTTGAATATTATCGAGTTAAGTTTATGTGTAAAAGCTATTTTTATGTGTAAAAAAAATTAAAACTTAAATAACCTTTAAAAATAAATATTTTGTGCTGTAAAATATTAGTGTTCTTTAATTATTTAGCTTTTTTAAGAAATAAAACTCAGTTAAAAAAGTATTTCAGTCTTTTCGTATTATGAGAATATTTTAGACCTTTGTGGACTGACAGTGCTTTAAAGTACCAATTTAATTAATTAGCTCTAACGAATTAAATTTCCCAAAGTTGAGTATTTTATTTATGTATATCCTTTAATTTTCAATGTAGTGATTAAAAAAATATTTCATGAATAAAATTGCAGTAATCTATAGTTAAAGGTTTAACTGAAAATATTAAGCTATAAGAAAAGAATTTTTTAAAAATTATAATGTATTAAAATGCGTGTACAGATTGGATAGAATCAATGTACAAAAATTACTTAATTTACTAAAATTGATTCGTAGTCGAGGATCATAAAATCTATGTCAATTGAGCTTACAATTTTATTAAATGGACACCTTTTTTGCATAATTCTGCCTATTTGCAGTTATAGAAGGTCATGCAAAGAATAAAAACATTTGTAATCGTAGCGACTGATATCCGGCTTGTACATAGTTGAACACAGTAAGCAAAAAATCCTTTTAGAATTGTCCAAATGAATTTCTATATAAGGTTTCTTTCCCATATAACCATTAAAAGATATAACCAAAGTATTAAAACCAGCAAGAGTACTAACTGTCAACGGGGCTTAATATGAGATGTATAAAGCTAGGAAGACGGAGCTCAATTAGCATTAAGTTCAACCATAATTTTGAGGAGGATATGATATTTATCATGTAATTGAGATTAAAAAATATATACAAAAAGGTAGGACTATATGTTAACGTAAAAAATATCAATCAACCATTATTAGATCCAAATGTCTGAACAAAAGAAAGAAAAAAAACATGATGAATTAGTGAAGTATATACCTCTAATAAAATAAGACACTTCCAAAACATTAAAAGCAATACGTTCAGATCAAAATTTAGATTTAGATAACTTGAAAGATGTTTGTTATATGAATAAACGTAAAACTTGTGACAACAAATTTTATTGTATTATTTTCACATAAATATCTTATTATTTTCAGCAGCTAAAAGGTATAAGTACTTTGGTTTTCAACATGCTAATAAATACTTACATTTTTGTTTGCTCATACTGTTCATACCACATTTTGTTGCAGATCCTATTGTTAGAAATGAATACTATATACCTTTCTGATCAAATAAATTAAGAACAAATTTTAATATTGAGAATGTGCATAGAAAATATTATTATCTTCAATTTGTATAAAGTATTTCTTATAAAAGAGTTTGAGATTTATAAGGGAGAAAAACAGATTTTGAAAAAATAAACTTCAAAGTTCACTCTTAAATCTCATCCGGAATATAAAATACGCATAACTTCTTCTATTTAATATTATAATTTTATAATACTTGTTATACTCTTCGAAGAAAACTGTCTGTTGTTATTACGTATCATTGAAAGCAAAGGTTATTTGTCGTAGTATTGTTAATTGTGATGTTCATAATCCACTGAATTAGTAGAATAATAACTTAAAAAAAGAAGGGGTATAAATGACAATATTAATGGCATAATAGTTTTTAATCCTAAATTAATTTTGAGAACTAAAGAAATTTTGAATATAAATTGCCTTAAAATTCATCAAGGAAAATTTTAAAGTCTGGAAACCATATCAATGATATGATATAAAAAATTTATTTTCATTAGTACAATAAAACACAGAATTAAAGAAATTGAAACAATTTTGCAAGAAACACAAATTATATATTTTGAAAAAATTGGCTAAATAAATATGGGAATAAAAAAATATGAAACATTACGAATAAATTGTACTTATAATGTTTATAGTTTTTAAAACCTACTTCAAAAGTACAAAAGCGAATACTTTGCTACACACATTTTTAAAACAAATTTTAGATTAAAAAAATAATTAAATTTAAGATAGGGCAAATTTAATTTCTTAGTTACTTATTTTGATTCCACAATAATAAACTTTCATAAAGGATAAACGTTAAACCTGCTAATTTAATACATAATTCTTTACTACGTAACATTTACTAATTGTTACTACATCCATGTTTACAATTGCTACTACTGATTTTCTAACACTTAATTCTAACAAAGTATACAAATTAACAATAATTAAACCGTAGTAGAGTAAAATTAAAGTCTTATATGCATAACAACTCTCATCTTTTCATAGTAGATATATTTATATAAGATAATTCATTGGAAGATGCCAGTTTGTTAATAGTACTGTGACGGGCTCACGCGTATTTTCTTTAACATGTCCTTTGGGTTCTTTGGGCCAGAATTAATGGCAACTATTTTCCAACCAAATCTAAGAAGTGAAGTGTGAATGAAAGATGCAAATGAACAAGCTTTTAAATATCGGAACTTAGAGTAAACGGTATGGCAATGTAGGGCAATTGATGACAATGTATGACAATTTGTGATAGTGGATGGAAATTGGTGGTAGTTGATGTCCAATAGAGGAATCGTGTTTCAAGTCTGAATGAGCTTTATGTGACGGTAATTAGAAGTTATAAGTGATTGAATGTATGGAATTCAGGTTGCACACCAGTGCATGCAAATAAAGACAAGATTGAGCATAAGACAATATTGATGGATTATTTAAACTGCAATAAGGTAGGATTAACTATTTAATATTAGAATCAAAGATTGAATTAGAATCGAGTTTAGGTGGTTCAGTTATTGATAGTGGTCTGAATTAGATTAAGTTGCTTAGAAATAGAGGTTCGAGTGAAAATTTTAGTCGAGGCGATAGAAGGCAAAGGGGACGATTGAATGCATTGAAAGTGAATGATGTTAAAAGTGATTAGACGCAGTCGATAAATGAAGTACCGGTTAAACTTTCAGCAATATGCATGTCTTCAGGGGAACTTCCATACGTTCCTATTTTATTAAACGAGACTTTTACGAAAACATTATGGGACACTGGAGCGGAGAAATCATTTATATCATTTTAATCATTCGGAGGAGACATACCGAAAATATTTTTTTTATAAGCAAGTAAAGAAATTGCGTACTCAGGTGATCACGGCACAAGGAGCTAAATGTCAGAATATTGGAGTTGTGGAATTGAATATTCGAATAAGGGAATTTGAAAAACCTTGGTTGTTTCATGTGTTGGCAGATTTGGAATACCCATGTATTCTTGGGATATATTTCATTGGTGGATCAAAGATTATTTTGGACTTTGATTGAAAATCTTTGGCGATTCCTGATTCGCAGATTGATAAGGTGGTTAAAACGGTTGAGGAAGAAAGAGTAGAAATAGATCTTTTTAGGACAAAATTAGAGGAAAGACAGAAACGGGAATTACAAGATTTGTTTGATAGTTTTCAAGGATTATTTTCAGATAAACCGGGGCTTACGCATGTTTTATATCATGAGATTGACGCGGGAGATAACCCACCAGTTGTTTCTCGGCCGTACCATTATGATAGGGTGAAGCAAGATATTCTCGATTATCCTGTAGACAAAATGTTGAAAGAAGGATCTACAGTTCCTATTCAATCCCCGTACGCGTCACAAGTTGTGTTATGTAGAAAGAATAATGGGTTACCACTGCTGGATAATCCGGAAGTGTATAGATTTGCTGTTGATTATCGGAAACTTAATGCTATTACAAAGTATCCCCGTTATCCTTTACCTTTAATAGACGATTTGATAATGAACAATTCACACACAGATATAATGTCGGCCCTCGACCTTAGGTCAGGATATTTTCAGATGGCTGTAAACGCTAGTGATATAGTAAAGACTGCGTTTGTCAGAAAAAATGGCACTTACGCGTTTCGCCGAATGCCATTTGGCGTGTCAGGGGCGGCTCCCAATTTTCAAAAAGCAATTGATATAATTCTCAAACCAGTGTAGGGAAGTTTGTGAATGTATATATGGATATAACTCAAATCTGAAGTGGTGCGTATTATATAAAAATATATCAAAATATAATATTATCAAATTATAATACATAAACTATATCAATGTATATAACTCAATTTTGAAGCTGATGTCTTCAACCGATTGAGCTGAAATTTAGTATGCACGTTTAATTTGGATGACAATGCATGTTTGACCATTTATATTCCAATATCGCAATCAGTTAAAAAGTAATTAATTACAGTAATTTGTTAGGGTGGAATCTTTCGACTCAATTTTGAAGCTGATGCCTTCAACCGATTGAGCTGAAATTTTGTAAACACGTTTAGTTTGGATGACAATGCATGATTTGATTATTTATATTCCGATATCGACCTAGTACTGTAACGATCTTGTTTAGGTGTTAAGGCGAGCATGTTTACAACAACACAGGTGTCGACCAGTTAATTTTTGTATATAATTTTATATATGACAATCCCATAGGTCACTGGTAATTATTAAACTTGTTTTTAACTAAGTATTGGTAAATATAAAAAACATTATGTAGCCCTGATATATTTATAAGTGCAATACTTAGTGTAAATATGTATTTTATTTTTTATGCCAGAATGTATTTTGTTTGTTTACTTTCAGTAAACTAATAATTTTTAAAAAATAATCCTTTGTTTTTGACTTTTCAATAAGCTTGCGCCCCCTTGTAGAGTTGTCATGCCCCCAAGGGGGCGGCCCCCCACTGCCTTAGGGAATTAACGATAATTTACCAGCTTATACATTTTTCATTTAGAATTTCGATAGAAACAAGCGTTATGATAATGTATTCAAATACTTTTTTTAATGGCATGTAACGTTGGTACACTTCTATTGTGTGTGTGTGTTCTAATCCTAAACAAAAACCTAGTTAAAATTTTGTACAATATCGCGTTGTTTAAAAAAGTTTAAATGCATTTGAAACAATGCATTTGATTTAAATTAGTAAATAAATCTCATGTTACTTAATTTTACATTTAAAGAAAATTTCTGGATTTAGAACAGGAATCAATTTGTTCTCTAATAAAAACTTTCAATATTTAAATATTATTTAATTTACTCTGAAATTTACGTATTTTGTTCTAGATTGAACTAAGTTTGTGAACATTGATTACAAAAAAAGTAAAATTTGAATAACATTAAGAAAAAATGATCAATTTAAATAATATACAGTTGAACCTCCATATAACGAACCTCTATACTGCGAATTTTTCTACATAGTGAACTTTTCCATGGAACCTTGAACATTTCACGATTTTGTTCGTAAAATTAAATCTCAATAGTGAAGTGGATCTTCTATGTAATGAACCTTTTCTTTTGTGGATCAATTTTGTTCTCCCTTTTTCAAAAGTATTTCTGAAAAGATTTCAAGTTACTCTCTCTTTACACATTTTATGATGGTCATAAATCTTGAACTGGTTTTATTAGATCCTTACTCACCGAGAGCAATAGATTTCTGGACGTTTCATCCAAGAAGTGCAACCTTTTACCCCCATACTACAGTTCACTAGAAAAATCTTCGATATCCTCTTTCCCCCTTAGTGGAGTTGTCCCGTGTCTTATAAAATAACGTATGTTTAATGTTACTTGTATGATTTAAATTATAAAATGTCCTTAAAATTGATTAATTTTAGTATAAAATTTTTTTCTTAATATTGAAAATACAGTGACATTTTTTTTCTTGTTTTCCTTGCAGTTTTTCTTTCTTTCTTTTTTGATGGGTAAGATATATAAAATAAACATATAGTAATTTAAAAAAAGGTGTAAATAATATGTTTTTTTAATATTTAGTGTTTATGAATTTAAAATTTGTTTTATGGGGTTTATAAAGTATATTAAAAGATGAACCTCTATATAACGAATTTTCCATATAACGACGAACTTTTTTCCGGGATTTAGTGACCGTTATATAGAAGTCCGACTGTATTTTACAGCAAAAAAATAGCTCAAATTTTTAATAACAGAAAAAATACTTGAATCTAAGACTTTATAGGCCACCAATAAATCCTCCCTGATGGCTATTTTTCTTTTCCTTCCTACCAAAAAATCATCAAATACGTCATATTTGCAATTATTTCAAAGGAAGAGAAAAAAATAGCCATCGGATTTTCATTAATATCAATGTAGAGCAACGACAGAAGAACAGTTTGTTATTCTTGTTGACGCTCAAAGACTTGGGACTATGAATGCCCCGGAGTTCTCTCGTTCTTTCTTCCGCAAAATATTGCTTTTCCTGTCAAGAAAAATGAGCCCTGTTGCTTCAGGTTGAGGCTTTTTTATGTTACCTGAAATAGAAATTCTCTTTTTGGCATCAGAGCGTGGGATGCTAAATAATCGATCTCAGCTAAAACAGGGGCTGAGCCGACGTAAACAGGCAGACACGGATATGTGTTATGTTTGGCGATTTTAAATTGTGCGTTAAAAGCCTTTTGGATTTTAGTAAGACTGCATTTTTGATACTTGATTTATAGTTCGTGTTTATACATTGATTATTTTATTTTACACATAGGTTCAAATATTATATAAAATAATAAAAAAATGAAACAAATTTTTAGCAAGAGCTAAATTTATTTTGTCTGTTATTCATTTCTTACTATTAGTTCCCTATCTCCCTCAATATATCTTGTTTAAATTTTCAATCGTTAATAAAACATTTTTAAAGCACTCAATTGAGCTAGAATTTTATATACATGATTATTTTGGATGACAATACGGTAGTTAAATTATAATTAATAAAATTAATTGAATAAAACTAATTTTTCAGAGAACTACAATTAGAGCCACGTTGGTACTATTTTTGGCGACTTGTGTCTAAACTTAAAAGGCTTTTTTCTCACATTTTAAAGCACTGATTTGAGCTGAAACTTTCTACACACGATTGCTTTGAGTGACAGTACAATAATTTAACTATAATTAATTAAGATTAATTGACTGAAACTAATTATTTAAAGAATTTCAGATACAGAGTCACGTAGGCTTCATTTTTAGTGACTTGGGTCAAAACTTTAGAATTTTTTTCTTTCACATTTTAAAGCATTCAGTTGAACTGAAATTTTATACACACGATTGTTTTGGATGGCAATACAATACTTTAATGATAATTAATAAAATTTAATTGCCGCTTAAAATTGCGATTCTGTCATACGTATATACATATTTATATTAATTGTAATTATTTGATAAAAAGTAACTAAAATAAAATTTTTTTGTTGTTTTTTATATTACTTGTTTTTTAAAGAGGAAGATTAATTTTTTTTGAAAATCCCACCTATTGATCAGGATTTTGTTGCTGTAGTTTTCAATTAACGAAACATATTTAATGTAATAACATTGAAACATTTTTTTAAAGTTAAATTAATGAAACCCTAGATCGTATGATTGGCTGCGATTGAATTTCTTTCAACCTTAATTGTAATCTATCCAACAGTGCTTATCAAAGTTGCAATACTCACGACCTAATATTCAATCGTTATTTTCATCACGCCCCCCCATACAATAACAATGTACTGAATTCAATAATATTATACTTTGACGCTAAAACTATGATACGACATTAACCTCTTAACACCCCCCCGTGTATATAAAAGTCTCGCTAAGCCAAAGCCTTTATTTCTCCAGACGTATATATACGTCTTTCCGAGAAGTACGATTTTTTCTTTGCACTGCTATCCGTAAAATTATTCCAAGACTTTGGAATGCAATAAAAGGACCTTGACAATGTTTGTGAAGGATTTACTTATTCCAGATTATTTTTGCTTCCTTATTCCTCCCCCTCCTCCAATACATCCCATACGCGTGCCTACGGTTGGCTCTGGGAAGCGAATCGCGAAACTTATGATCATCAGTCAGGGTTTAATTATAAACCGTGCAAAAATTATCAAGTTAAGTGTTAATTTTTATCATCAATTATATATATGACACACCCATGGGGTCACTAGTAATTAATAAACTTGTTTCTAGCTTAGAATTGTTAAATTAATTATAAAATGCATTGTGTAGGACTGACATATTTATAAGTGTAATATATCAGTGAAAATATGTGTATTTTATTTTTTATTATATCAGACTGTACTTTGTTTGTTTACTTTCAGTAAATTAATAATTTTTTAAAATAGTCTTTTGTTCTCCCCCTTGTAGAGTTGTCACGCCTCCCAAGGGGGCGCACCCCACAGTTTGAGAAACACTGTTATACAATCATATGTCGTGAGTTCTAGCTCTGGAAGTGTTAGACAGCAACAAAGGAAGAAACATTTTTATTACGACTATCAAATCCCTAACAAAATTCGATGCTAATTTGATATCGGAGTGCTACACACCAAGTTGTTTATGTTCGCAAAGATGAACGATAACAATCCAACATGGTTATCTTGATATCTTATACTATATTCAAATTCGTAGGTAAACAAATGTATCTATGTAGGGATGTATATATCTCAATTTTCTTAAGAACCACAACACGTAGAAACAAGTAGAAGGTATCAAAACTTCGGGAATGATCCGAGGAAACCGTTTTGACCATTTATTTTTCGATATTCCAATTAGTTAAAAATATATTAATTAAAAACCTTAAAACGCATTTATTATTCACGTGGCGCCATCTGCGGAGAATCGGAAAGATCATTTATTTCCAGGGGAAAATTCGGAACTATTTTTTCAGTGGTTTTTAAAAATATTTAAAAATTTATGTAATAAAATTATATATATATATATATATATATATATATATATATATATATATATATATATGTCATGATTTTTAAGACAGAATCAGATTAAAGTTAGAAAAGTGAAAAGACGACCTTTATTCTTTCATTTGTACATCTGTTCTGACACCGAGAGCAGGGAGGAAAAAGCACGACATGGTGGTGGTTTCAAGTGGATAACACTTGAAAAACATATGGTAAGTATCGCTGCTTTGATGAGGGTGCTTGCAAGTTAATGCTGACATATGTTGACTATTAAATTTAACGATCTGGAATTAGACATGTTTATTGGCTAGACCATATGTTCGGAAGAAATAAATGGGTGATTAGTTTGATACTTGAAGATGGGAATTGAGAAAGATGAGTCAAGTGCTAGATAGGGAATTTAATTTTTAATCTAATTTAATTATCCTTACATTTGCCCTCCAATTTTAAAAGGGAGTCATGGCGTGGTTTTTTCTCTCTTTACAAACTTAATCAATTTTCAATAAACACAAAACAATACATAACATTATTTAGAAAGACATATTAAACACAGTAGAAATATTTAAGCAATAGTAATACTAAAATCAAAAAGCAATACAATAAACGAAACTATAACAACAAACACAGTAAGGACACTTCCCACATATTAATTGATAAAAATGAATTTCCATACATATAAATGAAGATTAGCTTGTTCAAATATATTCGACATCTAGAATAAGAGCTCGCGTTTCCTCCTATTTCTTCATAATAATAGATTCGTATTATAGCTGGTAGATATTTTCAAAAAAATTATGTTGGAAAATAATATATCAAACAATAAGATAGTAAATATAAAAATACATGAAATCATACAAATATTAAAATAATAATTTTGTATAAAAATCTACTCTGGCGCCATCGTAGTAATACCTTATATTGTTACACACATTTTGCATATATGAAATACATTTTTTAAAAAGATAAAAAAATATAGACACTAATAAAATGAAATTATTAATAATATGAAAACGGTGTATAACACACAACTTCTATGCACTATCCAACACAATAAACAATGTTTTATTTCATATGCGTCATAAAATATAAAAATTATAAGAATATAAGAATATAAGAGCTCTTTTTTATTATTTTGAGTCGGAAAAGTGGACTCACTTCAATAATAACTTTTAGTATTTCTGAAATTTTTTCACAATATTCATTGTAACTTAATATCGCATGCAATATTTTGAATCTTTCCGTAACCTTCTAAAAATACGTTTCATAGACAAAAATTCTTGAGTTTCTCTTGCATCACACATTCACTAATAAAACTGTATCACCTTACTTAATTTTGAACACATCTCTCTGAGAAATCTGCGTCATTAACTCACAGATGTTCAGGGATGCTGATATGAAACAATGAGAGGTGTACATATCAAACTAAACAAGTTTGTCCTCTTAATGTTTCGAGACATATACAAAATTATAATGATTGTATTCTCGCTTATCCATTGTGTAATATCCAAAATAAGCTTCAAGTTATTAAATTAATTTTAATTTTAGATAAGGAAAATTTCGAGAAATAGTGAATCCTGATATATGGCCGGTATATCAAAACACACAATTTCAAAAATAAAAAAAAATTAAATGACATGCAATAAGATTACGGCTGAATAAAATAATTAACAAAACAATTGAATTCAATGGAGAAAAAAGAATACAACTTGACTTTACTTTTGTTTCTTATAAAAATCAATATCTCTAGTATTAGTTCTCTCATTAGTCATTTGTGGCCGCGGTAGCCGAGTGGTATAGGTATCGGACCGTGGCTTGCTTTGTCACGGGTTCGAACCCTGTACCACTAAAGACCCGCCGTGTAGGGCAGCGATGCACGTTAAATCTGTCGAGAGCTGAAACGTCCTCCCGTTGGTGTGGTGTGGTAGTTAGAAGAGGGGGTGCCAGCTCAGGTGTCCTCCACGTCACTTGACCATGGTTCAAAATTACGTGGTCCGTCGCCAAAAGCCCTCGTGTAGCTGAACAGTGCGACGTTAATATTCAATCAATCTCATTAGTCATTTTTCTAAAAACTTAATTTATATCTTTCACTTTAAAACACCAATTTCTATCATAACTCTTAACTCATTCGACATCTTAAGATAAAATTATGAGAAGTATATTAAAATTCCTCACAAAATTTTGTATGACTAAACCTATATACTTTGTTTTCTCAATTAAAATATAAAGAAAATATCTCATTTATAACACAACTATATTATAAAAATTAAATACCATATCATATCACATATTATTCTTTTTCGCAAAGTTCTGTTCAACAAAACTCAGTTACTTCAATGTTACTACAATTGGAAATATATAATCTAACTGACCTCCACTTCGCAGCGGCAGAAACCCTTGGTGAACGGTAATCCAGAGGTTGATGTCACTTTATTTTCACTAGTAAAATTTTATTTATTTCGATATTGGTATTTCACTATTGCATGCGATGTTGGTCATTTCACGGTCTTACCGTGCAGATTTTCCTACGAAGAAGATTTTTTCCTTTTATTTTTCTTTCAATATTGGTCCTTCCATCATTGTATAACTGGAACTAAATCATAATACTATTCGGAGAAGAACATTTTTTTTATTATTATTCTGGTGGAAGGGATTGACGTCTTTCATCACTGAGTTGGGGAATTCACGCTTCTCTTTTTGTTTTGTTTCTTTTATCGCCATTCGAAAGTTGGTTCTTTCATGGCAAACTTGCTGGTCTCTTTAGCAACGGTAGAAATAACGTTCGGCGGTAAACACTGCATTCTTGTCGGTGTTAAGAGCGATGTTCTTCCGGGGATTACTAGCGCGTTTCTTTTTCCGTACCATAGATTAATTATGGTAACCCAACGTCCTCAGCTAACAAATGTAGAGTGCCTTCAATCTTCCATAAAATTCTTCATATCAGTTATTACTGCAGTTGGCTTTCGTTTTTATATTAAAATATTTTATAAAAAGATTAGTTTTTTATATTAAGATCGCAGACAAAGATCCTGCCGGCTTTAATTCTGTCATGATTTTTAAGACAGAATCAGATTAAAGTTAGAAAAGTGAAAAGACGACCTTAATTCTTTCATTTGTACATCTGTTCTGACACCGAGAGCAGGGAGGAAAAAACACACCATGGTGGTGGTTTCAAGTGGATAACACTTGAAAAACATATGGTAAGTATCGCTGCTTTGAAGAAGGGCTTGCAAGTTAATGCTGACATATGTTGACTATTAAATCTAACGATCTGGTATTAGGCATGTTTATTGGCTAGGCCATATGTTCGGAAGAAATAAATGGGTGATTAGTTTGATACTTGAAGATGGGAACTGAGAAAGATGAGTCAAGTGCTAGATAGGGAATTTAATTTTTAATCTAATTTAATTATCCTTACACACACACACACACACACACACACACACACACACACACACACACACACACACACACACACACACACACACACACACACACACACACACACACACACACACACACACACACACACACACACACACACACACACACACACACACACACACACACACACACACACACACACACACACACACACACACACACACACACACACACACACACACACACACACACACACACACACACACACACACACACACACACACACACACACACACACACACACACACACACACACACACACACACACACACACACACACATATATATATATATATATATATATATATATATATATATATATAATTTTCTTTCTTTTATCAATCTTTATCAAATGAAGTCCGAAAAAATTTTTTTATTTTAAAGGTATTAATCACATTCTGAAATTTGAAGTTTTATCTATATTATGAATATTGCAGATAAAACAAACGAAATATTTTTTTTAAAAATACTTACGTTAAGAAATGTTTAAAACTATTTCAATATAAATTTAGAAATTACCTTCTTTTTTTAAATTTATGGAATGGTTCACTATTTTTTTTAAATAAAAAAATCAGGCAGAATATCTCTCTCTTTGTGAATAACATATTCTTAACAATTCAAACTAATTACACTGTACATGGTTTTCATTAACTATTTTTTTATTCGTAATCTGTACAAAGATTGATAAAATATCTTAAAAATTACGGTTAAAAAATGTGTTTTTCAACTTTTTTCTCTTTTGCGATAAATATGTAAGCATTCCGATATTTTAAAGATTATTTTACCGTTCTACCCGAAGGAGATCGTAGGATGGTTGATTAAGGCGATGCTTTATAAAACGGCAGTTCTTAGGTTCGAACCTGAAGAGGAATAGCGAAACGGGATATTGAAAAAATATTGCTTTATTTTAAAGTTATTACTCACGAAAATTTCGGGAATGATTCGAGGAATTCGTTTTGATCATTTATATTCCGATATTCCAATTAGTTAAAAAGATATTCATTAAAAATCTTAAACCGCATATTTAGTATTTTATTTCGCACGTGGCGCCATCTGCAGAGAATTGGAAAAATCATTTACTTCGTTTTAAATTAAAAAATTTTTTTTGACGAATCGATACTTATTGAATCGTATCGATGGGTTGATTTTTAATCTGAAGCTAATTCCTTTAAAAAATTTCAGGTAATTTTGAAACTTTCTATTTTTCTGTTTATTTCCATACATAAACTATTCTTTTTTTAAAAAAATGTACTTTCGGTGGCTGCAAAATTAAACGAAAAAAATTGCCTAAAATGTCAGTAATAATTAAATAATTCTATTTACATTCTTTATTTTTGTTCCATACTTTTTGATTACAATCTTTGTTTATTCACATTTATTATGTAATTATGTTTAATGTCTGGATGATTAGCGATTAATTACTTGCAATTAAAATATTCAATTGTAGCTGTGGCAACACTTGACATTTTAGTTAGGATCTTTTTGAAATTTTGTCTTGCGATAAACGTGGTTACCTCTCACAAGTCGTATAATTTATAATATTCTTTATTGCTTATTAATATTAATATTTTATCATTTCTGTGTTGTACGAACAAAGTCCATTTTACTATTTTTTTAGGTTCTAAATAAGAAATTGTTAATATAATAAGAATTTATATTTCAGCTTTGTTAAAATTAGGTTTGCGCTACAAAATTTTAAAAGCAGAAAGCAGGCTTTAGCTGCAGAGTTTTAATTACTACTTTTTGCTTTGTTTACTCATTTGCATTTGTGATGGCCAAACGGAAAAGGGGAATTACAGGTGATGCTGCCCGTAGACGGAAGGCACTTAGAGCACGCTGAAACCGTAGAAGAAAGAAAGAAGCGATTGGCAGCAATGGCACAATGTAGCCAGGAGAGAAGAGGGGAGGAAACAGAACAAAGAAGTCGCAGATTGGCAGCCATGGCAAAACGTGACCAGGAGAGAAGAGCAGAGGAAACGGAAGAACAAAGAAGTCACCGATTGTCAACCATGGCTAGAGATAGCCCGTGCAAAGCCGGGCCATGCAGCTAGTTTTTATCACATGGTAATGTGGTTACCATAGGGATGACGTATATTTTTTTCCTCCGTGGTAACCCTATTAATTTCAGAAGCTTTTAATTCGATTTCTTTAAAAATTTAACCATTTTCATTGAAATTATTCTTAGATCTACTGCTTCAGTCTTCTGTTGTACTTTGTGCTATTTTCGAAAATGCATTTTTCTAATATCATTGGTGAATACCAAGATATTGTTTTGAAAGAATATGAGGACTTTACTTTTAATTATTGCTGAAAATTGTGCATTTTCACTTTATTTTATTTTTAAATAATTCATTTTTAAGTGTTATTTATTCTATGAAATTTACTAAAGACACTCGAAGTTTTTAGCATATTGCTAGAAATCAGCAATTATTAACTGATATTCATTATTGATTAATTTTAATATACATTATGTAATTATTTTATGTATAATATGATATAATTACATGATACAGTTATTATTGTGTATAATAATTATTTTTTATTAAATCATAATATATTATTATTAATATATCTAACAATTATTATAATATTATGATTATCATTATATATTATATGATTATTATATATAATAATTATTATTAAATCATAATATATGATTATTATTACATATTGCATTATATATATATATATATATATATATATATATATATATATATATATATATATATATATATATAGTTACTATTTATTATATTGATATTGGTTATTTCCAATCCCTATTCCTATATTCTTTATTTGAAATTTATTTCAAAACAGTTCTTTAAAATTATTTTCCTGACGGTTTGCTCGTGCTGGATATCACATTTAATAATTACCCCTATTTTAATCTTACTGTTTTGTTTATATGTTTGCGCGCGGAAGGGTGCTATTTTGAAAAATTCTTATCATTTGCACTATTGTCATGAATACATTTTTTTAAAATAAATCAGTACTACTACTTTTAGAACAGGTCCTGTATTCTTTATTTGCTAAAACATATGAAGTTTTAAGCTGTTTATAAGAAAGTTGAACTTAAACTAAATATATATGTATGGAGCTAAATATAAATTTGATAATTTTAATAAATGAGAAATCTAAAATAAATTCAAGGAGGGATTAAATTTGTTATAATTTAAGTATAATGCACAAGAAATATTTAATCCACACAAATACTAATTTCAATTTCTAGTAAAATTTTCTTTACTAAAAGCGTTGCATTTTATATATATAATAAACATACTTAAAAAAAATGCGGGTTAAATCTTGGAAAATTATATCCTATTATTGTCCCTTTTGATGAAAATAATTCTTAAATGATCCCCTTTAAATCCATTGCGAAATGACATCAAATACTTTTTTTTTATTTTTACTGCCAGCTATTTTACCCGAAGGAAAACAATTTTCTCTGCATTATAATCCTGACTAGAGGCTGAATCTACTGCGACAGAATGCAATTTTAATCGTCTTTATTTTCCGCTTTATACACTACTCTCGAGATTGTTTTCCCAGAATTTCTAGTGAAATACGAATCACTTCAGCCAAACGACTGAAATAAAAATGATAAAAGATTATTCGAAGTTATCAATTAAGTAGATTTTTTATGAAAAAAAAAAAAGAGGAAAAGTAGGATAATTAAATTTAATGATATTTATATGCAAGTAGATTATAATATTTTTCATTCAGAATCTATTTTAATATTTAAATTCAAATAATTCTTGAAATTTAGGAGACATTTTCTTGACAATTTGAAAATCAAGACCATTTTTAAATATGTTTTCCGGAAGAGAAATGGAAAGAAACTAATTTGATTTGTTGTACTCTTAAAACCATACATATCTTTACTAATAAGTTTTCCTTTATATAAATACTAGCCGTTACCCACCCGCTTCACTGGGTACTTCACGATGTTGCATATATGTATACTGTTTACATATATATTAATTATTGATATCTAGCATTAAGAATTCGATTGTATTGAAAAATATATTTATAGCTGTTACACTCTCACCCCTTGATATAAAAAGAACATAAATTATAATATCTAATTTCTATTTGTGTCTAAAATCAAAGTAGAAAGATTTTTCGTTCACTTAACCTAATAATCAAGTGGATTTCCACCAAAGCAACTTTCAGCGGATCTCTACTCCATAAAATAAACATGCGTGCTGAATTTCAAGTCTAAATCTAACAGAGCAAAAACGGAATTTTTATCATCAATACCTCGTTGACAGCATTCTTAGCGGATTCCAATTCAACAAAAGAGGCATCCAAACCAAATTTTATTATTATAGTCTTAGCAGTTCAAAAATGGGAATTTTGTCTATCAATACGCCCCAATAACTTTCTCCGCTTCCCCCTGGAGTTGATTTCCGTAAAATCCATTCTTAGTGGAACTCTATTCAACTAAAGAAAAGTGCTCAACAAATTTCAAGTAAGTGAGTTAAATTCAAAAACAGGAATTTTTCTATAACATGCCTTAACCCCTCGCAAAATCACTCCTTTGGGAGTCCGTTTTCGCAAAAATCTTTGTAAAAGGAACTTTATTCCATGAACGGAACATACCTTCTAATTTTCAAGCAGGTGGTTCTATTAGTTGAAACGCGGAAATATTTATCTATTACGCCCCTTAATCACCCTCAGTGACCCTTGGGGATCAATTTTCCCCAAAACTATTTTGTAGCGGATCTCTATACCATGAAAGGAATTAGCTTACCAAATTTCAAGACTGTGCGTCTAATAGTTTAAAAATGGAAATAATTATCTATAGCACCCCTTAAGACCCCGCAACGCCACTTAGGAAACGATTTTCACAAAGCCCATCTTATGACAGATCTCTACTCAGTGAATGGAATCTGCTTACTCAATTTCAAGATTTTACGTCTAATACTTTAAAAAAGGAGTTAATTGCATATAACGCTCCTTAATTCTCCACAACGCCACTTGGGGTCGATTTTCACAAAACCCATTTTGCAGTGGATCTGTACTCTATGAAAGGATCTTCTATGAAGTTTTAATTTAATTTTTAAGTCATTTTTTAAATTATACAGATTAATTAGGCAAATAAAAAAAAATCATAAATGAGAGCATATCATACATAACTAATTCAATCAAGTTAAAATACACTGCTGTTTGTAAAAAATGCAACATCATGAAGGAATCATTAGAATTTAATGAACTTTGCAGCAAATATCAATTATAGGATGTTACGTAAAATAGTAAAGTTTCAGAGCCACCGCGCATGCGTGGCGTGCGCAACGCCTTCTAAACTGATGCTGAAAGCATATAGATACAGGGCTGTAGTGGGACGTTGACAATAGTTATTGATTATTTGTTAGTGGCGAACGTTTAGTGAGACCTAAGTATGCCTCCACGACGAAATAAGGAGAAATTCCAACAATTTACGGAATTTGAACGGGGGGGAAGGATTATCGGCCTTCGAGTAGGAGGATTTTCCTATCACGCAATAGGAGCTCGTGTGGAGTGGAACAGTTCCACAGAGATGCGAGTTTGGAAGCAGTGAACCGAGGAGCACCGAACAAGTCGAAAAACTGGCAGTGGATGATGGAAGGCGACGTCAGTGTGCGACGTTTGACACCTGCATGGTAGTGAATCACCTTACAGCTTCCTCCAAGCAGTTGGCAGCACGTTGGTCTACTGCTACAGGTGTATTAATGTCGGCTTCGTCAATTCGCCGACGTCTGCTGCACCGTGGATTGCGCGCAAGGGTGCCTTTATACAGGACCCCCCTCACGGCAAACCATCGACGGCTGTGTCTGCTATTGGCTCATGAGCACAGAGCCTGGAAAGCTGATTGGCACCAAGTTGTCTTTTCAGTTGAATCGCGCCTCAATTTGAGGGACCATGATGGCTACATTCGTGTTAGACGCTATGCCGGTAAACGTTGCCTTCCAGAGAGCGTTATCGAACTACATAGTGGCCTAACACCCGGAGTTAAGGTTTCGGGTGTGATTTTGTATCATAGACTATCTAATTTGCTACGAATTGAGGGTAATCTCAATAGAAAAAGGTTCGCTCGTGAAGTGCTACAGCCCGAAGTCGTTCCCTTCCTTTAAGGCATCCCTGGAGCTATCTTTCAGCAGCATAATGCATGCCTTCAGGTTGCAAAGTGTGCGAGACGTCTGTTCAGCCCAACACATACAACTTCCTTGGCCTGCTTATTCGCCGTATATATCACCTATAGAGCACGCGTGGGATTTGGTTTGTCAGCGTCTCGCTCGTGATCTACGTTCTGTTGCTTCAAAAGAGGAACTTTTTCTGCGCATACAAGCAATATGGAATTCTCTTCCACAAGCAGACATTCAAAATCTGTTTGACTCCATGTCGAATAGCAGCACTTTTTGCAGCGCGTGGTGTCTGCACGAAATATTGATTTCGGACACTTAATTTTTTTTGGTTTTGAAAATTTCGTCATTTATTTGTCCTAATACAGGTCGTTTGTGCAATAAATTTCATTTAATTCTGATGATTTCTTCATAGTGGTGCAATTTTTACAAATAGCAGTTTAGATTCAATAAAAATGTGAAATAGAGTAATTCTAATGCAATAGGTATAATTTATGAAACGTTCTTTGTTTTTTTCTTTAGACGTTCATAAATAAATAATTTTTCGTTCCACTTAATTCTTTAATTTTAATTTAGAGAGTACAAATGTTAAAATTCCCCCTCCCACACAGATGGATTGCCTTTGGACAGCTAAGTCTTTGTAGACAAGGAAAGACCTCAAGTGCCATTCATAGCCATTTCATTGATGGCATCCTCTAATCAAGGTTTCCGCTACCAAATTTTTGACGTATTGAATTTATTTTATTCAAACTCTTGTCATATGCTAAATATTATGGAGTATTCCACATCCAAACTGATACTCAAAGGATCTTTTATAAGCCATGTAATCACAGGACATACAAGACTACGTTTTACGCATCCAGAAAATTCTATAGATTTCAGCGGGGATTGAACTCTCACCTTTAGTCTTACGAGGCGAGTGTACTACCTCTAAGCTACTAAGCCGATTACGAAATATTAACAAGAACCTTAAGATTTAAAGAAGTAAAAACCTTTAACTGAAAAAAAAAATTAATACATTTACGATATGTTAAATGCTTACACACATTAAAGTTTAAAAATATATTTACAGCAAACGTTACGTTTCTTATATAAACTGTAATTGAAAATTTTAAAGGATTATTAATTTTTTTTCTGACAACAAGTAGTAATAAAAGTCCGCGAACAGATCTTCATTAGAAAAATACTCCCTTTCCAGTGATGAGAAAAACATTATTATCCTTTCTAATTTTAAAACCTTTCCACGATCTATTTACTGAAATAAAAATGTAAATTCAGAATCATTGTCTTAGATGGTGTTTTTTCTCAGAAAGTTTACATTTGATCCCCCCCAAATCTAAGATAATTTTAAAACACTTATAGAGTAAACGAAATAGAAATAAATTAAGAGTAAAAAAGCTTTTTTAAAAACAAGCTTTCATTTAAATGCTCTAAAAGGAATAAAATAAACTTTTCTTTTAAAATTGTTTTTGCTATCAACTCATAAAGTAGTTATACAATTTATGATATAAAAGCTTATCGCGAGATTTAAGTACTCATATTTATTTAGTCTGAACATTTTAAAATTAAAATCATTCAGATCAAGTTATTTAATTTGCTTGTTTATGTAAACAGGTAAATCTCGCGACAAGCTTTTATATCATAAATTGTATAACTACTTTATAAGTTGATAGCAAAAAAAATTTTTAAAAGAAAAGTTTATTTTATTCCTTTTAGAGCATTTAAATAAAAGCTAGTTTTAAAAAAAATTTTTACTTTTAATTTAGTTTTTACTTTTTAGTTATCGCTAGACAGAGGTTTCTCAGTCTGTTAATCTCATTCAACGCATCATCGTTGAAAGGTCGTTTGCCGGTTAATTTTGAACAGTCCAGCTAAGGGGTACTCAAAATTTTTTTCCGCCAGGCTACAAACATATGATAGATATGTCACTCGGGCCGCAACAAGAGGACAATAGGAAAAGGGGGAGGGATAAACACTGTAAGATCAAAACAACATTGGACGAAGAAATATTGATTAAAATATTAAAACTCATTCTCTTTTTTTTTGGCTTTTACTATAACACTATATTAAAAACGAATAACGATAACACTATATTAAAACGTAATTTTAAACCAATTTTTTCAATTTTTGTTTAAAATTTAGATAATACTATTCTACAAACGAAAAAATATTTTCGTGGACTATATTTAAAAAAGACGAAGTTTTTAGATGTTTTATTCAAAATTTGAGTATTTTTTGAAAAATCGTAAAAAAAAAAGTTTTTGGCCTTTTATTTTTTAAATGACTGATTCTAAAAGAAAAAAGCCCGAACTTTCTTAGTGCAGAATATCGATTCATTAACACGCAAAAAATTATACGGAACGATTTAGAAATCATTTTCATGAAAACGCATCGATTTTGACTCATTTTAGAAAAAATTGTAAAAAATAGAAATCATTATTTTTTTTTAACAAATTCTACCGTATCGTAGCGAAATAAATGATCTTTCCCACTAGGCTATTATTTCTTGTCTTAGTTTTAGAGAAAGAATAAGATGGTTTTTTAAGAAAGGTCGAAGAGGGAGAGAGAGAATCGGAACTTCTTCAAGCTCTATCCGATAAGCGGCCGGGCAGAATAAAAAGCTAACAGGAGTAAAATGTTTTCAATTAATATCTTTTGAAATAATTGCGATATCAGAATATAAAGCATCAAAACATGCATTGTCATCTAAACTAAACATGCATACAAAATTTCTGCTCAATCGGTTAAAGACAACAGCTTCAAAATTGAGTTGCAAGATTCAGCCCAAAAAAATTACTGTAATTAATATCTGCACTATTAAAACTCGAAGGTAAGCAAACGTATGCAACTATACGACTAGGTGTATCTTCTCACTAACCACACGATGCAGACATTCGCCAAAGGTACCAAAAGATCGGAACTGATCCGAGGAATCCCTTTTGACCACTTATATTTCAATAGTGCGATTAGTTAAAAAATATTAATTAAAAACCTTAAAACGCAAAATTAATGCCATTTTTTTCCCGCCAGGTAACAAAGTTCCAATTTCCCGAACTTTTTTTTCATCCCAGACGTTTTTAAGACACGATCTAATTTTTTATGAGACTCCAAAAAAAAAAAAAAAAAAAAATACAGAATCGGAAAGATCATTTACTTTGCCACGATACGGTATAATTTATTTTACAAAATAATGATATTTTCTTTTTTTTACGATTTTTTCTAAAATGAGTCAAAATTGATACGTTTTTATGAAAATGATTTCTAAATCACTCCGATTGAATTTTCTTTCAATTTAATGAAATGATATTCCTCCCTAAGAAATTCATGCTTTTCTCTTTCAGAATCAGTCATTTAAAAAATAAAATGACAATTTTTTTTGTACGATTTTTAAAAAATACTCAAAATTTTATTTAAACACTTAATAATTTCTTTAATTATAAAAATAATCTCATGACATTTTTTTTTCGTGTGTAGAACGATATTATCTGTAATATGCACAAAGTTTGAAAATATTGCTTAAAAATTACAGTTTAAAAAAATTATGTTTTTCGTTTTTTATTCCCTTTTTGCGAGAAATATTAAAGCATTTTATTTTTGTTACATTTTTTATTAAAAAATTACTGTTGTTTGCAATCGATATATGAAGTTCGAAGGCATTAAATTAAAAATGAAGTCTCAAAACTTAAATTTTAACAAATAACGCTATGTGAAATTGAATATCTCTTCCTTTTATTTTACAGGTCTTTACTTTCTTTTTTTCCGAAGCTTTCGTGGATTGAACGCTTAGAACGCTGCATTATTAACTTTTGTCCCCTGGTTATAAACAACACCATCGCTTAGTTTTTATGATTGTTTAAAAAAAATACTCAAAATTTTATTCGCGCATTTAATAACTTCGCCAGCAATTTTGTAATTGGAAAAAAGATTTATTTCGTGACGATATAGTATGTTTTCTTTTCTTTTTTTCAAAACAACGATACTTTCCATATGACTTTTTCTAAAATGAATCACTATCGATGCGTTTACATGAAATTGATTTTTAAAAAACTTATACTTTGCTTTTAACAGTTAGTGATTTAAAAAATAAAATGTCGAAAACTGTTTTTACGAATTTTTTTTTGTGCAATAATTCATTGTGCCACTAGAGTGCTGCACCTGTCAAGTTGTTTAAGAATCGTTGAGTGTTCACTTTTCGAGAGCTCTGTTAGCGACAGGGGAAGGGGAATTTCCATGACAATATGTTATGCATTTAAAAATGTTCATACAACGCCGGGAGAGTAAACCTGTCTGACAAAGAAAAGAAGCGGAAAAATTTCGAAACAGGAAATTTTAAGTTATACACTAGGTAGAAGCCCGAAATATATCGGCCTAAGTAGAGGAGGGGGGGGTTGGAATTCCTTTTGAAAAAGATTATTTGTGTGAAGTGCTGATTTTGTGAAGAAAAGGGAAAATTTATAAAAGTAGAGAAAGCCAGTGCATTGCCCAGCCATGCAGCTAGCCTTTTTAACTAAATGCGATATCGGAATATAAATGTTCAAAACATGCATATTCAACCAATCTAATCGTGTATACAAAATTTCAGCTCAATTGGTTGAAGACATCGAATTTACATTGCAAGTTAAATAAAAGCTTGTAAAATAGAACATACTTTGTACGTGTACAGAGTAGAAGTATTATAAAATATCTCGTAGTACAAATAAAATATTTTACACAAAACGAAAAAATTGTAATTGGAGGCGCAAGGTATCGATCCCTGCTAAGCGAGCGCTCTACCATCTGAGCTGCGCTCCTGGTCGACACCTGTGTTATATTGTAAACATGCTTACCTTAACACCTGAACAAGATCGTTACAGTAACTAGGTCAATTATAAGTGTTACGGGAGAAACTAGAATCAAGTAAATAGATATCTTAGAATGTTTCAAAGTAAATAGTTTTATAGATCTCTCTTTATCTTAGTGTTCCCTGTAGAACAGTAAAAATATAACATTCTTTGTACGTATGCAGAGTGGAAGTATTGTAAAATATATCTCGATGTACCAAATTAAATGAATTTTAAAAATATTTTATGCGAAAGAGTAACAATTGGAGGCGCGGGATATCGATCCCCGAACCTCTCGCATGCTAAGCAAGTGCTCTACCATCTAAACTACGCTTTTGGCAGACACTTGTGTTATTGTAAACATGTTCGCCTTAACACCTAAAGAAGATCGTTACAGTGACTAGGTCGATATCGGAATATAAATCGTTGGAACATGCATTGTCATCCAAACTAAACGTGTATCCAAAATTTCAGCCCAATCGGTTGAAGACATCAGCTTCAAAATTGAGTAGCAAGATTCCACCTGAACACTTTACATTGAAAGTGAAAAAAAAGCTTGTAAACAAATAAGAAAGAATGCGGAAATTTAAATTTGTTCAAGAGAAATAATTTTCGAATCAAAATTAAAGTAATTTAAAGTAAATTTAAAAAGTACGAGCTGCCGGGAATCGAACCCTTGGTTCGATTGAACCTTTGATGTCAGCTTCTCTAACCTCTAGGCCACGAAGGCTTGAGGAAAGAGGTAAAGTAAGCTTCTAAGAGGTTTTTAATTGATATCTTTCAAACTAATTGCGATCTTGGAATATATATGTACAAAACATGCATTGTCATCCAAACTAAACGTGTATACAAAATTTCAGCTCAATCGGTTAAAGCCATCAGCTTTAAAATTGAGTTACAAGATTCCACCCGAACAAATTACTTTAATTAATATCTTTTTAACTAAATGTGTGTGATTTCGGAATATAAATGTTCAAAACATGCATTATCATCCAAACTAAGCGTGTATACAAAATTTCAGCTCAATCGATTGAAGACATCAGCTTCAAAATTGAGTTGCAAGATTCCACCCGAACATTTTACATTTCAAGTTAAATAAAAGCTTGTAAAATAAGATAATTTGATTGTTATATAATGATGAATGATAATTTGATCATTCCATTTTTTTATTTTTTGTTTTAAAAACTTATTTTTATTCACTTCTTTGCAGCTCACTGTACAACACAAATCATTCTTAAATCTGTAATTTATGAAGGTATTCTTCAAATTGATTTCGGTACCTATAGATATCCCGAATTCTAGAATCAATACAGTAGCGTATAAAGTTACCTAAGAAGACGTATGGGTAAATTTAAGCCGAGTTTACCCCCTATTCTCGAAATTATTGCCAAAATCATCCTGGTAGGTGGTAATGCAATTACGGATAACTACATTAAAAGGAGCTTCAAACAGAGAATTTTACTGTAACATCAAAGGATGGTTTTATTTGTCTTTTATTTGATTGTAGGTAGACGATATACAGTTGTATTTTTTTCGGATTCAATTCACTAGTTGGAGTAGAAAAGAATAACATTATAAATGAGAACTGTTATTTTTTATTAAGTAACATTGGGCCAGAAAATGTACTTGTACATAAATAAAAAAAACATTTGAACATCTTCACTTCACTTTAATTTAATCTCACGTCTCACAATGTATGAATCATAAGAATTATTCCTTCTTTTAACTAATTTTAAAAAATAATTGTTTTGCATATTCGCCTAGTATAAATGCAAAAAAAAAAAAGTATTGTTATATTTATTATGGCCTTATTATATTATATTTACCTCAATAATAATTTGATTTTTTAATGTAGTCAATATAATACATGCCTTTGAAATATGTTTTCTTTATGCATGGATATATATATATATATATATATATATATATATATATATATATATAAAATTGGATTTAAAAAATTAAAACATTTTTTATCGAAGTTTTAAATACTGCATTTGATATTCTAAAACTATAATTTTAATTTCCTGTGATATACGAGGTGTGACACGCACGCACGCGCGCACACACACAAATTGTCTCTTACTGATATCTAATTTAATTGAAATACTTGAAGACACAGGGTCTTAAAAATATGCGTATGCAATATTTAACCAATTAAAAAGCTACTTATAGAATGTCCATGGTTGGATTTTTCTTTTTTTAGATTTATGTGATTTTCTATTCACATTTTTAGTAGACATTAGAGTGTTATTTCATTCGTTTTGCTATTTGATTAATTCGATTTCTGCGTAGAAGCATTTACTTTGATTTTCTTCCACTTATTAATTAATATTTTTAATTAAACTAATCCAAAGAATACAATAGAACTTTATTGGGGTCAATCAATAATCCATTTTTCTCTCAATAATTGCAGCTGTAAATTTCTTATGAATTCATTAATTACATTTTCAGAAAAATAAAAATTAGATTAGCTCAAGAAAAAGTTTAGGGTTGAGGTATTGAAATAAGTTTGTAAAATAACAGAGAGTTGCTGAAGATTTTTGACTTATGTTTTTTCAGATATTAATAGTTACCCTTTTAAAACTGAAAATAATTAATAAAAAATTGATTTTTTGTGAAATGAATGCAAGAATATTAATACGGAGAGATTTTTGTTCTTACTTCTGAATATTTAAGTCAATGACCCATATTATTCAAACTCAAAAACATACACAAAAGACTTTAACTGCGTAAAACGTAAAGGCTTTAAGGCAAATTTTGCAGAACTATCCCGAGCAGTAAAATTTGTTATACTGAGAGTTGAAAAATAGTAGTAAATTTAAGCTTTAGAAAACTGATGATTTTCATATTTTCAAAATCTGATTGTTTTACATATTTTTGTTGTTTATTAAAAATATTTAATTGTGTATATTTACATTTTATCAATTAACCAAAACAATTAGTCATAACAAAAAGCATCCTAGTCATAACTTTATCTATTAAAGATCGTTAATTTGTTTTTAGCTAAAGAAAATTCTATCTTTAGTTTCTTTTCTTAAATTTTTTTTATTTAAGACTTTCATTTCTTTAATACACAGCTAATTTAAAAAATAATGCAAAATTAAAAAAAATTCTTCATCAAGTTTTTTTCATTTTTTCCCTCTGAGAAATGATACATTCGCATTTGATTTCACGGTGATTAGTCGCTGATATGAATTCAAGTTGAACTGAAACGGAGATATTTTTCACCAGTTCACTAAGTTATTTTGCCTATCATTCTAACACCATGGTGACACAAAAATGGCACACATACAGTTACACATATATTTTGCCTTTCAGTCACACATACATGGCAATTTGACGATCAATTTATCTGTAAATGTTTTTACCTTTATTTTTACTTGCTTGAGAAGGCTAAGTGTTAGCATCATACGAGTGTGCTAAGAAGGGCTAAATGTAATAAAATCCTTATTAGAAATGATTCTGAGTACCCAATACTTGGTAATACAAATGATATATTGTCAAATAAACCCCCTTCTTATAAGATGTTTTAGAAAGCTGTTTCCAAAAACCGATATGAGAAGCCATACTCTCCAAAAATAAGTTTGTGATTTTTTTTTAAATAGCTGAAATGGTGTTTTAAGAACTTATTTGTTCTGAAGTTTCCGAGTACAGCTAATTTTTGAGTACCATGATATTAATTATAAAATAAGAAAGTCCTACCATTACTATATAGACAAGACATTCATCAGTAGTGATGCGACGCTATTTTAACTTCTTCACTTTCTAGATTGTGGACCCAGTTTCTTAATTTCACGTCGCATCATAACCATTGTTAAAATAAACTAGAACACATAAATTAACAGTAAAATATACAAAATCAATGATTTAACGGCACGAACTTTTAACGTTTAAGACAAATTTATTTTAAGCACACACATAAAAATTTACTTTTACTACAAGAAGATCAAATTAATTAACTTGGCTTGAGAGAGAGAGAGGGTGCTGGGGAATGGACATGGTTGACGCCCGGAATCTCGGAGTACGGATTTTTTGTAGCTCTGGGATCGGCTCTCTCTCTGTGTAAAATCAGGCGCGTGCCGTTTTTATTCAGCGCCTTTTCACCCAAAAATCCTAGAGCAGGACTCTTTATCTTGTCCTGTATAATCTCTCTGATTGGTCCCGAGGCCGGCGCAGTGTTACCCCACCTCAAAATTTATGGGTTTAATGAACTTTTTAACGCGGGAACTTTTTTTGACGCACTCCACCAAAAGGAATTTCACCACACCCGGTCAGGGAGACTCGTGTACAAGTTTGTGAAGGTCTCTCGGGACCTCACTTTGAGAACAAGAATAATTTTGAGTCACAAAAGAACCAGTAGCCATTTTTATAAATAACTTTTTTTATTTGGATATCTTTCCCAAATAGAATCAAAGACTTATTAACAATAATATTAAAAATATTATGAGGTTTTAAAGATAACATCCTTTAAATTAACTCAATTAATTAATGATCCAATTAATTCATTTATTAAATAACGATCACGCAGAAATTACCACGATAAGAGATCCCAGAATTATATTTAATAATGTTCTTATTGAACATCTAACTTTAATCTGACTCTTAAAACTTTAATGAGACTTTAAATACAATTTTATATTTACCACTCGGAATCTCAATTCTTCATGAGATTAAATTATCTTCAACAATAAGATTTCAATTCAAATTCACTATAACTCTATGTTTCAATGTCTATCTCCTACTGTTCTAACTTTACTATTTCGTTTGACTTAAATACTGAATCTAATCTACATAACAAGGAATCCTGTCCGCTTTTTTGGAGTTGATTGGAAATAGGTAGGGAATTAAATTTCCCTAAAAAGGTCGGTTCAGAAGGTTAGTGATAAAGTTCCGTATAGATTCGTCACAACCCCCTCCAAAAAGAAAACGGGATTTATTCGAAGGACTTATACGTCCTGAAAATAAATTACGTAAATCCTATCTTTGTCCTACAGTTCCGATGATATTAATTTCTAACTGTATATTATTGAAACATCTTCCGTAATGAAAAATGACAAAATTACGATTTAGAATTAATTGTCAAACCTCATAATATTTTACAAGTTTAAATTAACCCCTGCACTCTATCCATTTGGCCAAGAGGGCGTGGGAAAAACCACCCTAGTGGTGGCAAAAAACCAGCCCCATAGAGTACGACTTAGACATTATACAAAAAAGAAATACAATCTTCTGTGGCACTGGAACATCGAAGACTTCAGGGTCAGCTACCCTGAAAGATTGATATCCATTTGAGAAGTAGGTAAAAGCAGACATGAAGTTATACATTTGTTACATGAATGTCATATACGATAAATATCTGGTTCCTTTGCCTTCCCATTCGAAAAACTTGATGCGCTAGTTAGTGTTAATGGTTAATCCTATCTAACTTCGCCGCGCTCCAAGGCACCAGATGTGAAACAAAACATACATAGAAACACACATAGCATATAATAATAATCATTTTGTAATAAACAAATAACACAAACAACCAAATGAATTGTCGCATCTTAGCGAAGTCATACATCGAAGTAAACAAATGCAAAATTTACAGATGTTTTCTCCAAAATACAAAAAGTAACACAAAAGTCGTTTTTTTTCTGGTATAGAAAAAAAAACACACACAATGCAGTGTCCACTTTTGTCAGTCTTCTTAATTTTAGAGTCCGCCCGTGACTTGCTTTAATTGCAAAAATTCTTCATTTGTTCGCATTGTGAAGATAATGAAACAATACAACCTGGATTTTGTCTGTTAAATCCTATGCACTGGATCTCCATTCAACGCTTCCATACTGAGGCTTCTTCTGCGGAATGTGCTGCCAGGTATGCCGTTGATTTCGATGTTGCTGAGCTCTTCAGGAATTCCGTCTTTTTCTTGCATACGGCTCCGTAGATAGTATGGGCAAGGTCTCCTTGTATTGGTTTGATTCGACCGGACTGGTTTCTCCGCTTGTTCTTTGCGTCTTCTCTTTGTCGCTCTGGTCTGACGGGTCTGGTTATCACGTCCACTAACTTCCATTCGGGATCCGCCTGTAGTCGTAGCAGTCCTGCGATCAGGCAACTTTGATGGACCTGCAATGGACTCTACTCCTGGTGAAGAGGTATTATGTTTTTGAAACTTATAATTCTTGGACGAGAACGAGGAAGGAATCGACCTCTTGACTCCCTGCCCTTGCTCAGGAGCGCGTCTTTTCCGGTCTTGATGATCAGATCCTTGTCGTGATCTCTTCTTACATATCTTGGACCGTTTTAAAGCTTGGTCCTTCGACGCAGTACTATTAATTTTACGTTTATTTCTGGGGATCTCCCGTGTGGTGTTACCCTGCCGTGATCTACACCCCCTCACTTTCCTGACTAGAGGTTTTCCTATGCTCTTTAAACTGTCCTTGATGTGATCTATTCGACCCATGACTAACTTCTTGTTCGTCATATAGAGTTTCTACCGGACTATCCGAACTAATCGTGTCTGACTGACGAGGTCGGTACACTCGAACCTGATCAATATTAACAGTTATATTTCTTCCGTTTTTCCAAATAACTAAATTATTTCCTTTTATTTCCAAAACCTTATAGGGACCTTCAAACTTAGGCATAAATTTGCCCACCTGTTTCCTACCCGCAGCACTTAAGAAATGTGTTTGAAGTAAAACCAAATCGTTCACTTTGATGTGAACATCCCTCCTTCTGAGATTGTAATGTTTTTCCCAAGACTTATGCTTTTTTGCATATTTCGTCTTGCCTCATCGAATAATCTTTCGATGTTACTACCAACATATTTCGCATCCTCCGTAACATTTATGAGCTTGCTAAACGGAGTTATGATTTTCCTTCCTAAAAACAACTCAGCCGGAGTTTTATTTGTCGTCTCATTTACCGCTGTGCGCAATGCGAAAAGCGAACTCGTGTAGAAATTGGTCCCAGTTTTCATGATTTTCTTCAACAAAAGAAGCTATCATTTGAACTAAATTTCTATTCACTCTCTCCGTGAGATTAGACTGTGGTTGGTACGTTACCGTTTTCATATGTTTGATGTCCAACCTGTGACTGAGATGTTCAAACACGTCAGAAATAAATTGGGGGCCGTTATCACTTATCAAAGAAATCGGAGCTCCGTATCGCGCTATATAGTTATCAAAAAAGCATTAGCTATTGCCTGGCCTGAAGCTTTACGAAGAGGAATCAGCTCACACCACTTAGTGAAGTGGTCAGTTATAACTAATATGAATTTATATCTCTCGGGTCGGGATGCGGGGTAGGGGCCTACTAAGTCTAGCGTTACAATTTCATTTGCATATTTCGAAACTATAGGCATTAAACGACCAGCTGGTAGCGCGTTTTTATAATTAAACTTTTGACACCGGTCACAGGTTGAAACATATTCAAATATATATTTTCTCATAAATGGAAAATAGCACGTGTCACGAAGTTTAAGATATGTCTTCCTCTTTCCAAGATATCCTGCCAGTGGCAGATCATGAAATTCTTTCATTATATCTTTTCGAAGAGAACCAGGAATATAAACTCTTAGTTCTCCCAGATTAGAAAAATACTTCGCGTAAAAGAGGAGACCATTTATTAACTTGAAGTCCTGGGACCAACTCTCGCATACCGTCGCATTAACAGAACCGTCATCAGGGTTTTCTAAGTATCGATAAATATGTCCTAATTCAGGATCTTCCCTCTGTTCCTTAATGAATTGTTCACGGGAATTTATTGCGAGGGCTCTAAGAGCTGCGCACGAAATTTGTGACCCCTCGACACTGTCTACTGGATTTCTTGATAAAAGATCTGCGACCACGTTTTGAACACCAGGTCTGTGCTCCCATTCTATGTTAAACTCTGACAATTTCAATGCCCATCGGATCATCCTACTTGATAAATTCTTACCATTGGTTAACTTCGTTAACGCTGCGTGATCTGTGATCACTTTCACAGGTAGGGGTCCAAAATAAGTTTTAAACTTATTTAGAGCCCAAATTACCGCCAAACATTCTCTTTCGGTAACCGTATAATTACGTTCTGCTTTATTAAGGGTTCGAGACGCGAAAGCAATAGGTTTTTGATTTTGCTGAAGCACAGCACCAATTCCGACCCCACTAGCATCAGTGAATAAATTGAACTGTTCAGAAAAATTTGGTAATTGCAAAATCGGTGCCTCCGTTAGTGTGCGTTTGATCTGATCAAAAGAATCCTGTGCTTCTCCCGACCAGTTAAACTTCGCCCCCTTTTTTTTTTAATTGGTACAATGGTTCGCATATATCTGCGTATCGCGGAATAAATTTTTGGTACCAACCCGTCATCCCTAAAAATTTTGACACTTCTCTATTATTTTTGGGAGGTTTCATTTCCGTAATTGCCCGAATTTTCTTATTGTCAGTTTCGATTCCTTCTTTACTAATAATCAGGCCTAAATATTTGAGTTTGTCACGAGCGAAGTGACATTTTTCTTTATTTAACGTTAGCCCTGCGTCTCGTAATAAGGTAAAAACCCGAGTTAAATGATCAAGATGGTCTTTGAACGATGGAGATGTTATAATAACATCGTCCATGTAAACTGACACGAAACGCCCAATAACAGGTTGGAGGATTATATCGATAGCCCTTTGGAAATTAGGCGCCGCCCCAGAAAGACCAAAAGGCATGCGTAGGAATGCAAAAGTGCCATTGCGAGTGATAAACGCTGTTTTTCTATGTCCTTTGGACTAATCGCCAACTGAAAATAGCCACTTCTGAGATCTAGAGTGGACATAACGTTGGTGTGAGGGATATTGGTGAGTAAGTCATCAATCACCGGTAATGGATATCGAGGATATTTGGTAATTCCATTTAGTTTCCGATAATCGATCGCGAAACGATACGCCTCGGGAGAATCTGGAGGAAGGTCATTGTTCTTTCGAGTTAATACGACTGGAGATGCATAGGGCGAATTAATAGGACAAATTGTACCATCCCGTAACATCTTATCTATGTGATAATCAATAATGCCTTGTTTGACCCGGTCGTACTTGTATGGTCTCGACACTACCGGTCCCTTATCTCCAGTATCTATCTCATGATATACAACATGCGTTAATCCCGGTTGATCGGAAAATAACCCTTTAAAATTATTAAATAAGGCTTTTAATTGCTTCTGTTGCTCGTCATCAAGTTTTGATTCTGTGAGATCAATATCAATGAGTTTCTCCTCTTTAGGCATTTGTTTGATCAGATGATCGGGAATGATCAAGGATTTCTGATCAAAATCTAATGTTAATCGCGACGCCTTCATAAAATCAATCCCCAAAATGCACTGATACTGCATGTTATCAAGTATATGGAATTCCCAGGGTTTCTGAAATTCCCTGATTCGAATTTGTAACTCGACTCTACCCAAATGACTGCACGGGGCTCCCTGTGCTGTCACGACTCTGTCTTTCGTCTTTTGACGAGGTCGGTATGAAAAATAATTGCGGTATACCTCCTCCGAAATAAAAGATTTCTCCGCTCCCGTGTCCCATAGTGCTGTAATAAAGGTTTCATTTAATAGAATAGGGACATACGATAATTCGACTGGGGTCATTCTTATAGAGGATACTTTGATAGGCCGATGATCCCAAAGTGGAGGATTTTCCGTACCCCGCGATCGATTACCCCCCATATTCACATCGATCGCTTAAAAGTTTAAATTTCTACTTCGTTCATTTTGACCTCGAAATGAACTATTTCTCGACCCACTTTGTCGACCGCCTTGACTGTGGAATGGTTGATCCGATTGTCCAACTTGGCGTCTACCCTCGAATCTGCGATTATTTGTGAAACCTTGGTTTTCGAATCGATTAAATTCCCTTTGTGGTCGGCTATTATTGGCGTATCTCTCATTATTTCTGTTTTTCTCCAATTTTCCTGTCTATGCCGGGTATTAAAACGATTGTTTTCATGAGGGCCTGAACTTCTAAATCCCTCACTCGAACCTCTGATTTGTCTATGCATAAAACGTTCTTCGTATTTATCAACGATTTGTAGGAGATTGGCAGTATTTCGTGGATGTCTAACTTCGACATAATCCAAAATTTGAGGTTCTAATCGACTAACGACGTGATCTATTAATTTTTCCTCCGACATTTCTAGTTTAAGGACTTTATGAATTTTCAACAATTCATAAATAAAGTCCGAAGGTTGTTGATCTCGTCTTTGTGATGAGGAATAAAATCGCGTTTCTAGTTCTGACCTGTTTCTGACCACGGGAAATTGTTCCGACAATGCCTGTTTTAAGTGCGCGTAGTCTGTTGTCTTATCTTCAATGACTCTATAACCTAGAACTTCGAACCAGTCGAGTGCCCGTCCTTTGAGATGACCCTTCAAGTAAGCACATGCCAGTTGTGCAGGTATCTCATAATACGCGAGATTATGATCAATATTCTCCAAAAAATCATCTATGTTCTCAATTCCCGAAAAATATTGTTCCGGAATGATTCTAAAACTGGATCCGACTCTATTCTCGGGATTTATACGTTGGGCGCCATTGTGAAGGTCTCTCGGGACCTCACTTTGAGAACAAGAATAATTTTGAGTCACAAAAGAACCAGTAGCCATTTTTATAAATAACTTTTTTTATTTGGATATCTTTCCCAAATAGAATCAAAGACTTATTAACAATAATATTAAAAATATTATGAGGTTTTAAAGATAATATCCTTTAAATTAACTCAATTAATTAATGATCCAATTAATTCATTTATTAAATAACGATCACGCAGAAATTACCACGATAAGAGATCCCAGAATTATATTTATTAATGTTCTTATTGAACATCTAACTTTAATCTGACTCTTAAAACTTTAATGAGACTTTAAATACAATTTTATATTTACCACTCGGAATCTCAATTCTTCATGAGATTAAATTATCTTCAACAATAAGATTTCAATTCAAATTCACTATAACTCTATGTTTCAATGTCTATCTCCTACTGTTCTAACTTTACTATTTCGTTTGACTTAAATACTGAATCTAATCTACATAACAAGGAATCCTGTCCGCTTTTTGGAGTTGATTGGAAATAGGTAGGGAATTAAATTTCCCTAAAAAGGTCGGTTCAGAAGGTTAGTGATAAAGTTCCGTATAGATTCGTCACAAGTTCCAAGCCGTTTCATGGGCGGATTCTAAAACAGGAACAAATCTGGCCTCCCATCTGTAGTTATACGAAAAAAGCGAATATATTTTGCCTTTTGATGTAATAGAAGGTAAATGTTATATTTTCGTTGACTCCATTCATAAAAATTCAATATTTTTTTATTGCATGATTGTAATTGTTATCGTGATAAAGTCAACTTAATTCTTTTGAGTTGCGTTTTATATTCCCGCAAAGAAAATATATGTTAGTAAATTTTGGATCATGGAACTTGTACACAAAGAATAATTTGTGTAAATTAACAAATTTGAAAACAACAACAACAAAAAACAAAAAAATCGACCCATCAAGTACTTCAAGTGAAACACCCTGTAAATCTACAAATCGGAATATTTTGACACCGAACAAATATAAACACGTAAAGGCTCTGATATCTCAAATAATAATGATGATGAAGATCCATTCAAGCCTGCAGCACGGAATCATTCAAAATTACCGTAGCTAATGAGAATCAACCTGAAAGCATCATCCCTAGTTAATGATCATTATGGAGTTTGATTGAACAACAGCTGGATCGAGTCATCTGTTCTTCCAAGATTATTGTGTGATAAATGACTCGAATACTGATTTCTAAACAATTTCCTGTCGCATCTAAGGGGTGAAATGCTGTGACCGAAATATCTCGAAAAGTGTAAGGTGCTGGAGCAAGAGATGGCATCAAAACAGAGCAATTTTTTTTATCAAGATCAATAATACATTAGTTTGGTCAAAACTCTTACTTAAAATATAGTCCTTAGAGAAAAAAATACGAAATAATTTTACAAATTATACTTAATAGCTAATTTACATATATAAAAAATATTCGAAATTAAATAATATGCTTAGAAGTTTTTTATTACTAATAAAAAGGGAAAAAAGTAAAGTCAAACTGAATAAAATGACAAAATATTGCTAAGTTTACAAAAAAATGTAAGTTTATAGCTTTTTGCACGAATAAAAAGCATATTTTTCAATTCCTACTATTAGCGCGCTCTCTCTCTCTCTCTCTCACTCTCTCTATATATTTATTGATATACACTCAGGAACATTGAAAATAGCGACCCAAGAAGAAAGCATCGGATTGAAATGAAATTTAATACACATAACGACACAGATGAGAGATTCACTTGATCTAAAAAACAAGACAATTAAACGAATACAGGGTGTGCAACGACACAAATACTGGGCCACTTCAATAGCGCGTTGGACCACCTCCAGCTGCAATACATGCCACCACACGGTCCGGTATTGAGTTGATTAGACACCTTATGTTGTCCTGAGGCAGATGGACCCACAAATCTTGAACAGCCAACTCTAAATCATGTACAGAGTGACAAGATGGCATATGCCGTTTTAGCTGATCCCACACGTGCTCTACAGGGGACAAATCGGGGGAGCGGGCCGGCCATGGAAGAGTCTGAAAATGACGTAGGAAGTCTTGAGCAACTCTTGCTGTATGCGGACGAGCATTATCTTGCTGGAAATTCTCCTTTGGGAGACCATTTAGGAAAGGTCCTACATGGGGTCGAAGAATATCATCAACGTAACGTTGGCCCGTTAAGGTTCCACGCATCACAATTAAAGTGGACCGACTATCATAGGCTATGGCCCACCCGGCCATTACACCAGCCGTGCGGCCAGTGTGACTTAGAACAGTGTGGGGGGAATTGTACCGCTCACCAGGGTGCCTCCACACCCGTACACGGTTATCTTCTGTCCCCTAAACAAACCGGGATTCATCACTAAACATAACCTTTTGCCAATCTGTGACATTCCACATTGATCTGGCTTGCCACTACTGCAGACGCAGTTGCCGATGTTCCGGTGTTAAAGGGAGTGCACTGAAAGGGCGCTTGGATTTAAGATTTGCTTCTGCAAGGTGTCTGGAAATTGTTTGTGGAACAATTGCTACGCCTACGTCTGCTCGTATCGTTGAATGAGTCACTGTGGGGTCCACAATTTCTTGCCGCATGATCCTTCGATCCTCTCTCCTCGTGGTCTTCCTGGTCGCTCCAGACCCGGTCTTCCACGCGTGGGTATCTTCTCGTGCCCACTGCTTCCAACAATTTCTAACGGCACACTCCGAATGATCCACCTGGCCAGCAACACGGCGCGTCGACCAGCCCGCAGTTTTCATCTCGATGATCAAACCTCTCTCAAACTCGCTTAACTGTTAGAAATGTCTTCTAGCACGTTTACCTGACATGTTTTGCTTACCAAAGTCTTCCTACAATCGGCGGGTAATCGTCACATTTATGAATCTTTGAATTTTCGCTGGCTTATATAGCACCCTCTTCCTGATTGTAGCACCACCTCGGCGTGTATGAGCATGCGTATTGGCAGAAAACTTGGATCATTTGCATATCACATTACGCTGTACTTATTTGCAAAGTTTCGCGATTGTACTTAGCTTCCTTCTTGGGTCGCTATTTTCAATGTTCCTGACTGTATTTATACGAGTATTCGCATTTATCTTGTTCAAATGTTCAATCCTTAATAAAATACTTTCTATTAATCCAATCAAGTTCAATAAATTTTTTTAAACTTCTAGTGTATGACACTTGATGTTAATACTTTTTCAAATATTAATTAATTAATTAAATTAAATTAAATTAATTACAGGTTTTTGACGTCAACTTAGATTTGTCTCTATCGTTGTGACAATGTAACTGTTAAAACAAAGACAAAAGTTGGCGTCGAAAACCTGTTTTTTAGTCAAACTAGCCAAACCGGGTGTGCATTCTTACAACAATGCCAACAAATCATGCTCTTTTTTCAATTCCTACTATTATTTCACTCTCTCCCTATAATATATATATATATATATATATATATATATATATATATATATATATATATATATATATATATATATATATTTAAATATATAAAAACAATCACAATTATCAATTTAAAAATTGAAATATATGAATCCCAAAATACCAAAACACTTCAGAATATCAATGGCGAATATAAAAGATAATGTTCCATCATTTTCAAACAAAATTAAAAAATTATAAGATAAAATAAAAATTTATAAAATATCCAAGTGCAATCTCGGACTTAGGACCGATAAGTGGGGTTAAACTAGTTTGATGGCGCCAACCTTCCCCCTATTGCAACTTGGTAATTTAATTTGAAAATTTTCAAATTTCAGAAAAAAAAATTAAAAATTAAAAAGTTAAAATTAAATCATTATACTTGAAAAATAAAACTATTCGCCATCACATTCCGAAAGATATTGCAATATTAAAATTTAAAAACAATTTAGTACATAATATAAGTGAACCCTCAAACTTCCAAGATGATGCACACATCTTTAAAATAGTTGTAAAGGTAGAAAAAATAAATTCCTGATCCGAAAGTTCAAATCAAAAAATATTTGAGATCCGAAAGTTCAAATCAAAAATTATCTAAAATCAAAAAGTTCAAGTTAAAAAAATCCGAAAGTTCAAGTTAAAAAATCCGAAAGTTCAAGTTAAAAAATCCGAAAGTTCAAGTTAAAAATCCGAAAGTTCAAGTTAAAAAATCCGAAAGTTCAAGTTAAAAATCCGAAAGTTCAAGTTAAAAATCCGAAAGTTCAAGTTAAAAATCCGAAAGTTCAAGTTAAATAATCCGAAAGTTCAAGTTAAATAATCCGAAAGTTCAAGTTAAAAAACCCGAAAGTTCAAGTTAAAAAATCCGAAAGTTCAAGTTAAAAAATCCGAAAGTTCAAACTAAAAATTTCTAAAAACCGAATGTTCACATTAAAAACACAGTATATTCACAAATGAATAGAGTAAATCATTAAAAATACAGTATATTCACAAATGAATAGAGTAAATCATTAAAGACTCACCAAACAGTATCCCATCAAGAATATGATCCATTTCTTATTGCGCGACATTTCATTTTTAATATATCAAATACACATATTTTGTTCATAACATCCAACCATGTCAATCCAATATATACATACATACATATATATTTATATATACATACATACATATATATTTATATATACAAACATATATAATCCAAAATATATAAATACACAGATAGCTATAGAACTTAAGATAACTATACTAAATAGGAAGAAATAGGCACAGTAGTACAATGACAAACTCCTAGCCTTAGGAACCAGGATTGCAGGTTTAAACAAGTTTTAGGGCTAGCCAACCTTCTCCAGTAGTTTGTCATACTACGTACCAAGAGGAAAAGAAAGAATAACATTAAGAGAAATTTAAATATTATAAATAAAATCACTAAACTAATAAAATATAATTATAAAATTATAGCCTACTAGTATTCACAGTATAGATTTAAAGTCAATGCAAAATGTAGATAGTAAGACTTACTACGGAAATGTAACAACTGGTTATGTTTCCCTCCAAATACAAGAGAGGGATAACAGTTCCGGATAAAGTTAAAATTATAATAGAATAATATAAAGTTTATGTATATACATGTGCTTTTAAAAAATCATATATATATATATTAATATAAATATTAGTGGAAAATAAACGAATCCTAGAAATATTGAAATAATATTATTAATTTATCAAACATGTGGCGTCATCTATTTAGTAATTGTATAATTAGTTAAAAATATCAGTAATAAAACATAATGTCAATAAGTTATTAATACAAATTGTGTATCATTGAGAACTAGTAGAAATATAATTGTAAAGAAAGTTAGCAGGATAACGATGTTCAATACATTGTTTAATAAAGTTATTAATATTTAAATAAATATTAGCTTTATCACTAACTAAAACATTATTACGATAAATACAGTTAAAAATAATATTTCTATATATAGATATTGATAAATTTGAATTCCAGTTAGACACTTTAAGAATGTTAAAATTAAGGGCATCTCTCTTTTATCATAAATATTACTGTGTAAGTACAAATCCTTAATATACAATGCTACTTCTAAGTAATTAGTTTAAATTGGATTATTATTAATTTTAACTAAGTTTAATTAAGCCGGATAAAAATTAATATTGGGATTTAAATTATCATTTTTACCAAAAATAATTAAATCATCTATATACCTAAAAATGTAATAGTCATTATTAATAATATAATTATATTCATAAAAGTGTAAATATAAATTAGCCAAACTATTGCTTGCTGGGCCTCCTTATGGCAAGCCTTTAACTTTGTGTATATAATGAACCATTAAAATTAATGTAATTTTCTTTAAGACAAATCTATGAGAGTTTTATATTTGTTAAAATTAATATTAAGATTATAAATACTGTGGTTTTCTAAAATTACTTTAATAATATTATTGATATCAATGAAATTGAAAAGATCTTCAAAGTCATAACTATGAACTGAATAAACATTTTTATTTTTAAAAAAATCTATAATATCTTTACTATTTTTAATTATAGTTTTATTACATTGCTGATTAATAGAATTTTGTATAATATTATGAAGTAATTTGCCTGCAGTGGTAATATATGTTTTAAAACCATTTGTCACAGTTCTAAATTTAACAGGACTTTTATGGAATTTTGTTGTTAAAAATATATATGGATACTTAATTTTAGGAATACAAAACTATAATTTTATAAATAGCAATAATACTATTACTAGTTTCATTATGCGACAAATCTAATTTTTTAATATATATATATATATATATCTTATTCAAATTTTCCTTCGTAATAAAATACCTTCTATTCATCCATTCAAAGTAGGAATCGACTTAAATTTTTTTTATATTATTTGTGCTAATTTAGAGGTTTTAATTTTTTTTCTTCCTGCTCCGGATATCTCGAATGTCACATTTGGAATGATAGGATAACAAGATTAGTAAGTTAAATAAATGTAAAAATTGACAAAAAAAAAAAAAAAAAAAAAAAAAAACACAGCAAAAGTACTACAACTTTTGATATTTTAACTGCAATGTGTGAGTGGTAGATATTTTTTTATATTTTATTTTTGCCTTTTTTATTACTTAGCTAGGGGGAAAGGAAGACTTTTCCTGAGTATAGAGCTCTAAAAAGAAAAAAAAGAGGCCTTACTACTTATTTCGAATGTACTTAATGAATTAATTGCTTCCGTTTTTTTACTTTATATAAATAAAATATTTGGTAAATTCTTGAATTTTTGTTTGCTTTTCTTTAGTGTATCTTTTTGCTACTAATCCCATTGATATATAATAGTCATTCTTTTTTTTTTATTTAATAGCTATAACTACATTATTACATTGCACAAATCCTTGGATCTAATGTATGATATTTTCTTCATTTTTTTTCTAGCACTATTATGTTTAACTTTTCTGATGAGATGGAGGCCTAGGATTCAAAACAACAAGCTTGGCCATTGTCAGTGACAGTTTAAGGAAACACAAAAGAGTGTTCCATTTTGGTCAATTTTGAATTTTTTTTATAAATATTAGTTTCAGAATTTTGCGTTTCTCTGTTATGTTGTCGATCATTTTTCTGTTGTGACTAATACCACCTGCTTGACGAAGTCAGATAGAGGCCCAAGAAATTCATCCGGGCTAAGGGCTAGAATTTTTATGCCCACCTGCCGCAAAGGCACTATACATTTATAAACATCCATGTCTTTTCCGGGATTTGAACCCAGTCCCTACGGCACCGCTGCTAACCACTGGACCGGTTGGGTAACATTTTTTTCTTATATTTATTATTATTATTATTATTATTACATATGCCATGATATTTTCATCTCGTTGCCCCATTTATTTTAAATTTAAGTATTTCCTTATCTGAATTCAAACTGAGCTTGAGAACAAATACTATTGTCTTTACGCTATCAAAAATACGAAAAACAAAGTATGACGTCACAGTTGTATTAGACTCTTCAAAAGAAGTTTTTGTAAACATTTAAAAAATTAGATGTTCAAAGTGTCCGCCGCACATATCGAGGCAGACTTGAGCGCGTCTTGGAACTGATGGTTCCACACGTTGTAGCAGTGTGCGAAGTGTCCGAAATGTAGCCTGCACACGAACAAGTCCCTTGTATAGTCACTACGGCTGGGTACATTAATTCCTTGAGATTACCCTATAGAAAAAAATCCAAAGGTGTGAGATCTGGCAGTCATGGTGGTCATAGAACCAATCCCCTATGTCCGATTCAGAGGTCAGGGTATGCCATATCCATTCAATCACGTATAACAGCAGAGAAATGCATCAGAGCCCCATTATGCATCATCATTCATTTGATGTTTCTTTTCTCGTAAATTATGGATTGTTTAGGTACAGTTCTTTCGGTATTTTTATGTACTCCCTACGAGGAATCTGGCTGTGCAGTTTGGGAGCAATTTTTGGGACAGCCTGTGTACAGGACGTAATTTTTTTGAATTTTAAATTGATTTATTCTTATAAATTGTTCTTAATAAAGCTTTTTTTTGTATACTGGAGCTCAAAATGAAGAGAAATTTTAGATTTTGTCGATTATCTCTAAAACTAATTGACAGACATTTATAAAATTTGGTATGTACACTGCTGGCTTCATATGTTGAATGGCCGCTCACACCACTGTGTCTTTGTAAGATGCACATGATATAATTTCTTATTAATCATATTACTAAAATTAGTTAAACAGAGAGGAGAAAAAAAAGATATTTTTTGTATCTGTTACTGGCACAACTAACTTTTCTAGTCTTTGAACTTCAAGGATATCATAGCTGCCGCGATAGCCGAGTGTTATAGGTATCGGATCGTGGCTTGCCTTGTCACGAGTTCGAGCCCAGTACCGCGAAAGACCTGCCGTGTAGGGCAGCGATGCACGTTAAATCTGTCGAGAGCTGAAACGTCCTCCCGTTGGTGTGGTGTGATAGTTAGAAGAGAGGGTTGCCAGCTCAGGTGTCGTCCAAGTCACTTGACCATGGTTCAAAATTACGTGGTCCGTCGCCAAAAGCCCTCGTGTAGCTGAGCAGTGTAACTTTAATATTCAATCAATCAAAGATATCATAATGCCGGAGTAATCTATAGTCATCTGGTATTTTTTCCTATGCTGTTTTAGCACTTTTTACTTCTGCTTTCAAAGTTAATAATTTTTCACGAGTTAGGGTAGCACTTAAATAAACACCTTTTTAATAAAGATTAAAATCTCTCGCATTCATCTTTCTTATTTAGGGGTTAGTCTCTCATTCCTGCAGAAGTCATTGTTTGAAAACAGGTTGCATAAATATTTGTTATTAATACAAAGTGTATACCGCTAATATTAATACATCGCTTAAATTCTACGTCTACAAGCAACGAAATGAAGGGTACACACGCACACGTCATTGTAAAATTTCTAAAATCGGTTTCGAGGGCTGTATTTCATATTTTAACTATCAAGTAATCGTTATTCTATAGAATATCTAGTTAAATCGTGTAATTCCATAATTTTTTTATACCTTAACTGACTTGTCCAGTTATTTCATGAAATACCTAGTTACTCTATGAAATAATGAATTTCACACTTTAACAGTAACTTATATATCTCAATTAATATTTTATTTTATTTATATCTTCTTAGTAAATTATATTTGATGTTACAATTTGTTTTAATTTTTTCCAGATTTAATCTTTTTAATACATGATTCTGAAAAAAACAACAAACCAATGTGCTTTTAAAATTTAATTCTTTTTACTGTTTGCAATATTGTATTTTTTGTTTGGCTTAGCATGTCGAAGTTGGAACTAACACGAGACCCCTCCCCTTTTCCTAAATAAACGAACAAATCCTATTTGAGCGGCATTGTCTAGATTTAGTCTAATCCAAGTTTCGAAAAAACAAAATTAAAGAAAGAACAACCACGATTATGTTTTCCGAACAAGCTTGGAAGCGTCTTTCTATTGCAAGTAATCTTGTTTTAAAATCTACATGAAAAAGAATTTGAAAAAAAAAAGAAACTGAGAAATATATATATATTTTAAAAATCTGTATTCAAATCCTATTTTATTTTTTATAGTCACTCTTGTGAGAAAAAGTTTTCATTCTCCTTGATACTTATATAACAAAGATTTAAGATATTCTTTCTGGGGAGATTTAGGACTATAGCAGTAGAGTTGCCATTGGAGGTTGGTGGATTCGTGACTAGAGAATTCAACATCTCTCCCTCCCACAAAAAGATATAATAGTATGCCATGAATTAAAATTAGGTTCTTTGTTTTGCGATATATGAGTTCAATAGCCGTTTTTATCATCCAGTATGACACGAATTTATAAAATCTGATGCTGGGGTAGATCAGGTTTCTATTATGAGACATAAAGGAATAGGATATTTACTCACACGCACACGCGCGCGCACACACACACACACTTAGAATAGCTTCGTTAATTATAATGTGTAAAGGAGTTCAAATTGCAATCAAAAAATAATATCTTTAATTAACATTGGATGTCAAGTAACTTCAATAAAAGACAGTATATGGAATCAATTAGGTTTTTTAAAAATTAGTGACTCAGTACACTTAAGAGCTTTGGCTTTTCAAAAATTCGTTCATTTTATTTTATTGATTATTAAAGTTCTTCCTCTCCTGCAAACATTAATATTTTCCTCAATTACCTTCCCAAACAAGACTTAAAACTCAACATACTTTCTTGTTTGGTTCCAGAGGCTTGCAAATGTTTTTGATAACAGACTTCCAAACCGACTACCTTCCCGGATCATTTGAAGTATGCTTCTACTAAACTGGATTTAGTTCTGTCTGTTCATAAGCATAATTCCCTCTCGGTTGAGTCAAGGTCTGCAGCTCTGGCTACTATCCATGAAAGATATCCAGATCAAGACTGGTTACATGTATTTACTGAGGGCTCTGACACAGGTTCCTTTGGTAGTGCTGGGGCTGGTACTTTCTCCAACTCTTTTAATTTTAAGAAACCCCTTAGTGCCTGGTCAGACAATTTTGATGGTAAAATTTTTGCAATATTTATGGCTTTTAGAGTCATTAGTGCTACTCCTAGGCAAAATATTGTAATATTCATAGATTCTCAAGCAGCAATTAAGACCTCTTATTTGGCTACAATCTATTCCCTTCAAAACTTTAGTTCGAGTGCAAACAACTTTTTAACTCATTTTTTTACCACCGGAAAAGAGATCGTTCTCCAATGAATTCCATCCCATTGCCTCATTCATGGAAATGAACAAGCAAACAAGTTAACCAAAGAGGCTTCGACGCTTCATCCACCTTGCCTTCCAATGAATCTTCGAAACACCAAGGGACTTCTCAGGGACAAATTTCGACAAAAAAATTTCCACTTTTACAGAGCTGTCTGTTGACAAGTCTTGGTCTCGTCTGCTCGATGGCCACAGACGTACTCAGCTTTCTGCCCTACCTAGGGTGGAGGATGTGGTGTGTTTCAGAGTCAACCGGACATGATTACCTGCAAGCCCATCCGATCAAGATTGGCCTGGATGATTCACCGCTTTGCCCTCTCTGTAAATCCTTGTGATGGGAGGCCAGAACGAATTATTCAACAGACCTCAAAATTTCAAAGTCAGTTTTTTTGGAATTCGTTTCAATTTCCCCTCACTGGACAGTGACATTCCTTCTGCAAGGGTGTGCCAGAGGGTTTCCGCGCCTGGGGGTCACTAGACCCATAAATTGCGGGATGCATCAACAGATTTCCCGCGCTCCCGAAAGTTCAATAAATCCTATGCTGTAACTCTGCGCTGGTCTCTGGACCAATCAGAGGCAATTAAGTGGACAAGACAAAGAGTCCGCTCTAGGATTTTTAGGCGAAAAGTCGTAAAATAAAACGGGACGCACCCCGATTTTGAGATAGAGAGAGACACAGACAGAGCCAATCCCAGAGCTAGAGACAATCGAAAAAAAAACTCCGCGGAGACTCCGGGCGTCAACCTTGTCCATTCTCCTACCCTGCCTTTTCCCTCTCTCAAGCTAAGTTAAATTTTGATCTTGTAGTGAAGTAAATTTCCAGATACTTGTGCTTAAAAATAAATTTAATAATGTTTTAAAACTATACGATCAGTGTATGATTTATTGTGAGATGAGTGTTTTAATTTTAGAATTAGTTAACTTAATTAATTGTCATGATGCGATGTGAAATTAGGAATCTGGGTTAAAGTTATAGAATTTAAGCAAAGTTAAAATAGCGTCGCATCATCTGGTGCGTGACCTTTTCTTTTCCTAGACACGATGCTGTGTTGTGAAATTTAATTTTCGTCAAAATTTTATTTGTTGTTTCCTTGTAAGTTTAAATTTAAACGAGATGTTGGGTCACCGAATGATAATCTTAGTTCATCTGTTAAACATGTAATAATTTCTCTTTGTGTGCCATTGTGTTTTAATTGTATTTATTACTCAATTTTTCTAGTTGTGAAATTTTTTTTTCTCGCAGTATTTTTTTTTATTATTTAGATACTTGGAGATGTTGTTAATGTAATTTTTTTTCTTATGCTCTTTGTTAGTATATGTATGTGTGTATTCATTATCTTAACTGATCTAGCTATGATCTCAATTTCTTATGTGTTGATATGTTTGTATTGTGGATTTTAGTGTGCTCAAAATTTTTTCCCCGTTTAATTAATTCGAGTGTATATTGTCATATGGAGTACGTGTTTCGTTGCTAGTTAACAATTTTTTTTTGGTCCGAATGTTTGAAGTGGTTCAGTTAATTGATTATGCTTACTGTTCTCGTAATAAAATTTCTTGTGTTGTTGGTGTTTCAAATTGTAGTCGATATGGTGTTGTTAAATTTAGAGAAAGGGAAAGGAATTGGCAGGATTGTCATTAGCGTAGATTTTAGATTTTGAGCGATTTAAGTGTTATGAAGTTGTTATTTCCGATAAAAGTTGGTTAGATGTTGTGCTGCTTAAATTAGAGAAATTAATTGTGTTAAATTTTGATAGTAATTGATTAGGTGTTTATGGCTGTAGTACTTGGAATTTGAGATATTGAAGTGATAAGGTTAGTAGTATTTGAAAAAAAATTGGTTAGTTGTTCATTTGTGCAGTATTTGAATTTAGAGATATTAAAGTGTAAGGAAAAGGTTAAGTTTTGACCAAAATAGTTATTGCGTGTTCATTATGTTTGCGCTTGGAATTGAGTTTCTCTCTTTTTTTCTGAGATGTTAAGGTTTGTCAATTTTTTTTGTTAATCTGTTGTTCTGGTTGAGATGAGATTTTAATTGTTGGAGCGATGTTGTGTTTGGGGCATAAGTATTGGTTACAGCGATTTTTTTGTGCACATGTATGATAGAGCATTGGACTTCGTAAATGCGCATGATTTGTTGTTGTAATTTTTTTCCCTCTCTCTCCTGGTTTCTGTTAAAATTTTGATTTGGACTCGTCATGCATATTTAATTTTGTGTGTGTGTGTGGTTATTCTGTTGCTTGGACGTTTTGTTTATGATTTAATTCTTGGTGTGCTTGAGCGATAAAGGAAAACAACCCATCTCACGCTAGCCGCTGTCCATTTCATTCTGGTGAACTCCTCTCGGAGCATTTTAGTCGGCACTCCTACCCCCGCGGGTGCCACGGTCCAGGGGTGGAACTTTGGATGTTGTTTCTCTCCGGCGCTTTAGGAGGAATTTTCTCCCTCGCGCCCCCTGCTGTCGCAAGCGAGATCAGAAACTCAGCCCCTCTTTTTCTCTAGGGTCTTCGTCCCCCCTTGTTGTTTTTTATTTGTTACTTTTCTCTCGTAGGTGCTCGATGCTAATTTTTTTTCTCGACGCAATAGCCTTTCTTTCGTAATATTTTGTTTTGTTGAATTTTGTGGAAATCTATCTTGCATCATGATTGAATGCAACTCTGTTATTTATATTGCATTTTTCAAATTTGTAGGAAACTTAGCTAAACTTTACTTGGCGCTCGTTCTTTTATAAAATAATAATAATAATAATAAAAAAAAATAGAATTTTTTTTTCTTCATCATCATGTTTTGTTATATTGTGTTATATCGTACTTCATACGTTAAAGTTGTTAATTTTTTTTCGTCTTACATTTAATTCTCATACTTTCCGCTGGAATTTTTTTTATAACTATGCAACTTTTGACATGTCGTTTTCTGATGTTTAAGTGAGACATTGTTGTAATTAGTTATTTAATGAATTTTTATCTCAGATTTTTTTTATGCACCTTGTTTCATGTCATGTTTTGATGTTTAAGTGAGACATTGTTGTACCTGATTATTTAATTAATTTTAGCTCTAGATAAAATGTTTTTTGATGCTATGTGTTTTATGACAATATATAAATTTTGTTGTTTGTAAGAAGATTGATATTTAATTTTGCTATGCGATTCATGTATGCACGTCAATTTTAAATTTATAAATTTTAAGCTTTAATTCAGGTTTGCAACAGAAATCAAATTTTGGGGTCTTTTGGACACCTGTCACGAAATTTGAATGTTGTTACTGTATATATATTTGGCATTTTCATTAATCAAATAATTTTGTGTTGCGGTTATTATCTAGTAGTTAAATTTTTTTATACAAAAGGTTCTTTGCTTGAATAATATACTTCACGCTGACTTGATTGTGTATAACTGTGTACTTTTCTTGTTAAATTTTGAGTTTGCATAAAAGATTAATTTTTTTTGGTGGCGATATTTTGTCAGAAGCAATTTTATTGATAAGTTGTGTTGGTGTATTAATTTTAAGTGCCGCGTATTACTGAATAATGATATCTTTGGAATTTATGCTTGTTAAGATATGGATAGAGGTGGTTGTTTGAATTTTTTTTCTTAAGAAATTATGTTGACACTTAACTTTGTTTTGCTCAAGTTGTTTTGTTTTGTCATATGATTGCTAATTGTAACTTAAAACTTTTATAGTCTTTCGGTTGGGTGTTTCAATGCTAATTTAATTTTTTGTGTGTGTTTGTTTTGCTATAGATTTGGAATTTTTTTGTTTGCTTAGGGCTCTAGTTAAATTGTGGTTTGGTTAAATGAATGTGCAGTCAAAATAATTTTGTCTCGCTTGTGTGCTAAACTGTACTAGGAATTGAATGTCTTGTTTGATGTCGTTATAGTAGTTCTGTTGGTTTAGGTTAATTTTGTTTTATTCATGGTAGCGCTTGGGTAGATTATTGCATTGAGTATTGATATTAATTGAGTTTTTTTATAGTTTTGGATTTTAATTGCAGTTTTGTATTGTTATTTGGAAATAAGTTTATGATCAGATAATGGTACTGTTAAATTTTATGTTTTGTGTACGCGTAGTTGTGTTAGCTTGGAGTTTGGTATTGGCGAAGAGGAGAATTTTGATTTAGTATTGTTTCAGTTTTAGATATTGAGTTTGATAATTTTTTTGGTTTGAAAATGTTGAAGATGATCAGGTGTGAATTTTTTTGTTTTATTAATTGTTGAAGGAGTTAGTTAAGTTTGAGTTATAAGGATTTTGTGGATAATTTGAGAAAGTTATTCGAAGGAGATAGATAAATTTTAATTTGTTGAATAATTGGGAAAGTTTTTTTTATGGAGATAGATAAGTTTGCGTCCAAAAGTATGTGGTAAATTCGAGAGTTTTTTTTATATGGAAATGGAAAATTGAGTTGTAATAATTATGCGGTATATTTGAGAACGTTGTTTTTATGTAGAGAAGGTAGTTTTGAGTTAGGGATTTTGTGCGATTTCGAGTAAATAAGTTAATGAACATAGATAAGTTGAATTAATGATTGTGCGGTATGTTTAAGAATGTTTTGAGATGAATCTAGGAAAGTTCGAGTTGAGGATTATGTGAGATTTTGTGTAAATAAGTTGATGGGCATGGATGGGTTTTAGTTAATGGTATTGTGAAGAAGTCGATTAATTATTTGGAAGTTGCAGATAAGTTTAGTTAGTGTTATTGAGGTACAGGATATGAATGATCTTGAGGTAAAGGCATTTTTGAATGATTGAGGAATCATTTTAAGGTTACTGAGAATTTTGGGTTAATGTTATGGAATGATATTTGAGTAATTAATTCGATGATTTTAGCGGTATTGTTGAAAATTGAGGATCTTTGTTTTTTTTTTGTATATTTGTTGCGAGTACAGTGAAACATTGTGATGAGTTCTTTTTTTTTAATTATTTAGAATTGATACATTGTATTACGTGGAATGTTAAAAAGTGATTTTGATTAGTGCAGTGAAATTTTTTTTGGGGAATTATGTTGTTTAATTTTGTGTAGCACTTGTAATAATTTTTTTTGCTTTTTTGTTTTAGTTAAAAATACTTTACTCTGCATGTGTCGCCTCATATGTCATGGGTTGCATTATCAATTTTATGTTTATGATTTTTTTTTCTGAAATTTTCAACTGCATTTGTGATTTCTGGAATTCATTACTCAATATGGAAATTCGCATGTATTTGAATGTAGAAGAAATTGTTTTTTTCTCTCATTTTTTTAAAAGTATTAATCCATATAGTTATTTTTTTTTAAATAATCGGATTTGCATGTTTTTTTTTGTCTTGATTGTACATTCTGTTTCTTGTGTTGGCGTTTGCGGCATGCAGCAAATCGTTTGCGCAGGGAATGGAATGTGCAATTTTTTTCTGCCTTTGTAAACATTGGGGATGCATCCTGATCAAATGCACACTCATAGTTTGCAATTCTAAATTTAATCGCATTAATTTTTTTAAAATTTTCAATTGTAACCAATGCTTGTAGTGAATTTTTAAAAACATTCTTAGGCTATTAGGCATTCTCGGAGGTTATTTTAATTTTTCTTCACCTACGCACTATTCGCTTGAATTTCTAATTTTTTATTTTATAATAATTTTTTATTAGTTTTTTTTTTACTAAAGATTGTTATCGTTCTTATGCTTTGAGTACTGTTAAAGGTTAAAATAATAATTTTTTGGTGGTCTGATACATGCACATCATATTAGTCATGTCAAGATTTCGATGTTATACGATTATGAGGTGTTTGTTTCTTTGTGCCACGTTTGTATTGATTATATATGTTTTCACTTGTACTTATTTCTTATCACAAAAAAAATGTTCGATGCTCGTATGTGTGGTTATTGTGAGTATCGAAGCTGTTATATATGCAATTTTTGAATTTACTATGTGTTACTCGTCTTATTTTTTTTATGATTTAGTGGCACATGATTCTTTGTGATTATTCGATTATTTCTATTTGTTATTTTATGTATGTTGTCTTTGTGAATTGTTTGGTGAACCATTCGACAATTATTTGTTCGTAACATGAATTTAATTGTAGTTGTTAGTAGTTAATTTTTTTCCCTCTCACTGCTAACGGAATTGGGACTTAATTTTTAGAATTTACTTCATAATTTTTTTTCTTCTTTTTCTTTCTGTTACATTTTTAATTTTAAGTTATGAGAATGGGGAGGTCGGTGCTTGGAGTCTGCGGCGGAAGTCAAACGGGGTCAAGTTTTTCTTTTCTATACACTGGTTTTGGTTTCATAACTAATATGGTTTCCCTGGGAGACAATTCTTTCTCTTACAGCATGCATCAGCTACTTGTTCACCACCTGTCGGGGCCACAGGATGGCCAGCAGGATGTGGATGGCATTGTTCAAGGATTCGCTTGATGTGTTTCCGTTTTTTTCTCCTGATGGGACATTTATAGTTGAAGGACTCCAGTGGATGGCATCGTTCGAGGATTGGAAGGAATTGATGTGTTTCCGTTTTTTCTCCTGATGGGACAATTCTGTTTATACGTTATTGTGAAATTTTTTTGTGTGTGCTGTGTATTTGAGAGAGGGGAGGAGTGATGGGAGGCCAGAACGAAGTAGTCAACAGACCTCCAAATTTCAAAGTCAGTTTTTTTGGAATTCGTTTCAATTTCCCCTCACTGGACAGTGACATTCCTTCTGCAAGGGTGTGCCAGAGTGTTCCCGCGCCTGGGGGTCACTAGACCCATAAATTGCGGGATGCGTCAACAGATTTCCCGCGCTCCCGAAAGTTCAATAAATTCTATGCTGTAACTCTGCGCTGGTCTCTGGACCAATCAGAGGCAATTAAGTGGACAAGGCAAAGACTCCGCTCTAACGATCTTTTATTTAAATATAATTAAGAATTTATTATTAACATTCTTAAAACAATTTTATATGTATATTCTAATTCAAGTGATAATAATACTTGCTAAATTATAGTTCTAAATGTCGCCAGTAGCCTAAAATATTCCCTATGTTGTGTCTTTCCTGAATAAAAAATAGACTGGATGAAATTGTAGTATTTTAATTCGCTTTAGTAATTTATAAGCTTATTTGGATAAATTCAGTTTTTATTAAATTTATTTCAACTAATTAAATTAAGTGAAATAAAAAAAACCACTTCATACACGCAAGCAGAAAAAATAAAGTTGAAAAATCCTTCAATTAAAGTGCCTGCTAAACATTTAAACGAATGTTTGAGAATTTAATTGTTTTAATTATAAACATTGTTTCTTAGGCAACGTGTACTAGTAGGAATTGAATTTTGAAAATATCATATAGCTACCTTTTTATTCTTTTCTGTTTTGTTTTCGCAACTGCAAATGACTTTAAAGGATAACATTTACATTATTTATACGAATAAGATGTTTTTTTGTATTAATTATAAGATATATTTTTATTGTTGCTTAGTTATATCTTTATCATACCTTCGTTACATTTGTTCATACAATTCATAATAATTGGTGTTAAGAGTTGTTGGAAAGCTAAAATCTTATTTTTTTGACAGTTGGAGATTTTTACATTTTCAAATTGTATGGATTTTAACCTTTCTAAAATACCTTACTTTTACCTCTAGGGTAATTAGAAACCCATAAAACCTATTTTTAAATAATCGTTGAAACTGGGCCACGCCCATTTTAATGGCGAAAATTGTAAACAAAGTACTTCGTTTATGCTTAAAAGTTAAGCGTCTGATATAAACCAAAACATGTATCCTTTATTGTAAATCTGAGCATTTTATTATTTTTTATTTCCTAGCCGATCAGAAGTCTCACTGTATACATTAAAATCAATTTATCACAAAATGCAAATTTTGATGTTCAATGTACCTTTTCTGAGAAACGATTGTTCACAGGTATGTAAATTTTTTATGATATATTTATAACGATGGCTAATATATAATAACATGAGCTTTTTGTAAAAAAATCAAAAATTTATTTGTTACAATTTTTTTTATGTAAAAAATGGGTCAAATTTCCCAATGTTTGATAAAAGATTTTGTAAATTATGAAAAAATTCAAAATAAGCTAAAATCTTATTTTAGTATAATGTATAATCCTAGTATAATTATAATAATAATACTTTAATTATATGAAAAAGTTCAAGCATGTACATATAACATAGTTTGAGAAAAGGTATATTTAACATTGTCTGTATAGAGGTTCCCTTAAAATTTTGTTACGTTTACTTTAATAGCAAGTGTTTAGCACAGTTTAGTCAGAATTGGCACCTGCGTCATAAAACAGCTCAATCACTCACTCACTCATTCCCGTTTACTTTAAACGAGTTTTTACATACAAATAAATGTGTATTTTAGATTATAACTGAATTTATCAAATGTGCGGGTGGTATATATATCATACATATGTTCTATGTGTAGCTTTATTGTATGTACTATAAATATAGTGCTTATCTGCTGATGTTCAAAGAAGCAGCCAGGATAGCCTAGTGGTCATGATCACGAATTCGTGACTATACGGGCCAAGCTGTAATGCCTTTGAAAACTTTCCTTGTTAGAGGGGCTAATACGTGTTAAACATCTCGTAATTCAAGATCCGCTCATTAGCGTGGTGTGGAAGTTAGGAGAGTGGGCTTTCTTTACTTCTGCTTTCTTCCTTTATTATTTAAAAAAAGGGAAGGGAAAGAGGGGGTTTTAAATTAATCCTCCTCCTTCCAATGCTGAATCATTTTTTTTAAAGCCGAAGGACAAATAAAGAGAAAAAGTATCCACAGGAAGTAATGGCATCAACTGTAAAAACGAACTGAAACAACATGTTTCCTGACTCCCCCCTCTTTTTGTCTTTGGGTCTGTAGGGTGCATTTGTGTAGGGTAATTTTATTATTTTTGATATGTTTGCAAGAATGCTGGAATATAATGTGCAGTAATACCCTGAACTTATCAATAGGCGGGACTAAGTGATAACCGCGTAAGTCGGGGTATGATTTCGGATATAAATACATATAAATTATTTTTATTTAGGATCGATGATGAAAGAAAATAATTTAGGAAAAAAATATTAAATAAAATTTTTTAGATAACACAAATGCAAAATCGAAAATCGAAGTTATTTGGATGTAGAAGGTTTCATAAGAGATTTTAAAAATAATGCTGGCTCAAAGATTTTTTTCTCTCGCAGAATTTTCTCGTGGTATATATATTTTTTATTCTTTGTTTTGTTGAAAAAAATACACTTTTCGTTGGGGAGTTTGTATTTTCTAAAATTTGTAACCCATTTTCATTTAAGTTGAGGCTTTCTGTCAAATTCCCAATCGTCATTCGATTTTCAGATCGAACTGGTTCTAAAGACTCAAGTTGTTCAATGTCTTGTTCATGCATTTCTATGAGCTCATCCGTTGTCAACTCTTCATTGTGGGAATCCGGCAGTTCTTGAACATCATCATTATCCATTTTTAAATTTATTATCTACAGCTTTTTCAATTACATTATGAATTTCACCAATTTTGTTTTCTCAAGCAAAAGATGAACAGATGAGATTTGAAAATCGCGTAACTCCATGTTCTCTTAATTTGGGGAAGAGTAAGTTGAGGCATTACTGTGTATATTATTTTTTCCTTCTGTTTCCTTTATGTTTCTTTTTTTATTACTTTTTCTTTGTATATTTGTATTATGTAATTACGAATGTATATCATGCAGTTACCTATAATTTGTATTAAGTAAATTTACTGTGTACATCTGTTGAGAAAATGCTATCTTTGATTTTTTTCAATAAATACAGGAACTGGGGGATGGTTGTTTCCAGGGGGGTCGATTTGTAGCTCCAAAACTTTTTCGGATAAGCTTGGTTTCTTTGGTCTTTCCACCAATAGTACAAGGGTTGCTTTCCAGAGCGACCTTAATAAACATTGACTCACTGACGAGTAAGCAGGAACTTTCTTAAGAAGTACTTCTCTTTTTTGTCCTTTGGTTAAGATAAATATGAAGAGTAATATGTTTTTTGTAAAGATAATTTTTTATTTAGCATTTTAATTAATGAATAAACTGATTTTAAAATAAAATTAAACAAATAATTTTTTTAAAATTAATTGAAAAATGAACTTCATAAATTTTATTTGTCACTTAAATTAAAAAAAATATTACTTAACCCTCTTTTTTTTCAAAACTTAATTATTTTAAAGATTCATTATTTATTTAAAAAATACAGTTAACGCATTGATCATGAAACTTAAAACTGTAAAATACAGATTAACCTATATTAAATGTTTATTTAAGATTTATTTTCGAGAATTCTAAAACTCATTTCGTATTCCCATTCGACAATAGTACTATACTTATCGTAAGAATGAATGGGACCCTTTTAAAAGTTTTCGAATTTAAAGAGAATTATTTTAAAGTGATATATTAATTATAAAAAATCTTTTTTCTTGTGGTATTCCTTTTCTAATACAGAAGATATCTACTAAATTAATTTAGAGAATTAATGAATTTTTAAAAAGCAATTGCACTTTTAAAGCATTTTTGTGAAGTCTTTTGTAGCAATAAATTACTTTTTTCCTTTCCAAATTCGAAGTTAATGTTTCGTAAACTTTTGATATCTGCTGAGAAATATTTGCTGTGCAATAATTAATTTTATTAAGATTTCAGATCGGGGATTTTTATTCACTTGAATGAATTTTATGTACATTGAAGACTTTTTAAAAAAGGAACTATTTTCAATAAAGCTCAATAAAAGATTTTATTCAATGCTATTTAAAAATGCAACTAAATTTTAAAGCGATTAAATATCTATCTGTCTTTTACCATATCTATATATCTCTTTCTCTAATTCTGTATATCTCTATCTCTCCTTTCTCTCTCTCTCTCTATTTCTGTATTTCTCTATCTCTCTGTTCCCTCTCTCTATCTCCATCTCTCCTCTCTCTTTATCTCTATCTAGAATATGTTCTATATCTCTATCTCTACATCTATATATCTCTCTATATATACATCACATCTCTACCTCTACATTTCTATGTCTTTATCTCTATTTTTATATCTATTTCTGTATCTACCTATCTACATATTATTTTTAAAACTGTAAAGGACTTCTTTAAAATTCAATTAACTATTAGTACATACTATTTTCAAGTTTGATATATTACTGAAAGTAACTTCTTGTGCAGATAACTTCTTGCACTAAACATAAAAGATTTTTTATGCCTTGAGAAAAAAATAATGCATAAATATTTTCGATTATTAATATATTTATTTTAGACCTTATTTTTGTTAAGAACATAAATTTATCGAAGCATCTATTTTTATACATATTAATATGATCATTACTCTTTATCGAGTACTATAACAATACTTAATTAAATCCTTATTAAATCTCTTGAGATGCAGCTCCGATCCAAGCAACTCAACACCAATTTCACGAATACGATGGAAAAAATGCACCTCTTGGCGAGAAAAGCGAAAAGCCGAATGATGCGTGAGAAATCATTTCATGCTGCTCTTTGAAAGGAGCTGAGCGAAAATATTTCCTATTAAGTAAAATCTCTTACGCTTCATGCGTCAGTTTTGAATATGTTTTTGCGTGGGTGGGTGTTATCCCTCATATCCGTGCTTTCTTATTAATTTGTCATATTTTGAAAGCTCTGTTGGACTGGAAGGGATATTAGATTAGAAAGCTCTGAGTGAAAAGGTATATGGAAAATATATCCATAAATATTTGATCTAGTTGGTTATTGTTTAAATTTTAAAAAAAGATTATTCTGTGTTTGTTAGTGAATATGTTTGGTGGTTATTTTATATTTTTAATTCCTTTTACGTAAATTGAATAAAATTTGCAACAATTATTATTTAATTACTGATTAATTTTGAGGTTTTTATAATTTTGCTCTCAGATGCTTGTACGTAAAAGTAAGTGTTTAGGTTAAATTTATCATTTTCTTATTGCAATTTTGTCCTGAAAGCATTTTAAATTAATTTTAAGTTACTTTTATAATTTAAACATAAAATTTTGTTTTAATTATTATGTAGTTAATGCATGATCACTGAAATTTTAAGATACTATGTCCTGAGCGAGAATTACACTCATGGACAAAAAAAACTAGCGCACCAAGAAATAATTGCGGGATCGTTACAAAACTTGGTATGAAGGTACATGTCGGGGAGATATGCAAATTATTAGAAACGCAGCGTGATTGTGCATTACGTATAGCCGGTAGAGGGCGTTTAACGTCGTTCTCCATGGAGTATAAAACAGGTAATCGAAGCTTGTTTGAGTGTGATGAATCGTTTACAAAGGAAGAGCTGAGGTAGACATGCCATTACGCCGTTTTTGAAGACAATATGAGCAGTGGTTGCAGTTTGAGAGGGGAGAATCATCGGCATGATAGAAGCTGGGTGGTCAGCTAGGCGAGTAGCTCGTCAATTAGGCCGCTCTGATTGTGTTGTGAAGAGGTGTTGGGACCAGTGGATCCAAGAAATGTCATAAACGAGACCCAGGCTCAGGACGCCATCGACAGACCCGTCGTTGAGAAGACCGCCACATCGTAAGAAACGCATGCGTACAGCCATTTGCTTCATTGGCCGCTATCCAGGCACAGGTAGAACCCCTTTATTAGGGGTCCCTGTGTCTTCTCGAACCATACGAAGGCGCCTGGCTGAAGGACATTTGGGATCGGGGCGCCCTTTACGTGTGCTGCCCTTGACGTCCATCCATTGACACCTCCGTTTGGAGTGGTGCCACGTACGAGAAAACTGGACTGCAGCGGAAGGGAACCAGGTCATCTCAGATTCAAATTCAGAATTCAGATTCAATCAGATCAATTTCAGCAGGGATGACAATCGTGTTCGTGTTTAGAGTCCCCGTGGTAAACGCCTCAATTCTGCCTTTGCTTTACAGCGACACACCGCTCCCACAGCTGGTGTGATGGTATGGGGTGTCATTGCCTACAATACTCGGTCACCTCAAGTATTGATTCGTGGCACCATGACAGCCCAGTGGTATGTCCGTGACATCTTGCAACCACATATGTTGCCACTTATGCAACGGCTTCCAGCAGTCATTTTTCAACAAGACAAGGCTCGGCCTCACACGGCAAGGCTGTCACAAGACTGTCTCCGGAATGTTACTACCCTTCCTTGGCCAGCCCGATCCCCAGATTTGTCTCCAATCGAGCATATCGGGGATCATTTGGGACAGCGAGTTGGGCATCCCACGAGTTTGAACGAACTAGAGGCAAGGTTACAGCAAATATGGAACGAAATATCTCAAGACATCATACAGAACTTGTATGCCTCAATGCCGATCATATCACACCGTGCATTCGCGCCAGAGCGGGTTCAACAAGGTATTAAATCCTCCGTTCTTTTGCCTTTTTCTCTGAAATAAATGATCTTTTTTCTTTGATTTTATAATCATTTACTTTTATTAAAGTAGTCATTACGTCGGCCTCGAGTTAGTGACCATAACCACTTGGCTACTACAGCTACAACCATGTCCTGAAGAAGCATATATTGCTTTTTGAAACTGAAAATAATAAGAACTAATAATTTTCTGTATTTTTAAATTTAGAGAGAGAAATACCTCATTATTTAACTTAATCAGGTTTTCTTTAAACTTTTAACTTTTTATAAAAATTATTCTTTTCGTTATGGAAGAAAATTACATGAAAATAAAAAAAAGTAAGTAAGCTGAAATAATTACTCTAAGTAGAATTTCAGGCATAATTTTTAAGGATATTATTAAAAATAAATTATTCATCTTAATAGGATATCCAAAAAAAAGCGTATTAAAATATTTTATTTACCTTCATATAAATATAACAAAAGGGAATTTTTTTATAACCCATTTCATAACATCTCAAAATAAAAATCCCTACAAATTTCGAAAAGAGGGAAGAAATGTTGTTATCTCTCAAGCAAAGTTTTCCCAGCGAAATCACATAATTCTTGAATATGCTGAAAAACTGAAATGTCTAAGCGACATATTCGGCACAAAATATGGTAATGTTTATTTATTCTCAGAAAAAAATGAATATTTCTCCCCCTTTTCCGAGGTTCCATTAGCAAAGGGAAAAAGAAAGCACCTTTGCATTCAAAGAAATCTCTTGTTCATATGAAATGAAAGGAGCTTAAAATGGATTATACATAAAAAAAGGAGATTGCATTTTGATGTCTTAATGGGAAAGAACAAATCTAATTTGTCTGCTGTGATTTTCTAAAGGAAATTGGGAAGTGGGTAGAAAAATGCTAAGGAATGAGTTAAATAAGAATTATTTTAAATTTCTAGAACTTTTTTGACCATCAGAATATGAAGACTCGCCGTGTTTCAGGGTTGATGCACTTTAAATCTGTCGAGGCTCAAAATCTTTGCATTGACGTGATGTGGAAATTTGGAGAGGTTTGCCAGGACAGAGGTGTCATTTTTGCCACTTGACCATGAATCAGAATTACGAGGTTCATCCCTAATGGTTCAAAGAAAGTTACTATTCATTGTAAATTAAAACCGTGCTTCAATATATCGCTTCTACATTCCGAAACCAAATCCCTTGAATGAGGTTGGACAGCTTTTTGCTGCATTGATTCATATTTATCTAAAACAAAGGGAGGGAGGCAATGGCTCTAAAATCAATCTTTTTCCTTCCGGTACTGATTCGGTTATTTAAAATCGAAGGAAAAACCAAGAGAAAATGTTGTTGTTTTTTCTAATGGAGCTGCGGTTTGGTATTTTTACCCTTGCAGACCTTGTAATTCCCAAGAGCTGGTATCAAAAGTATTAACAGGAAGTCGTGGCATCATGTAAATAGATGTATTATCTGAGTTTTTTAACATGTTTTATTTTGTTTGTTTCTAGTCTTTTTTTATGTCTTTGATTTTGTACTAGCTGTGCATTTATGTCTAAAACAGTGTTTTTCAAACTGTGGGGTGCGAACATATTGAAAATAAAAGGTTTAAAAAAATACTTTTTTTCGAATGAATTTGTTTACTTTACTGAAATACCACGATGAGAGATTTTTTATTACGTTTTTTTTAACCCCTAAAATACTACTTTTGATTATCATATATTTGACCTTCAAACTTACTGGTATGTTTCACTCCGTCTCTTTTTCTTTTAGGAAAGTTGTAAATAATATTTTTCTGTTGTTTTTTTCCCATGTGAATGAGTTTTATGATATATGGATAAGCATATTGAGCACTTTGAAGGATTATTTGGCCAAGATGAATTTAATGAGTATTCTGAAATATATAATGCATAATGAAAAACGTTTTACACAATTATTTTTTAGAACATGCTACACTTTCCCCCATGAACAATTTTGTGGTTTTGATTGCTGTGTTGTATGACTTATTACAGCCTATATAATGAGCAGAATATAAAAAAATGGGCATCTGTGATCTCTTTTGAAGGAAGTTGAAACTGATCAAGCAATTGAAAAACCTGCTGAAATAATGCATATAAATCAAGGTAGCGAAAGTAAATATGCGAAAAGTGATAATAATGAAACGTTTGAGTTGAATTGCAATTTTCAAATACTGCCTAAAGAACTCTATGAAGAAAACTATGAAGCCATAAATTGAATGTCATGAAGCCTTGTCAAAAAGACACAAGGAAGAAAAAGTTCAAAATGCTATTTGTAAATCATCAAACGACAGCAAAACTACAATAACGTGAACAAAATATGACAGTTTTGCTGGAAAATAACGTTCCTGTATTGTTAGCGAAAAGTGTCTGTGATTTATGTCCTTTACTAAGGACACGCACATTTGAAACATTTTCTTTAGTTTTATTGGATTTTTTCTCAAATTATCAAAGAAAAATCGAAAAGTCCTTGAAAGTAGGTAAGTATATTTTCTCTTTATTAAATTATTCACTGGAATTGTGGATTTTATCGCGTATAGTAAAAATAATTATAAAATAAATTATAGTTTTAAAACAAATTAAAAAACACGCTTTTATAGTGAATCGAACTAAAAAGTAAAAAAATAAAAAATAAAAATATATATTACTTAAAAGTAACATATACAAAATTTGATACTTATGTTGTTAATTTGTACGGTTTATAATTATAATGATCGTATTGTAGCTTTAGCGCCTAAGTGCATTATTATTGCTTTCAATACATTATTATTTTGGGAGGGGGAGCCGCGATAAAAATTATGATTGAAAATTGGTTCGCCAGTAGTGAAAGTTTGAGAACCACTGCTCAAAGAGTTTCCTTGCATATGGTGTCTTTGAAAGCTGGCTCGAATACTGTTGTAAGGCTTTGGCCCGTGAGGGTTGCCCTATTCCTACGTTTTCTTCGTGACCTATAGGTGTGGGAGTGAATGAAGAACCAGGCGTTACCATAATCTTAATATCTCTTTATTAAGATTTTAACTTAAACACTATACAGCGATAATATATATATATATATATATATATATATATATATATATATATATATATATATATATATATATATATATTAACGGATCTGAGGTGAAGAGAAACATAATACGTATTACGAAATAAGCGCGACCCTGGTCACTAAATCTTAACCTCAGTAAATACACAGTTCCTAGTATTAGTTTGAACAATCCTACGTCTATATCCTAGGTAAACAGTAACTCACTCGGATCTTAAATGACGTTGTGGTTTATCTCTTGTGGAATGGTATCCACCTTGTCTTGAACGCTCTGGCACGAATAAACTAACTCCTGACTGTAGTAAAACTTCTCTTACTTTAGCTTACATACTTGAACACATAGACTAGCATAATCACTTCCCAAACGCCACACCACTTACGCTAAACTTCTGCTATTTAAAAGGTTCTTAATTTGCATAATCACGCTTCGCTTCTGGATTTGGTTGGAACGAACTTGCCTTTGCGGCCCCAAAGAGCCCAAGAGGAGTTTTTAATTGAAAACGCGATGAGCCCGTCACGCTGTTTTTACTATAAAATTTGTATACAAAGGTGAAAAAAAGGAAGAAAAGTAGGAAATACAATATGTTTATTACACTTTTTACACGTAAATTTAGTTTTTCTTTTCTTTTTATTAGGACACTTCGTTTATGCACTCCTTCAGTCTTCATCACGAGTGAGTGCGAAGTTTTTCACTTATACTCTTAAATTTTTTAAAATCCAATTTTTCTTGGATGTATATAACGCGATTGTTGTACCTTTTTAAAACTAAATACGTAGGAGTTAAGTTCTCTATTCTTTAAATTCGAAAATTTTGGAATTTCTTTTTTTTCTTCTTGTTGATCCAGCAATAGTTTTTTTTTCAAAAGTTCTTCTGAAAGTGGATAAGATGGGAACCAGTTGTTTCCTTTATAATTACATTCTTCCCAAATGTTTTCGTGTCTCTACATATAAAGCATTTATTTTCAACAGTATCTCCCTCTTCTAAATCTCTATCGAGTTCAGAGGAGGAATCATACTTGCTATTATGCTCTTCATCATTTAATTCTTCCTCATCATTACAGCATTAAAACTTTCTTCATCCAAAAATACTGTTGTTCTTTATATATTTTATTAAATACTGTATCTATTAAATCACTTAAATATCATATTTCTCCATCAAAGCTACAATAATACACCATAGCATAAGAAAAATTTAAGGCGTGGTCATGCATTCAGAACTGTAACGGCGAATCACGCGCAGGGTACGGCATAACCGAAGAGGCGGTATCCAAAAATATATATTTAGAATTTGCCTACAAGCTAAGGTTCCTCAAAGAATATGATCTTAAAGTCAGCTACTCGAGAAACTGTTCATTTTCCAAAAAGTTTAGAAAGAGCATTGAAAAAAGTTAGACGGCGGGTATGGCATATCCAGCGCGATAAGTGCCGGGTTAAACTATATAATCTGTACAAGTATTATGAAATTATGTTGATTAAAAATTGAGGAGTAAAAAAATGTGAATCCAAAGAAAATATGTATCAAATTTCGATAAATTCTTTGTTCAAGCAATTTAATCTTCTTATTTTTATAAATTATCCATCCATCGTATTTACAAAAGAATTTCATGACAGAATTTCCCTTAAATGTAGTTCTTATTTTCCGCAATAGATGGCGTTGTTAATGAGCATTTATCGAATTTTTATTCTTATCCGATGTGATGATTTTGATGTTATTGCTGATCGAGCACCGAGTGAATAAAGAAGGATTAAAAATAAGTTTTGCTAATGTGTTTTGGGCTTTTTTCTTCTAAGCATCCTTCACTTGAATAATTTTATATCCATTATTTATATTTTATTTTTGTATTGCTGCAGTGAACATTAAAAAACGCCCTCTTTTCTTACATATATATATATGCAGTGTATAATAAAATAACTAATCCAAAGAAATAATTTTTCATGAGCAATATAAGGCGCTTTGGGGTATTTTTAGGAGGCACTTTTATGCTAAAATTGATCTACTGCTTATGTCAGGGGGTGGCGAGCCTTTTTGTATCAACGTGCCATTTTTTTAAAGAAGTGTTTAATAAGATATAGACGTGCCATCAAATCATTTTTATTTATGATTATTGGGGAAATAATAAAACTAAATACTAACAGCACAACACTCTTTATTTACAACGAAAAAATACATTTTACACTGTATAATAGTAAATGTTTTAGTTATACGTGTGTAATTCAAATTAAGATAACAGTAGTGTGACTTCTACTGTTGTAGATTAGATGATAAATAACTTATATATTAGGATTGTAAGATATTATTCTTAGTACAGAATGCAAGCTGAATTGGAGTTATCTACCAAACGGTTTCTAAGTGGGTCTTTAATGTTATGAATCTCTGAAAATAATGCCTCACAGGCATAGGTAGATGAAAATATGCTTAAAATACATGAACCAGTTTCTTTAAACAGCTACATGTGTCTGGAACCGAATTCTATGTTTCTGAAATTTTGTCACTGGCATTTTTACTTATATTGCTTACTAATCTTTTATTTTAATAAGTTCCAATCAATCCTTTTTCCTTGTTTCAATAAATTTTTGAATCTATATTGAACTAGACTGGCAATCCATTAGTTGCATCTTAAATTCTTCAATTTATAACCAATTGAATTAGGACAAGTTCAGTTTATCAAATGAAGTCATATCAGAGTACATAATAAGCTTGAGTGTTTCTTAATTCTTTGAACTAAGAAAATCTAGCTAAAAATTCCTCGATTAAGGAATCAGTTACGGAAATAATTTCTTCAATAACTTTTTCTTCGCCTGGTTTCTCATGTACATCTAAATATTTGATATGTTTCTTAAAATTTATGAAGTGCTTGTAGTTTCTTGTAATAATATTTACGAATTTAGTCTTATTCTAAAATTTGTGTTCATGCTGTTCAGTTTATTTCAACCCTGTTTACAATAGCCACTGCATTGCGGCCCCCATGCTTTAATGAAATCCATCATAGAGCCAAGTTGGCGACGGATTTGGCGAATTTTTGGCGCCAAATTTGGCGATACTTGTGCGCCAAATGGGCGATAAGCTTGGCGACCATGGCAGCCCTGCTTAATATGCAACCTATTGTATTGAATTTATTGAAATGTTTTTCTCATCGCTCCGGATTTTCTAGTCTATTTCTAAAAGCACCAATTTTGACCGAGCCACAGTTAGTCAGATCTCAGCTTTCATGAATACCTCTCTGCTTGAGAGACGATAGTGCATAGCCGTGTTTTATTGAGAGTTATATTTTTGTGCCGAGTGTTTACTATTGTTTTTGTTAGTATTGCATCTATCAATTTTTTCATCGATTGTACGTGCATTTCTCGAACTGTTCTACAATTTGGGAGAACAGTTTTGGCAAAGAATAAAATTGTGATCTTCGGCTTCAATCATTTCGAACCCTCGAAAACGCAACAATTTGGTTCCCATGCCGGGAATCGAACCGGGCCGCCTGGGTGAAAGCCAGGAATTCTGACACCAATTGTTGCGTTTTCGAGGGTTCGAAAATGATTGAAGCTGAAGAGCGGGATCCAAAACAATTTTATTCTTTGCCAAAACAGTCCTCCACAAATTGTAGAACAGTTCGAGAAATTCACGTACAATCGATGAAAATACTGATAACACAGATGCAATACACTAACAAAAACAATAGTAAACACTCAGCACAAAATAATAACTCAATAAAAGCAATAACACACGCACTATGCAATCGTCTCTCTCAAGCAGAGAGGTATCACTTGCATGAAAGCTGAGATCTGACTAACTGGACTAGCCGGCCCGGGCCCTCTTATACCTTTCGGTCAGAAACCTCTTGCACTTGCCAGAATAATCTAGAAATAGAAAGGTCTAGAAAAATCCGGAGCGTACGAGAAAAGCTCAATACAGTAATACATTCAATACAATAGGGTTACAATGGGGATATTAGGAGCAGGGGTTGCCATGGTCGCCAAATTTATCGCCCACATTTGGCGATATATCGCCAAATTTGGCGCCAAAAAATTAAGTCGCCAAATCCGTCGCCAACTTGGCGCTAGCTGCAATATTTGGCGAGTTTACCATTTAAACCAATGTTAAAGCATGGGGGCCGTGCAATGCAGTGGAAATGATATTACAGGTAAACAGGGTTGAAATCACATTAGATACGACAAATTAAACTGTAGAAATGAACACAAAATGAGTAGAAACAATTAGAATAAGACTAAATTCGTAACAATATTGTTTTTGAAAACATGCAGTTTAGCGTCAAAAGCGCGAATGAAATCCATCATAGAGGCAATTGTTTTACTTGTGCCTTGAAACTTTGCGTTTAATTTATTGAAATGTTGTCATATGTCTGTAAAAAGCACCAATTTTGAAAGCCACATAACATCCAACAATCGTAAGTACTGCTCAATTTTCCTCTCATTTTGCAGAAACAGAGAGTCTGATTTCTTTTAACCCTACCGCTGCGTAGTTATTTTATTAAAGTAGGTTCAAAAATTCCGTATGAATTTCTAACGTATTTCAAATCTATATATTAAATTTATATTTTAGAGTTAAAATACACAAATTTTTTTTTTGTAAAAGAGTTTTTATTTTAAAATGTAGAATTAGATCATCAAAACAGGAACATAAAAACATAAATTAAAACATAAACAGGAGCAGAACGGGCTGCAAAGCTAAATAGTTGGAAAAATGCACATCCGTGGAAATCGCGGGTTGCGCAAATTTTGCTACTATACGTTGCCCATGAAAATCGCGGGATGCACAGTGAGAGGATTAAGCAGTCAAACAATCTTTGAAGTATGTTCTCGTGGCTCAAACAGCGAACATTATTATACATTAGTAAGCCGTTATATACCGAGACTTCATCCACCAAAGCATCAAATTTTCGCTTATTTAGAGCGGCCGACGATATTAGGTTGACAAATTTTGTGACTAACGGTATTATACACTCATGTCCGTAAATTAAGGATAATGAAGATTAGGCAAAGAAAAGACAGAAGCAAAAATATTTGACTTATTTGTAAAGTCTATTTATTAAACAAAAGGTAAAGAGCAAAAATGATGCTATATGTTTGATATAATTAATAAAAATTGCGATTTTTACTCCCTGGAGCAAATTTAAAAAAAGAACCTATTTAACCTATTTACAAAAAACAGTATAATAGGGTTAGTATGATGGTTAATATGGAGTATGTCTCCCGGACGATGCAATACAGGCCTTTCAACGCCTAGGCATGCTGAGTATCAAATTATCAATCTGATCTTGGGATCAGAGCAAGCAATGCCCTCCGAAGTTCCGGTAGACAGGTGGGAGGGGGTTGACAGGCTGCAATTCACCGGCCAAGCATATCCCACACATGCTCTATTGGATTCAAGTCCGGTGAGTAAGCTGGCCAATCCATACGGGTGATATCCTTCGATTGAAGGCGTTCGTCTACAATGTTTGCACGGTGAGGACGGGCGTTGTCATCCATAAACAGAAATTCAGCACAAATGGCGCCCCGAAACAAACGTACATGATGTTTCAGAATGACATCCCGATAGATGTGGCCTGTCATCGTTACACTCTGAACATGCAGGTCAGTTCTGGAACCAAGAATAATTCCTCGCCAAACGAGCTATCCTGCACCACCGTAACGGTGCCGTTCATTGGTGTTCTCTTGGTGGTAACGGGTACCTGGGGCTCTCCATATTAAAGTCCGGTGAGAATCAGACTGAAAACTAAACCTGGACTCGTCGGAAAACATCACACAAGACCACTGTTGTGGTGTCCACAATGCATGCTCTCTACTCCAGGTTAATCGCAGGCGACAGTGAGTTGCGGTAAGTGGAACACATCTGACAGGCCTACGAGCATATAGACCAATGTGCTCTAAGCGTCTGTACACGGTCTGCCTTGAAACTGTCGTACCGGTAGCTGAAGAGAGCTGACGAGACAGGTCTGATGCTGTGCTCCGTCTGTTTCTTTTGGCAGTAACTGCCAAATATACCGGTCCTCATTCGGCGTTGTAACTCGGGGGCGATCTGTGCTGTAACATCTACTCACATTACCATCATCTTGGAATCGTTGCCAAAGCCTGGAGATGACACTCTGGGTGATTCCAAGTTTCTCGGATACTTCCAGCTGGGTACGTTCACATTCCAGTCGTCCAATAATTCTACCACGTAAAAAACCCCATCCAAATGCTTTCTTTGTGTCATAACTATGCGGTTATTGCACTGAGAGGCTTTTAAAGCGCTTGTGATATAAGTTGATGGATTACTGGAGTACCTGCTTCCCGAAGGGAAGCTCAAACTCCTTTCATGATTAACTGGGTGGGGAAATGAGTTCAGCTTTTGTCTTAGCCCATTACTGCATAATTGTAAAATTAAGTGGGAGAATTAAGAGTGTAAATAATTAAGAATTTAAATTTACTATGATTGTATTTAAATGATAATTTAGGAATGAGTTAAAGCGCTTGTGAACAATTTTACTTCTTTGCCACCATTCCTTATATACCCCTCTCTTACACTCTGGTCATTGTGACGTACTATCCGCACCATCTGGTCTTTTCCTGTAATTTGCATATTCTTCTTCAAGATGTGTGTGATAATTCTACAGGTGAAATTTTATTTTAGAGTTCAATTTCTGTGTGATTCTGAATTATCCTTAATTTATGGACATGAGTGTATTATCAATGGACGTTAAACCACTCCTAGCATACAAGGCTTACTGGTGAATAATGCAGTAGCATTGAAAAATCGAATGTCCTACATCTGTTTGAAATAAACTATAAAACCATTTTTTTAGCCCACCGTTCCTGGAGTACCCTTTAGTTGTTATTGAAACCATTTTTTTTCAAGCAATTTCTTTCTCAACAAGCGAATTTTTAACAACCGTACAAATATCTGTGCCCTTTGTAGCTGTGAGCAACTAATTAATTCGCAACTAACTAATTATCGCAATTAATTCTTCCTAAATGATGTTTCCTGCACAATATCGAACAGAAACAACTAAACGAACAGAAACAACTAAACGAACAGAAACAAGTTTAGTGACATTAGTACTTTCGTCGAGAAATATCGATATAAAAAGAGCGAAATTAATGTCATTTTTTTTGTTGATCTGTTACATTTCCGGAAAGTTTTAAGATTTTTTACTTTTATTGTGTTTCTATATAGAGGAATATATTTGTTGCGTTGTGAATTGTGTTATCTTTATTATCAAAATAATCAAAAAATGAGGAAGCGCATGATAACCAGGTTTTTTTCAAAAACTCTCCCTCTTGTAAAGGTTTATTATGCCGAGCAATGACATTCACAGTCGAGTAACTTGCCGAGATCGTATGACAATGTTTACCAACACATTTAATCATAGATGTCGACTGTTTATTTCTGTCTTTAGTTGCACTTACAATTAATTATTTTTCCTCTGGTTCGCTTTTTTGACAAAAGGATTTGTGATTTGTTTATGCCATTTTATAGACGATGTTCTACATAGCACTGTTTTAGAACATAAAATACACATCGCTTTTTCATCTTTAAGGTATCCTACTACGTTCGGAAAAGTAATTATGCAAAAGCGAATGAATGGATAATTTTCATGATATTTAGTGTCACTTAGATTAGAATATATGCATAAAATTGTTTTAAGGACAGTTTGACAAATTTTTTTTTATTTCAATGCAATATTTTGGCAAAAAATTAACTTAGAATAATCTTTTTTCCAAATGTTCTCCTTTTGTGAAAAATGCTTCTATTATAATAATATTTTGCCTGTATATAGCTCAGACCTCTCTGCAGAGGCTCAAATAGAATTTTTAAAATATATAACTTAGAAGTGGGTTTATTCTTATTTTACGACAACAGAGGGGAGCAATTTTAAGAAAAAAACGTCAATAATTATTTCAATTGGTGGTAACTCTGAAAATAATGCGAATTTTTCAAAAATTCTAGTTGAGCCTCTGTAGAGAGGTTTGAGCTATATACAGGTAAAATATTATTATAATAGAAGCATTTTTCACAAAAGGAGAACATTTGGAAAAAAGATTATTCTAAGTTAATTTTTTCCCAAAATATTATATTTGAATAAATTTTTTTTGTCAAACTGTCCTTAAAACAATTTTATGCATGTATTATAATCTAAGTGACACTAAATATCTTGAAAATTATCCATTTATGCGCTTTTTTAAAATGACGGTTCCGAACGTAATAATCATGCCATATTTTTCACCCACCAAATTTGAAATTTCCTGTTACTCTTATTATTTTGCCCTTTTTTTGTTGCTGAACTAGACATGTTAAACAACATTTAAAAATCGTAAATATAGCACAAAAAGAACTTTAAAATACAGTTGTGTCAACGAAATCGACCCTGCTATACGTAGACAAACTTTGCATCATTAGCAATTATAGTCCACAACGTAACTAATGCAAGGCAATTACATACGAGTGTGCTCTACGCCACCCTGGCGGATCACTCACAATACTTCATAGTGAGCTTTGTTGCTTTGAACAAAAATGCAAACCGTTTTGATCGGTGGCGTGCTCAAAATATTGAAAATGATCTAAATTTTAGAGGTAAATATTAATGTTTTATTATATAAATGTTGTGATACAAATTTAAACATTTTGACAAAATATTATTATTCATCGTTTGTTCCGTATCTTGCAAGTAATATTAAAAAAACCTGATTAAAAAAAGAATACTCTTTTAAAAAATTACCGGTATAATTTCATTTTATGGACTTGGTAATTTCTCCAGCCTTAAATTAATAAAATGTTGTTGTTTTGAAGAACTATTTTCTAAAAACTTTCTTAGTTAAAAAGTGATGAAGGGGAGTTTATTTATTAATGTTTTATATTGTATAAAGTAAGAAAATTCCCTTCACAATACTTTTAAAAATAAATAATGAATTTGGTAATACATTTTGCCAAATAATAAAGCTAGTTTTTTTTTCATTTGGTTTTGAAAGCACCATTTAGTGTCAGCTAAAACGATGTGCATACTTCATTCTAGTATAAATTAGTATACAGTCGAACCTCCATATTACGAACCTCTATATTGCGAATTATTCTGTATAACGAACTTTTTCCTGGAACCAAGAACATTTCAGGATTTTTTTCGTAAAATAAACTAACTCCCTGCAGCGAAGTACATTTTCTATATAACGAACTTTTTTTTTGTGATTCAATTTTTTTTCTCCTTATTTTTTAAGTATTTCTGAACATTTTAAGTTATTCTCCCTTTTATACAATTTATGGTGGTCATAAATCTTGAAATGGTTTTATTACGGGCTTAACTCTCTGAAAGCAATAGAACTCAGGGCATTTCATCCAAGAAGTGCAACCTGTACCCTCGTTGTCCTATTCACTAGAAACATCTTCGATATCCCCTTTCATCCTCAGTGGAGTTGTCTCGTATCCTTGTGTCCTTGAACTAGTCTCCGTTCATTTGTAGTATTGATAAGTTGTTCCGGTAACTTCGTTTCTTGCTGCTCAAAAATTCCAAAACGTAAGTGCTTGAGCATCAAACAAAAAAAATTTAATTCTTCAGGAAGTGGATGGAGGCATCAAAAAACTTTCATTGCAGTTTTTCTTTTTCTTTTTTTATTTTGATAGGTAAGATATATAAAATAAATATATATTAATTACAAAAAAGTATGAATAATTACTTATTTTAATGCATAGTGTTTGTGAATTTAAAATTTGTTTTGTGTGGTTTATAAAGGAAATTGAAAGATAAAACTCTATATAACGCAGCGTTTCTCAAACTGTGGGGCGCGCCCTCCTTGGGGGGCACGATAACTCTCCAAAGGGGGGGCGAGCATTTTGAAAAGTCGACAGCAAAGGGTTATTTAAAAAATTATTAATTTACTGAAAGTAAACAAAGTACTTTCTGACATAATAAAAATATAGAATACACTTGTAAATGTATCAGTACTGTACAATGTATATTTTAGTATTAATTTATAAATACTAAGTCAAGAACAAGTTTGATAATTATCAGTCACCCCATGGGTATGTATTAACACTTATCTTGATAATTTGTACGGTTTATAAATAATTAATTAACTGCTGGTTAAAAATTACGCGATTCGCTCCCCTCCGTTTACCACGTAGACGAGCGTATTTTGATGTTTTTTGAAGGGAAAAAAAGAAATAAAAAAGCAAATCCTCTGAAATAAATAAATTCTTTGCAAACATTATGAAGGTTCTTTCATTGCATTCCAAAGCCCTCGGAATAATTTTATGGATAGCCCTGCAGAGAGAAGATCGTACTTCGGAAGGACATACATATACGTCCAGAAAATTAATGCTTTCGCTGAGTGAGACGTTTTTATACGTCGGTGGCACATTAGAAGTTGAAGGCGAATATACACTGGTGTGCAAAAATTAAGGACGAGACGGTTTTTTCAATATAACTTTGTACAAAAGCTTTCCAAATCAACACATTTAATACCGTAAGATCCCCAATACGTAAGGACATGTGTAATGTAAGCAACACTTACTAAACGAGAAATCAGAAGGATAAAAAGAAGCTTGATTGAAAAAGTAGCATGGAGCGCAATGCGACTGAAGGCCGAAACATCCCTGTGATGGGTGTCCAGCAAGAACCATCCGGTCTTTAGTAGGGGATATGATCTCCCCTGACTGCTAGGCAGGTTTCACAGCGTCTGCCCATGCTGAGAATGAGGGTGTCAATGAGTTGATGAGGCATTGCTGCCCATTCGTCTTGCAGCGCCAATCGAAGCTCCCGAATCGTTACTGGTGGTAAGGTACGAGCTGCCAAGCGTCTGCCTAGAAAATCCCATACATGCTCGATGGGATTGAGATCCAGAGATCATGCCGGCCAATTCATACGTTCAATATCCTCACTCTCTAAGAGCTGTTCGGCAGCTACTGTGCGATGACATGGTGCATTGTCGTCCATGAAAAGGAACTGCAGACCCATAGCGCCTCTAAAAAGGCGCACATATGGAAGAAGAATCTCGTTACAATAACGGGTCCCGTTGACTGAACCTGCGTCGAAGATGTGAAGGTCTGTACGACTACCAAGCATGATGCCTCCCCAAACGAGAACACCGCGACCTCCATACCTGTCCCTTTCAATGATGTTCGAGGGATGATTGCGGCTTCCTCGCTCTCTCCAGATGAGAATCGCTACTCAAACTGAATCTGCTCTCATCTGTAAAGAGTACTCGTCCCCATTCATTGTCTCTCCAATTCCGGTGTTCCCGGCACCACAGAGAACGCCTCCTCCGATGGGCAGGCGTTAAAATTACACACCGTACAGGGCGTTGTGCAAACAGACCACCACCGTGCAGTCTTCTGGCCACGGTAAAACGCGATATCGGTCGTCCAGTCGCCTGTGTCGTGTGTCTAGCAATTTCTCCCGCTGTCTGCCGCCTGTTTCTTCTGGCCTGTAAGACAATGTACCGGTCATCTGCGGGTGTGGTTCCTCGTGGAGGACCACTACTGAACCCCCGGATAGCTGTTCCTGTAGTTTGAAATTGTCTCCAAAGTCGTGAAACGATGCTGTGAGCAATTCCGAACTCTGCAGCCACACTTGTCACACTGCGGCCTTCCTCCAACTTCCCAATGATTCGACCTCGGGTAAAAGCATCCAGATGTCGTCTAACAGATTGATTATTCGCCATTTCTCGCTGAGGCAGCAACTCGGTGTGATTTTAACTGCTATACGGCGTGCAATCTCTTTGCCAGAAATGCTGATCTTACACCGACAACATGCTTTATACTACTCAGACACTCCCCCATTACGTCTACCTGCATATCTGCGCATGTGCTACCGTACATCACCTTACTTAATCTCCTGATTGGTCTTTCTGTCCGCTCTGCCTCTTCGTTTAGCTGATATGCTAATTTTTCGACTTCGTCCTTAATTTTTGCATACCAGTGTATATTGTAGCTTTAGTGTCAAAGTAAAGTATTATTGAATTCAATACATTGTTATTGTACGGAGGGGGGGGGGCGATGAAAATGATGATTGAATAGTGGGCCGCGTATATTGAAAATTTGAGAAGCACTGATATAACGAATTCTCCATGTAACGAACTTTTTTTCGGGATTTAGCGACTTCGTTATACAGAGTTCTGAATGTATTTCTATTTGTAATGCATATACCTGTCATCTTTGATTCTTAAAAGTATCGCAATGAGTTAAGAGCAAGACACAGGTTCAAATAATATATTTCAACTATTATATTTACTTAAACCTAAAAATTCTATTCTATTTAATTTTCAAACCTATTTTACTCGATTAAAAAAAGGGATTTTATTTTGAAAAACTTCTGTTAGTTTATTTGTTCACGATAACTTAATTTTCTTAGGGATTTAACTGATATGAGAAGAAATATGTGTATATTTTGTTTATTGGCGGAATGGCAACAAATCGGTAACCCGATGAAATATGATGCTTATGTATATAAAGAAATGTTGGAATTGTTTTACGGGTAAGTGAACAGATAAATGTAGGGTCGTTTCAACGGAATGCGTGGTCGAATGAACTAAATATATGGTTGTAGTTAGTGAACCTTGGTACCGAATAGATATAGGCGGGACACATTTCATTAAAATAATAAATTGAATGAAAATCCGGATTTTTTTTCCTACTGTGGTACATGAATTGGAAAATTTATCAAAGGATACATTATAGAAGTAAAATGACAAAATTTAAAAAAAATGCATTTTTATTAATTTTTATCGAAAAAAATCAATTAAAAAATTAAAATATCTAGTTTTTTTTATTGTTTAAAAAGTACCTTTCTAGGATCAAATGCTTTAAAAGAATAAAATGTACTGTATGTTTCCGTTCGTAACGTCCTGATGGACGTTAGGGTTTGTTGGTTGAAGCATAGATCAGCCATAGTAATTTAAACACAATTTTATTGTACCTTCACTTAATCACACAAGACAATTTAAGGGAGAGAGTACACTGAAACATTAAACCCGAGAAGCAGTCATGTTGGATTAATCTTAACTTAAATCAGTGGCGCGACAGCCCATGGGCCACAGGGCCAAGGCCTACTGTGCCCAACTCAGTATATTATTCATATACTTCTTTTGTATTTAAAACTAAACAAAGAAAAACATTCTTCTGGCTTATGATACAAAAAGCCAATAAAACTACAGTTATCTTCATGAAAATGACCGTGTTATTTTGAACTAATCTGTGTAGGGAACAACAAAATTTAAAACATATTTCCATTTTTCGCCTAAAATATTTGCCTTTTTTTGATAAAATTTAAAATCAAGGGAACATAAATAAATAAAGGCAATTCCTTACTTTTATCAGACATGTTAAAGGAACATATAGCACTTTTAAATATTTCTAAAGTTTAGGAGAAAGACTAAGCGTAAATAAATATTTTTTCCCTTTTTCGAATGCATTACATTACAGTCGAGTAAATGTCATAGTCAAAATTCTATTGGATTAACATTGCAGTAACGCATTAAAAACCGTGTAGACAGAAAACTGAAGTTGAAAATGTAGTTTGTGTGCGTTCAGTCATTTTTTTCAACAATATTTTTCAGCATTTTTACTCATTAAATATAATCTCTTTTCTTCATATGTGTATACTTAAATCTCATCCGGGTGGAACATTTAACTTTCACTCTCATTTCCCATTTTGAAAAATATTATCGCATTTGACTTTCTAATCGTTAAAAATATTTTTTTAAACGTTTAAAAACAATACAACATCAGATAATACTTTTCTAAATATAACTTTTTTCTAAATGTGATTTTTTTATTTTATATGCAATTTTTTTAATGATTTTCCTTGTAATGCAAAATATATCAAATTTTATGCTAAGACACAATTTTTTTCTTAAAAATCATATTTTTATTATTGCGTTTGCACCTTTATTTCTAAAGAACAATAATTTCTTAATAATATAATATCCTGAATTATATATATATATATATATATATATATTGTAACGCTTATAATGGAACTGTAGATTTTTTTGGAAACTAATCTGATATTTTCTTTGCATTGATTTTTTAGCATAAAACTGTCAACAAATTTTTCGATCTCGTTTATTTTCTTATTCATTTCACCATTGGAATGAGCGTCTAACTAACTGTGCATATTTTCATGAAGTTCCTCATTTCGGATGATGTGGGAACAGGAGATGCATTATTCATTTCATTTTCTTCATCGACATATGCATCTATGATATTTTTTGAGCTTTGAGCAAACTCCAAAATGTCTTTGTCTGCCATAATTGAGGCTGTATACACGTTATCAGCATCTATTGTAACGAATTCTTCTAATGATACAGTAGGGCAATGCAATCCGGCTAGTGTTTTGCATATTTTGTTTATTCCCATAAAGGAAATCTTTTTATGTTAAGCGATTTTTATTTCGTATGAAGAGAAAAAATGCATGAAAATACATTGTAATTTGTCGGGACTGTTGTATTATTTTGTGGTAACCGAGATTCTGTCTTAAGTGTTTTTGCTGTATGCAATGCGCATCAGCCTCTCTATGATGGGGTCTTCATTGACATCAAGACTCGAACTCAGACCAGATAGAAACAAAGGCAATGTGTAGATTGGGACCACTCAACTACAACGTCGCTTCGGATATCTTTCCATTGTTTGGAAAAATGAAGATGAGATGCGTGAATGTTGAAGCTTATTACAAATAGCTTATGCGAAATTTTGCATAAAAATGTATTTTATTTTCTTTCTTTTCACTTAAGAGTATCATTTTAGGACTATAATGCAATAAAATTTAATTCGTGTCGAAGTTGCAACTGTAGTTACATTTTTGTAACCTGCTATAATAAGCAACTTTAGACATCCAATCAAAAGAACAATGTAACAACAAATAACTAAAAATAAAAGAACATGAACTCGTCATAGTACTAAATTAAATTCATACAAGTTTCAACCTAATTTATCAATAACTTACTATTGCATTCTTTCTATATATACGTTACTCTTTTTACTTTAAGAACACTAGAAACTTCTTATAGAAAACTATTTTTAGTTTCTAAAAGAGAATAAAAAAACATTTGATAGAATCGAATTCCATGGCAGCGGGAAAACGAATTCGAATGGTAAAAATTAGAACTTTTTTGTACCTTTAGTTTTTGCCGGCACGAACATTCCACTGTCTGAAACAAAAGTAGGCATTTAGATATAAAAAAAAGATTAAATATATACGACTTGTATAAAAGGAACAAGAAAACACGAAGTTCCTAAGAAGATAGGCTGCTTAATTGTTAGCAGTACTTTAGACAGCATTACATTGACGAAAGAAAAAAAACAAAAAGACATTGCTTAAAATGATCGTTTAATGACACTTGAGAAAACGATGAGATGAAGGCAATTTTGTCTACTGAGATTTGTTATCTTTAAGGTATCCGATTACGTTCGGAACCGTGATTTTGCAAAAGCGTATAAATGGATAATATTTATGATATTTAGTGTCACTTAGATTAGAAAATGTATATAAAATTGTTTTAAGAATAGTATTAGAATAAAAAATTATTTAAGTACAATATTTTGATAAAAATGAACATAGAATGACCCATTTTCAAAATCTTCTCCTTTTTGTGAAAAATGCTTCTATTATAATTATTTTTTGCCTGTATATAGCTCAGACCTCTGTATAGAGGCTCAACTAGCATTTTTGAAATATATTACTTAGAAGTGGGTTTATCCATATTTTACGACAATAGAGGGGAGAAATTTTAAGGAAAAAACGCCGATAATTATTTCAAATGGTTGTAACTCTAAAAATAATGTGAATTTTTCAAAAATCCTACTTGAGCCTCTGTACAGAGGTCTGAGCTATATACATTCAAAATATAATTATAATAGAAGCATTTTTCACAAAAGGAGAATAATTTGAAAAGGGGTCCTTCTATGTTCATTTTTTGTCAAAACATTGTACTTAAATATTTTTTTATTGTAATACTATTCTTAAAATAATTTAATATACATTTTCTAATCTAAGTGATACTAAATATCATAAATATTATCCATTTATACGCTTTTGCAAAATCATGGCTCCGAGAACGTAGTCGGATACTTTAAATAATTTGTGATTTCTGTGTAAGAAAAAATTAAACGGAGCAATTTAAATGATCTCTTTATAATATTTCTTAAAACAATATACCGTATTCACTCGATTCTAAGACGCCCTTTTTTGCAATGTTAAAGTTACTGAAAATTAGGTGTAGCTTAGAATCGAAAAAAAAGCTCATTAGATGTAACAATTAGAGCATTTACAGTTCCATATATGTATTTAAAAGTTTAAAATACTAATGAAATAACTTGTGGATATAGATTCTAATTTAAATAGAATTAGTGAACTGTAAAATTAAAAAAAAAATGATCTAATGAATTCAAGAACAGGAATGAATAGTTTTGAATAAATAATTAAGAATAGAGTTTCTGCAGAAAATAATTTTAGCTTTAAGAATTCCACAAGTATATGAAGTTTAAACATACCTCACTATATTCTACGATTCGATTCGAATAAGAACACATAGCGAAATTCAAAATAAAATAAAATCTGTTGCCAGATACTTTATATTAACAGAAACGCATGGCAATTAAAAAATAATTAAATGCGTTGGCCCAATTTCAGTTCATGAGCTAACATAACTAATTATTCACTTCTCTTATTAGTTCTAATTTTAAATTTATTTTAATTTGATAAAACTCTAGATATAGATACACCATTTTAAACTATTTTTCATTTCCTACAAAAGTTGAAAATTTCAGGTGTGGCTTAGAATTGATGGTGGCTTAGACTCGAGTCAATACGGTAACTCGTACAGTTATTCTTGTTTCTAAAGGATTGTGAAAACTTTTTAACTACTTATAATTTCTCTGATATTCCATAAATTTTTAAATCTCTATGAAGTACGCATACCCACAAGGATTGAAAGCTCATTACACAAAATTAAAACTGAAAATTTTATTTATACATAACATAAATTTATTTTGCAATGCTTTTTAGATTTTTATCAGGGAGTTAAGTTATGAAACATCACGACTTATTCATAAATAATTATATAGCAAAAGTTTAATGGCAACATTTAATTTTGGTGACAATTGTTAACCTGCTTTGGAGGTAAAATAAACACTTTGAGCCTTAAAAACTAAAATGAAACAACCCCCCCTTAAATACTCAAAATATTCAAAATTAAAAACACAATTAAAAACAGACAAATAAAATGAGATGGAATTATGAAAAAGTAATCCACATGGATAGGTTTAAAAAATATGGCAACCACGTGAGAGAAATGTTTGTATGAATTAATAGTATCTGTGATATGGAGAGAATAAATAAATATATAACTTATCAAATGCAAATACTTTGTATTACAATTGATACTTTAATCTTTGCTACAAACTAATGTTCTCCCGAGACCTATAACAACTCATTTTCTCAACTCCCACATCAATAATTTAATCATTAAGTATAATCTTATTAATAATTTTATAGCTAATAAGATTAATGAAACAATTAGTCCATGATCCAGACACTGTTTATAAATATTTGCTGTTCCCAATTATTAGCAGTTCACTCTCATACTACGTCATTAAAATTTTAATTAAGTGCCTCAGCATTTGTGATTTAACAGTAAATCTCTGATAACCCAGTAAAGTCATAATTAATAACTGACTCGGGATACGTGTGTGAGAAAAAATAAGAAACGTAATTAAGGATTAATGAGGAAATTTAATATCAGTGATTTGGAAGCTTCTATTTTCATTGTTTCGAAGAAAAAAATGATGTAATTTTTTTCAAGCAACACAACACAGATATTCCAAATTCTCTCATATATTCTTAACCATTATAAAAGAAAAGAACGCTAGTTAGGCTAATATTATCATTTTATATAATGTTTTTAAGAAAAATTCAGACATGGTTTGAGTTACCAAGTTTTAGGATTAATTTAGCCTAGCCGTGTAGCTTTCGTACTCTCTCAAGCCATGTATTTTTAATGATGAACTTCAAAATTAAAAATGTAGTTTAACTTTCCTCTTGTCGATATTTCTCATTCAGAAATTTTGGTGAAATTATTTTGAAATTATATAAGTGAGTGTGATACTGATAATGTATTAGATAATTTTGTATGTTTCTATATTTTTGAAGAATAGCTCCTATATACTAATAGTTTTCTTTATAATAATTAATATTTTCATTCTAAATGATTTTTAAGTTATATTTTGCAGCATTTTTTGGAAATAATTAGATTTGCTTAGATAGTTAGAAAATGATTTATTTCAAAAAGCTTTCTTTAAGGGAACATGGTACCATTTACGCAGAAATTAAAAAGTTTTTTTGGTTTCCTCCTATGTGTGTATACTATGTAAAACAGATTTTCTGCTCAAAATTTCATAAAAAGTTAGCCATTTTATTTTTTAATGAAAAACTTAAAATTTATGAAGTGATTTTAAAAGGCTACAACAATTTAGGTGCATGCAGGAAATTTGATTTACAAGTATGTCAATTTATGTATAATAATAGTTGGTATGAGTTTTGTGATAACACAATTGGTATTCGTACAATACTTCTTTTTATGAATGCTTATTGAAAATTCCTAATAAGTTTATAAATTCTGAGTTCAATTATTTTTTAAAAAATAAGTATTGCTTTGATTCAAAAATGCGTACCAACTTTTGTAACATGTACTATTGGCAATAGGTAAAAAAATTCAAAGCATTAGGCACAATAGAAAAAAGCATTAGCATTTTAAATGAAAACAAACTAGTTATTTTATCTTACTGAGATAAGTAAGTTTAAAGTTTTGATTTGCCATAGGGATGTAAATAAAATGAACATAAAAGCTATCATAATTCTGCGTTTTTTAAATTTAGAGCTTTAAAATTTTGCGAGGTTATAGAAAAGTACATAAAGAATAATTTATGCTAAAAAATTAGATTTGATTTTTTGACCGATTTTTGTCAATTGAATCGTACTGTGTCCCCTTAAATTTATTTAAATTTTAAATTTAAGGCTATTTAATTAAAAATAGGAAGAACACCAATGCCAAACGATGTTCCTGATAGTTAACTTTCGATACAGCTTAATACTGTATGCGAATGTAATTTTTTTATTTTAATTACCGAATATTCAGTATTTCATAAGTGGGCATGTAGCCTAGTGGTCACTGATTCGTGGCTGGCGTGTCATGAGTTCGAGCCTTAGTATCACAGATGATCCGCCACAGAGGGGCTGATACACATTAAATCTGTCGAAACTTTAAGTTTACCATTTGCTTGGTGTGGCAGTTAGGAGAAGAGTCCGCCCCAGGTGTCGTTCTTGTCTCTTGATCAAGTTTCAAAATTACGAAATTCGTCGCCAATAACTTTCTTATCGTTTTATAGTGCGACGTTAATAAACATCTCTATATTCTATAATTTTTTCCATTTGGATTAACTGTTCGAGGAACATTCGAGAATTGTTGTTGTTACGTATGCCACCAGATCGGCATTAACATCAGATCAAGGTCTACGAAATTCATCGCGGCTAAGGGCTGGGTTTTTACGCCTGTCGTAAGCCTTGACATTAAGCACCATACAGGTTTCAGTACGATTTTTCTGGTTTACTCTCTGATTTTGAAGGAGCGGTCAGGGGCCTCCCACCTCTCTTACCCTTATACCAACCTCACTAGAGGACTTGCGGCTCGATGGCTATTTAGAGTACCTCCATGCCACAAAGGCACTATACATTTACAAACATCCATGCTGTCTCCGGTATTCGAGTGACTGTTGTAGCCTAGTGGTCAAGGTGTCAGATCTTGGCTGGCATGTCACGAGTTCAAGTCCCGCATGGCATGTCACGAGTCACTAAAGACCCGCCGTGTAGAAAATTGATGCACGTTAAAACTGTCGCGAGCTCAAACGTCCTCCTGTTGGAGTGATGTGGTATTTAGGAAAGTGTGCCATTTCAGGTGTTGTCCTCATCACTTGACCATGGTTTAAATTACGAGGTCCGTCGCCAAAAGCCCTCTTGTAGCTGAACAGTACGACGTTAATATTCACTCACTCACTCTCCGGGATTCGAATCCAGGTCCTACGGCACCGCTGTCAGTGTCACTCACCACTATACTGGCTCGAGGTTTGTTAAATTTGTTAATATTTTGTTAATATTCGAGGAATTCTCCCCAATTTTAAGCTTATCTATTTTGGGGTTAATTAGCATTTGTTGAATGTAACAGACTTTTTTCTTTTCTGGCTTGTATTTATATTAGTTATTTCGTAGTTGGTTTAATAGACGCATTTATTATTTATTGGTTTTGTTGAAAATATTCCTTCAATGTTCTGTCTGTCCTGGAATTTCCTATGCAACACATAAGCAGATTGAGGTGCTTATTCCTCATCTAATTTGCGTTAAGTTTCGCATAAAGTTTTCCCTTTTCCTATGCCATCGGTTATCACCAACCCTGTACAAAGTCCCCATAATCTATTTGTTGAGATGGTGAATTGTTATGGCTGTAAAGGTGTTGTTAACAAGATTCAAGTATTATTAAAACGTAATTTAATTACAGCTTTCTTGTACTTAATACTTGGTTAATGTTTAGATTTAAAATTTAACTCTTCTTTATGGGAACATTAATAAATTAATGTTTAAATAAATTAATGTTTAAAGTTTTCGGACTTTAATTTATTTGGAGATTTGTAAGGGGTATGTGCCCGCTAAAATGATTGCCTATTAATTTTACTTATAATTCGCATCAGATTTTATTTTTAAATTATAGATGATTTTTAGGCTACATTTTTTTCTGGAATATGATTTTTTTCTTGTTTCACGCTTATAAAGAACACTCTTGTACTTTTTATTTTGATTAGTTTCTATTCTAGAAACAAAATTGATGTTCTTTAGCGAATAATCAGAACACACAGATAACGATACAGATTTCACAGTATAGAAATTATATAAAAAAAATACACTTTTTCGCAGGAATAAATTACTTCGATTATAATGTTTTAGAATTTAAAATACATCGCAACAAAATCATCTTTTTTAAGAAAAAAATATCAGATGATTCGACAAAATTCTAGCTAAAGGAAATTTGCTTAATTAAATAGTGTGTTTTTTAACTGCACTGAGTAAGTTCTCTAACTTGATTTTCAAGATCAAAATTGTGAAATGAAAAGAGATATTCGTAGCAAGTGCTTTGCTGTAGATTTATTTTTTTTACCAGCCTGGAAATAAGTGATGTGATATAAACTAAAATTTATTTATGTATGGGACGCACTCTCTTATTTTGTTAAAAAGATTACTTCTCTTGAATATATCTTGCTTACTGTGTACTAAATTGTACGCCTTTTTTTGAAAGAGTACATAAAAAAAAGCTCAAAAGAAAATATACGTTATCAGCTAAAAATTATTTTAAAATCGTTGGGTGAATTGATATACTTGTGTTTCAGTACATTAAGCAATATTCTAAAAAGTTCTTTATTTATGTCCAGAATATTTTTTTGACCGTGCAGTAAAACGTTGTTTATCCGAATCAATTGGGATCGGACACCGTTCGGATACGCGATTGTTCGGATAATCGAAAACCGAATGCAATTGATGCAGTATATGAAACCCCGGACACTATACGAATATTGAAAATCCTCACTTGTGTGTGTGTGTGCGGGAAACGTGCTTGAAGAAAAAGCAAAATAGGTGCAAAATGTCACAATTTTACCTTTCTTGTGGTAAATAATCACGTATTTTTCACGGTACCATTGTATACCATTGTTTTTTCGCTGCAAAGTCTCCGATTCTCTTGAGCAGCAGGAGTTGAGTAGAACAACATTGATTGGCGTTCGTACCACTCCATAGTTGTCTCTAACGCAGAAAACGCGTCGGCATTTGGTGGAACCTTGCTACTTTCATTGTTGTTGACTTTCAACAAAATTGTTGACTTTACAACATTATAAAACGGTGCTAGAGACGCTCCACATTCTCCTTTCGCAAGACGGTTCAATATTTCAAGTTTTGTCTCTATGTTCAAGACGTTGCGCTTCTGTTTTGAATTCGCAGTTCACAATTCAACAAAAGAGAACGTATACACCCCCCTCACTTGGAAACAAACTGACCTAATATTCCACGCAGATGTTTGCCAAATCACACAACTGAAATTTTCCAAATATCCCTGACCTTGGATTTTCCAGTCACTTTTGGCCTCACGCGAAACAACTGTTCAGCATTGCACTGTTCAAAAACGCATTCGTATACCATACATGTAGTTAAAAAAAACTGGTCCGGATATTTGACGCTCCGGATAAAAAACGTTCGGATAAACGACGTAGTACTATATATATAAGGCTTTCTCTCTCAGAATCTCGACGCCATAGTAGACGAATAATCATAATGTAACAAAGAGTGTGTTCTTCAAAGAATTGTACTCGTACCTTATGGGTTATATTATGCGATTCTCAGAGGTACGGGAAAGAAGTAGACTCATGATTTTGTATATGCATCATAAATTAGGTACGCATAATTATTTTCATTTTAAGAATACGTGATCAAAAATTCTTGAAGATCACTGCTGTAGAGCTCTTGAACAGCAATGTTTTAGTCGAGTGTTCAAGTTTCCATTCCTCTGAAGATCAGAGCTCAAAGTCCACTTGTTGATATGGTGTGATGCATGGATTCCGATCTCGTCACCTAATCTTTGGTCGAAAATTACGTGACGTATTTGACTTGTTAAGGGACAGGGGTTCTGAAAGATAACACCAAGCTCTGGTTTACGAGTGAGGACCCCTTGTTTATAAATATACACTGGTTATTATAATTTAAGGAAAAAATCACAAAAATGACAATAGCGCTTGTGAACAATTTTACTTCTTTGCCACCATTCCTTATATACCTCTGTCTTACACTCTCGTCATTGTGACGTGCTATCCGCGCTATCGGGTGTTTTGCTGTAATTTGCATATTCTTCTTCAAAATGTGTGTGAAAATTCTACAGGTGAAATTAATTATATAGAGTTCAATTTCTGTGTGATTCTGAATTATCTTTAATTTATGGACATGAGTGAACTTGAATTTATTAATAGTCGTTTGAAAAGCAAATCATCTAAAATTAATAAATTTCAATACTTTTGGAATTTTAATAATTACATGCAGTTTTGTTCTGTTTTTTTTTTAAAATTTGGAATTGAAATACAAATAAATTAGTATTATTAATAAATTCATAGTTTCACATAGAACAAAATTAATTAAATACTACTAGGATTCCATTTTCTTGACGATAAAAACTTATGCGTAGAATTTAAAAACTTATACCCATTATATACAACTCATAGGAAGGTATAAAATAGCATAAAAAGATATCACTAGACAATTACGGTGTTATATCAATTAGCGCATGTATGCAATGAACAAATTGGATGTGTCAGTTTGGTATAGAAAAGTACCTTTTTTAATATGGGGTATGAACCTTCTGAGAAGTAATACAGCATATGTAGTGATGTGTGATGCTCTCAATGGGGCAGTCTATTAGTTCTGTAGGAAGTGTGAGAAATATTGCTCTTCCAAGGCAGTTGAAAAAGTGGCTAGCGCTTCGGGGGGTAGTTGAGAGAAGCTATACGTCATCCTAAAGCGACCCAAACATGTTCAATAGGATTAAGGTCCGGTGATCGAGCGATTGAGCTGGCCACTAGATGGGCTGAATTGTTTCCTACTCAAAATAAGCACTTACGATCCCTGTGTTGTCTCGCATTATCAGCACCTGAGCAACAAAGCATCGCCTATTGCCCCCGCATAAGGGCGCACATAAGCATCTAGGACGTCATTTCTTTAGATGTGAGCATCAATATTTCCAAGGAAAGAGACATGGAGGTCAGCGTATCCACCCAGAGATACCACCTCAAAAAAGACACTGCTTGATCCGTATGCATCTCTTTCATGGATACGTTATGGATAAAAGGAGTTCCAAGTTATCTCCAAATAAAAATACGCCAACTATCGCTTTTGAGGCTAAACGCTGTTGACGTGCCCTCTGCAAACGTTCTAGCCTATGGCGTGACATGAGCGGAACGCGAATGACTGTCGCTTCCCATAAAGACCACGTTCGTGCAGCCTTCGACACCCGGTTGACTTTTATACCAACCTTCGGAAGTTTTCAGCAAAGGAAGGATCTGAATTCATCCGGAGTTGCGGTTCTATTCCTTCGTGTGCATAATGACAAATATCGGTTTACACTTGTTGTAGCTCGTGACTGTGATTGACTGAACCTCTCCTGTATAACGAAGCCATGGTTACCCATGGTTACAGCCATAATAATACAACATCTCAACAAATAGAATATGGTGGCTTTGTATAGGGTTGGTGATAACCGATGCCATAGGAAAAGTAAAAACTTTATGCGAAACTTAACGCAAATTAGATGAGGAATAAGCACTTCAAACTGCTTATGTGTTGCATAGAAAATTCCAATGCAGACAGAACATTTAAGGAATATTTTCAACAAAACCAATACATAATAAATGCGCCTATTAAACCAATTACGAAATATCTAATATAAATACAAGCCAGAAAAGAAAAAGTCTGTTACTTTCAACAAATGCTAATTAACCCCAAAATAGATAAGCTTAAAATTGGCGCTAATTCCTTGAATATTAACAAAGTTAAAACAAACCTCGAGCCAGTATAGTGGTTAGTGACACTGACAGCGGTGCCGTAAATCCTGGATTCGAATCCCGGAGAGTGAGTGAGTGAATATTAACGTCGTACTGTTCAGCTACAAGAGGGCTTTTGGCGACGGACCTCGTAATTTAAACCATGGTCAAGTGATGAGGACGACACCAGAAATGGCACACTTTCCTAACTACCACATGACTACAACGGGAGGACGTTTAAGACAGATTTAACGTGCATCACTACCCTACGCGGCGGGTCTTTAGTGGTACTGGGCTCGAACTCGTGACATGCAGGCACGACTACCACAAGTGTAAACCGATATTTGTCATTATGCACACGAAGGAATAGAACCGCAACTCCGGATGAATTCAGATCCTTCCTTTGCTGAAAACTTCCGAAGGTTGGTATAAAAGTCAACCGGGTGTCGAAGGCTGCACGAACGTGGTCTTTATGGGAAGCGACAGTCATTCGCGTTCCGCTCACGTCACGCCATAGGCTAGAACGTTTGCAGAGGGCACGTCAACAGCGTTTAGCCTCAAAAGCGATAGTTGGCGTATTTTTATTTGGAGATAACTTGGAACTCCTTTTTATCCATATCATATCCATGAAAGAGATGCATACGGATCAAGCAGTGTCTTTTTGAGGTGGTATCTCTGGGTGGATACGCTGACCTCCATGTCTCTTTCCTTGGAAATATTGATGCTCACATCTAAAGAAATGACGTCCTAGATGCTTATGTGCGCCCTTATGCGGGGGCAATAGGCGATGCTTTGTTGCTACAGGTGCTGATAATGCGAGACAACACAGGGATCGTAAGTGCTTATTTTGAGTAGGAAACAATTCAGCCCATCTAGTGGCCAGCTCAATCGCTCGATCACCGGACCTTAATCCTATTGAACATGTTTGGGTCGCTTTAGGATGACGTGTAGCTTCTCTCAACTACCTCCAGAAGCCCTAGCCACTTTTTCAACTGCCTTGGAAGAGCAATATTGCTCACACTTCCTACAGAACTAATAGACTGCCCGATTGACAGCATCACACATCACTACATATGCTGTATTACTTCTCAGAAGGTTCATACCCCATATTAAAAAGGTACTTTTCCTATACCAAACTGACACATCCAATTTGTTCATTGCATACATGCGCTAACTGATATAACACCGTAATTGTCTAGTGATATCTTTTTATGCTATTTTATACCTTCCTATGAGTTGTATATAATGGGTATAAGTTTTTAAATTCTACGCATAAGTTTTTATCGTCAAGAAAATGGAATCCTAGTAGTATTTAATTAATTTTGTTCTATGTGAAACTATGAATTTATTAATAATACTAATTTATTTGTATTTCAATTCCAAATTTAAAAAAAACAGAACAAAACTGCATGTAATTATTAAAATTCCAAAAGTATTGAAATTTATTAATTTTAGATGATTTGCTTTTCAAACGACTATTAATAAAAATTCAAGTTCACTCATGTCCATAAATTAAAGATAATTTAGAATCACACAGAAATTGAACTCTATATAATTAATTTCACCTGTAGAATTTTCACACACATTTTGAAGAAGAATATGCAAATTACAGCAAACCACCCGATAGCGTGGATAGCACGTCACAATGACGAGAGTGTAAGACAAAGGTATATAAGGAATGGTGGCAAAGAAGTAAAATTGTTCACAAGCGCTATAAAAGCCTTTTAGTGCAATAACAACATAGTTATGGCACAAAGGAAGCATTTGGAGGATTTTTTACGTGGTGGAATTATTGGACGACTGGAATGTGAACGTACCCAGCTGGAAGTATACGAGGAACTTGGAATCACCCAGAGTGTCATCTCCAGGCTTTGGCAACGATTCCAAGATGATAGTAATGTGAGTAGGTGTTACAGCACAGGTCGCCCCTGAGTTACAACGCTGAATGAGGACCGGTATATATATTTGCTAGTTACTGCCAAAAGAAACAGAAGGAGCACTACATCAAACCTGTCTCGTCAGCTTTCTTTAGCTATCGGTATGACAGTTTCAAATCAGACCGTGTACACAGACTCTTAGGGCACTTTGGTCAATATGCTCGTAGGCCTGTCAGATGTGTTCCACTTACCGCAACTCAATATGTCGCCTGCGATTAACCTGGAGTAGAGAGGATGCATTGTGGACACCACAACAGTGGTCTTGTGCGATCTTTTCCGACGAGTGCAGGTTTAGTTTGCAGTCTGATTCTCGCCGGACTTTAATATGGAGAGCGCCAGGTACCCGTTACCACCAAGAGAACACCATTGAACGACACCGTTACGATGGTGCCGGATGGCTCGTTTGGGGCGGAATTATTCTTGGTTTCAGAACTGACCTGCATATTCAGAGTGTAACGATGACAGGCCACATCTATCGGGATGTCATTCTGGAACAACATGTACGTTTGTTTCGGGGCGCCTTGGGTGCTGAATTTCTGTTTATGGATGACAACGCCCGTCCTCACCGTGCAAACATTGTAGACTAATGCCTTCAATCGGAGGATATCAACCGTATGGATTGGCCAGCATACTCACCGGACTTGAATCCAAGAGAGCATGTGTGGGATAAGCTTGACCGACGAATTGCAGCCTGTCAAACCGTCCCACCTGTCTACCGGAACTTCGGAGGGCATTGCTTGATGAGTGGAGTAATATTCCCCAAATCAGATTGGTAGTTTGATACTCAGCATGTCTAGGTGTTGTAAGGCCTGTATTGCATCGTTCGGGAGACATACTCTGTATTAACTATCATACTAACCATATTATACTGCTTTTTGTAAATAGGTTCTTTTTGAAATTTGCTCCAGGGAGTAAAAATCGCAATATTTATTAATTATGTCAAACATGCATCTTTTTTGCTCTATATCTTTTGTTTAATAAATAGACTTTACAAATAAGTCAAATTTGTTTTGCTTCTATCTTTTTCTTTGCCTGAGCTTCTTAATCCTTAATTTATGGACATGAGTGTAAATAAATTAATGTGAAAATATTGAAAAAAATATTTAGAATAAATTATTTTTTTTGCCAATAAGATTTCAATGATCAAAAAGAATTAGTTGATAAAAAATGATAAATTTAAATATAACAATTTATCTCATCAATTCCGTTCTTTGATTTAATTTATTGAATTCATTAAAATCTTCTTAATTTTTTTCCCTTAGAGTAAATAAACTTTTATTTTTCTAGCCTGAAATAGCAAAATAATTATCAGTTTGTATAATCATTTAATTCATAATTATATTTACTCTATTTCTGGTAGAATTAAACTAACAAACGTTATCAAATAATTAAAAAATATTTATGATTTTATTTAAACTAATTATTCTATATATCAAAGATAATTTTTAAAAATATATTATTTTAACACTTATTATAACTCACTTTTTCAATAATTTTCTTAAATTTTATTATATCTAAGAACAAAAGTTTTAAAAATTATGTTATTAAACACTTAAGTTTCAATAAATTGTTCGATATTTTACTTAAAGAAAACAAAACAGACTAAATTTTAAAAAAAAATCAAAAAATTTTTGAGAAAATTTATTATTTAGAAAAAATATCAATATGTTTTTCAACTTACACTTTTTAAAAAATGTTTCCCTTTTAACTGATAATTTCTCTTTAGTTCCTAATTTTTATTTCTAGCACCCGAATAAGTAAACGATTATTAATTTATTATATTTAGTATCTACAATGTCAATAAAAATATTTTATTTCAAAATGCTTTAAAATTGTTGTAATTTAGATCTTTTCATTTTCCAAAGGGTCATAACTTATATATTCATATCCCGAAAGTTTTGAGTACTTTCTTTACCCTTCTAGTCTCCTTACACTGATTGGTTGGCATATATATGATATGTTTTTTGAGCCAGAATCAGACATAGTTTTAAAAAGGATCTTTATTTGATGAAATCTATACAAGTTCTGACGCTGAGAGGAGAGAGAAAAAGAACGCCACAGTGAAAACTAAGTGGGTTAGCACTTAAAACACCGATGAGGTAAGCATCGTGGCTTTTATGATTGTACTTGAAAGTTAATGCTGACATATAGGGCTATTATATCTAACGATTTGGAATTAGACACGTTTATCGGCTAGGCCATATGCTTGGAAGAAATAAATGGGTGATTAGTTTGATACTTGATTAAATGAAAAAGATTAGTTAAATGCTAGATAGGGAATTTAATTTTTAATCTAATTTAATTTTTAATCTAATTTAATTATATATATATATATATATATATATATATATATATATATATATATATATATAAATGTAGCGTTGGCTGGTGTAAGCGGAGAACTTTTGATTTCATTTTACTCTTCTTTATTTTCACATATAAAACAACAAGGACGTTTCGACTTCACAATAAGCATATACGCACATGCACACAAAGGATAAAAGAGCTGCAGCTATTTCTAGATTTTCTCGTTGAGGGGGCATAAAAGAGAGAGAAAGAGCGAGCACAAAAAGACTCGCTTTTTATACCGGCAGTGAAGATAGAGTGACTCCTTTGTAACAAGAACTCTGGTTGGTTAAAATGGGTGGGAAAGAGATTTACGATACTAGTTGATTACGATTAAAATTAGGGCGTTAGTTTTGAATCTAAAAATTAAAAGCTTATGTAAAGATTATTAAAAAAGAGTTAATTAAAAGGATGCTAGAGGGAATTGTTAAACACACACACAAACCCTGACTGCACAAAGGATAAAGAGTTGCTAGGCATTGAAGATAGAGTGACTCCTTTGTAACAAGAACTCTGATTGGTTAAAATGGGTGGGAAAGAGATTTACATAGCGTCTGCCCATGCTGAGAATGATGGGTGTAGATGAGTTGTTGAGGCATTGCTGCCCATTCGTCTTGCAGCGCCAATCGAAGCTCCCGAATCGTTACTGGTGGTAAGGTACGAGCTGCCAAGCGTCTGCCTAGAAAATCCCATACATGCTCGATTTGATTGAGATCCGGAGATTGTGCCGGCCAATCCATACGTTCAATATCCTCACTCTCTAAGAGCTGTTCGGCAGCTACTGTGCGATGACATGGTGCATTGTCGTCCATGAAAAGGAGCTGCAGACCCATAGCGCCTTTAAAATGACGCACATATGGAAGAAGAATCTCGTTACAATAACGAGTCCCGTTGACTGAATCTGCGTCGAAGATGTGAAGGTCTGTACGACTACCAAGCATGATGCCTCCCCAAACGAGAACACCGCGACCTCCATACCTGTCCCTTTCAATGATGTTCGATGGATGATTGCGGCTTCCCCGCTCTCTCCAGATGAGTATGCGATGAGAATCGCTACTCAAACTGAATCTGCTCCCATCTGTAAAGAGTACTCGTCCCCATTCATTGTCTCTCCAATTCCGGTGTTCCCGGCACCACAGAGAACGCCTTTTCCGATGGGCAGGCGTTAAAGGTACACACCGTACAGGGCGTCGTGCAAACAGACCACCACCGTGCAGTCTTCTGGCCACGGTAAAACGCGATATCGGTCGTCCAGTCGCCTGTGTCGTATGTCTAGCGATTTCTCCCGCTGTCTGCCGCCTATTTCTTCTGGCCTGTAAGACAATGTACCGGTCATCTGCGGTTGTGGTTCTTCGTGGATGACCACTACTGAACCCCGGATAGCTGTTCCTGTAGTTTGAAATTGTCTCCAAAGTCGTGAAACGATGCTGTGAGCAATTCCGAACTCTGCAGCCACACTTGTCACACTGCGGCCTTCCTCCAACTTCCCAATGATTCGACCTCGGGTAAAAGCATCCAGATGTCGTCTAACAGATTGATTATTCGCCATTTCTCGCTGAGGCAGCAACTCGGTGTGATTTTAACTGCTATACGGCGTGCAATCTCTTTGCCAGAAATACTGATCTTACACCGACAACATGCTTTATACTACTCATACACTCCCCCATTACGTCTACCTGCATATCTGCGCATGTGCTACCGTACATCACCTTACTTAATCTCCTGATTGGTCTTTCTGTCCGCTCTGCCTCTTCGTTCAGCTGATATGCTAATTTTTTTGACTTCGTTCTTAATTTTTGCACACCAGTGTATTTATTAAGATTTATAAAGTTCAAGAATTGAAATAAGTAAAAACAAAATATTTTTAATCAGAAGATATTTCTAACAATCAATGTGAACTATTTATTTTTTATCTACGTAGTTTTCTGAGCTAATTTCTCATGCATGAAAAAAATATTTTCGAGCATATCATGTAAAGTGTTTACCACATTTGGAGTTGAATCTGAGAAAATAAACCCTGTGACGGGGCTTAACCTCATTTTCATTTTCATTCATTCTTAGGGAATCTTTAAGGTCAGCATTGAGTTATTTCACTGCCAATTCCCTCTAGAAGAAACCGAGATATTAAGATTAGTTAGTAGATATAAAGTTAAGGTTTTGTAATCGCAGGGGGAGAAGGAGAAATGAAGCCGAGATGCTGAGCGCCATGAGCTGATGGTAAGGAATTCAACTTAAAAGCATAATTATGGAACGGGCTTTAGCGAGTTACGGAAATTAAGGAAGATTAAGATCCATAGGAAAAATTTGCTTAAAGATAAGTGGTTAGGATTCCAGGCGCTATTTACATAGAATTTAGGGATACGTTATATCCCTCGTAATTGCCTTCCTATAGTAAGACTTGCTTTGTTCAATATATCTCGATAATAATAAATTGGATTTATTATGGCCAACTTGGGTGATCAATTCTTACCTCCCACAAATCTAGGTCGCTTAGATGAAGAGATGGTACCCGCAGGAAGGAGGGTATCACAACCTTAGTATTCAATAAGTTAATTTTTCGAAAATTCCTGAATGATAGGTATCGTGTAGTTATTTTCAAACCTTTGCTAAGTTTTGAAATGCAAAAGAAAGAATTGGGTACTACCGAAATAGAAAAGGAAATGACATCATTTACTAAAACAGAATTTTTTTATTGATTTACATAAGCAATAAAATCTATAAATGCAAAAATATATTTCATGCCTCAATATTTATGACACAATAATTCTGTGACTTTAATATTGACACTTGAGAATCAGATCTCAAAAGCCACTCTTGGATGTTTGTTTCTACTTTTAACTTGTCAGTCCTATTACAGCTACACTAAATGAATGGCCATTACAAGACTTTAGTTTCAAAGAGACAGGATTATCTCTTCTATTCAGGGAAGGACTGTAGCAAATGCAAGCAAAGCAGTTCTCGAATGAGGAGTTTTTCCTCGGTTTCTTTGTGAAGAATTTCTTTTCAAAGATCAGATCTTCTTTTCGAATGACACCTCCTCTGGGATTCCATTCACGTTGGAAGACTTAGCTCTGAGACTGAAACAATCACAGAGAAGGATTCCTCTTTACACATTCTTTCTCATTCTCTGTGCGATGAGTTCTGTTATTCTTTTATTTATTCTTGGAGAGCTGCAAAAACACACTCAGTACAGAAGAGACAAATAAGAAATAGCTAGGTGTTTTTCAGTGAAGAAAAAGATTATTAAAAAGCATTCAATTTTTAATAAAATGTTCATTTAAGGATTTGCACCCTTTTAACTTTAAAAAATATGGCAAGATATAGTAAGAATTCTTCATTTTAATAATGCATGGTATCTTTTTTTATTAGAAAAAGTCTCGTAGCTCTCTCACGAAGTTTCCTTACTTTAATGTATGATTACGAAAAATTAAGTGGTTATAAAAAGGATTAAGGGTATGAAAAAACCTACATAGTTATTTCTGAGCACATGAAATATGAGGCAATATATAAATAGCAGTTATATAATACCCTAAATAATGGTAATTCAAAAATACACTTAATGTATAAAAAATTTTAAAATAAAATGTTACTCTTTAAAAACATATGAATATGAAATTTTGAGCTATTTTTCAATTCCTATTATTAGCTCACACACACTCTCTCTCTCTCTATATATATATATATTTATTTATTTATCTTGGTGGAATTTTCAATTGTTAATAAAATACATTTTAAAGTGGCGCCCAATTGAGTGAAATTTTATATACATGATTATTTTGGATGACAATACAATAATTTAATTATAATTAATAAAAATTAATTGATTAAAACTAATTATTCAAAGAATTACAAATAAAGCTACGTTGACATCATTTTTGGAGGCTTGTGTCAAAACTTGAAAATATTTTTTTTCTCACGTTTTAAAGCATTCAGTTGAACTGAAATTTTATAGACACGGTTGTTTTGGATGACAATACGATACTTTAATGATAACTAATAAAAATTAAATACCACTTAATGTTGGGATTCTGTCCTATGTATATACATATTTATATTAATTGTAACTATTTAATAAAAAGTAGCTAAAATAAAAATTTTCTTTGTTGATCTTAGTAGGAATTGACTTATTTTTTTTGTTTTACTTATTTTTTAAAATGCAAACAATGAGTTGCAAAATGATATTTCTTTTTTAACAGAAGACATAATATTATGTATAGTATTTCGCGTTAATTATCTTTTGAGGGTAACGTTCCTGAGCCCCCCAGGACTTCGCATTGTAGTAATTAGTTTCTAGTTTATCAGCCAAATGGGATATACCATTGCCTTATTTCTTCAAAGCTAAAAGTTTATGGTTTTTAAATTAAGCATGATGCAATCTAATATTTTCCGAGTACCTGAACCAATAAGAACCTTTACCGGAAGATCGCATATTTTAACAGCTTCCTGTTGCCCATCGGTATAAATAGATAAAATTTCTGGATAGAAATGAAGGTTGCTTTTTGTGAACATCATGCTTTGTGTGTTGCTACATGTTCTACGTTTGTGAGAATGCCTACACAATGGGAGTTAAGTGTACGACTGGATGGGTCTCGACGAGTGGAAAAGTTGGCTCAAATCTCAAGTCCGAGACTCAAACAAGAGCCAAGATATTGTGGATTTAATAAATTTTTAAAGTTTAAAACAATGAAAAACTATGTAAGAAATAGCACTATGAGCCTGAAATTATAATAACTAGAAGATCAGTTAGAGAGGGGTCGAATGAGCCAGGTTTTATTTCCCTTAAAAGGACTTGGCAACCTAAAAATGATCAAAATATCGTTTGTTTATTTTTATTTAGTTATATTCTTTGCATTACTACCTTTCGATTGATACATCATTTTTGCATGCCTGAAAATTAGAAGTTGGAAAAACTTCAATTGAAAAATGTAAACAAACATCCCTTTTTAGTTAAAAAAATGAGAAATAAAAAAAGCTTTTGTAAAAAGTGAAATAATAACTAAAAAAAAGAAGCTTTTATAAATAAAGCAGGATATTTCTTAAATATTACATTAATGTAATTTGTATTTCCTTAGAAATGTGTGCATGTGAAATTTTTTCATTAAGGCTTTTTTAAAATTTTTATTATTATTTCAGTTCTTATTCATCATATGTTTTCCATAAGAATATAATATTTCAAAATTATGTGGAGAAAAAAAACTTTAAAATTTGTGCACTTGTAGAAAATTTTTTTAGCCTTTTCCTTGAGTTTTCTTATGCAATTAATACTCTCTAAAAAGGGATCGCTTATAAAATATATGATTTGAAATAATTTAAAAATGCGATTATTCTTACGAAAATATGTAGCTAATACTTTAAAGTGATATTTTATGTTATTTAAGCTTATAATAATTATTTTTTTAGAATTACGAACTTAACAGTGGTTTATCCCATTTTGTGTTTTTTCGCATTCAAAAAATGCTTCTCCTTCCATAAATATTAATCAATCACTTCGATTTTTTCCCTGTGTTTTATGTATAATGCATGTAACAAAATTAGGCACCCAGTTTGTGCTGTAAACTTAATACTTTTTAAAAAAAAATTTTTTTTATGTAAAAGATTTTGGTATTTGCGTTGATTTTTAGCATATATATGCATATCTACATTTTATTTTTTTCTCTAACATTAAGTTATTGTAAAATCGATTCATAAATTTGCTTAAGACATTCTTAGGAAAGTTACAAAAAATTTCAGGTCAAATAATTAGTAAATACATAAGGAGTATTATTTTAAAATGTTCCATATATTTTTTTTTAAACTTTCAATTTTCCTAAATTGTGTGATAATTTACACAAAATTTCATCTCGTATTACTTTTTTTTGAATAAAAACATTATATGAAATGCTAAATTAAAAATTTTAAATACATAAATAAAAAATAATAGTTCAAAATATGCCAAGTCCCCTTAATAAGAAAGACAATAATCTTGTTCAGTACAACTTTCATTTTTCTTTACGTATTTTGAATACATTTTTTTAATGGCACTCTTATTATTTTTTTAGTATAACATTTGTATTTCATAGGAATGCATGTCATTTATAAAATAGCCTTATTAGGACCTTTTTTTCATACCTTGCCTAAATAGCATTTGGCATTCTATACAATGCCTAGGCAAAGTATGTAATAATTCTTTGCCTAAAAACGTCAGGTATTCTATAGAATCCCGGCATTTCATACTTTGACGGTAACATATATAGTAAAAGTATAGAGTCAAAATAAACCTGACATAATTCAAAAGTCATTTAAAAATGTAGCATATCTAACAATCTAGATAGAACGGAAAAAAATTATTTATTTATGGGTCTATATTGAATGGTGGATATCAAGCAGAATTAGATGGTGTGCCTGATGATGTAATAGAAGATGATTATGACAATGTTCCCTTCTATCCGGTAATAAAAGTGCTAAGATGTGTTGAGGTCACAAGGCCGGATCACTAGTGTGAAAGGTTGCTTTAGGACGACATTTTACAAGCATTGTAGGTGTGAGCCCTGATAGGTCACTGTAGGTCTTACAGGGTCCAAGTGAATCTGGAAATTAATTAGAGATAGAATCTATGGGAGTGTATTGGAACATCGCAGAGTGTTGAAGCCTGTAGAAACATCTCTCTAGCATCTGTGAAGCTCCATAGCATGTCGTATTCAAAGGTGGAGTACGTCACGCCCACAAAAGTGACACGTGAAACAGAATAATCTCTGTTTGGATGTAACCGGGATTACTACTCGGCTATTGGTCCTAGTCACCCCTCACAAGGTGTACTTTGAAGTTAGAAATAGGCGTGGGAGCTGCGCTGGTCACCTCTCTATCGGGTGGGTAAAGAGAGGTCTCAAAGGTTGACTTGCCTTAGAACATAAGCGTGGGAATGTCCGGTCTCGAATAATTTCCCACGCAAAACTACATGACCATTGAAACAACACTAGTTCCCTGACAGGAAATTGGTCCGTTGATGGAGACTGCCCCAAAAGTTTATAAGGTATGTCCTTTTTTTCAATAAGCAGTACTAACGTATATGTAGAAATCTAATTTTTTAAAATTCTCGTCTTCTCTTAATTTTTAAAGCTATCATTTTTATATCCTGAATATAACGCCCACCCGTAAATTTTGATCTCATTTTTTGTATTGAAAGTACGTGTTATACGCTAGAATATACGATAATTGGTCAGAGTGCCTTGTGTATGTCACCAAACCACGTTAAAAACATCCAAAGAAAACTTCTCCCCAAGAGTTTGAAAGCGAATTCCCGAAATTCTACCGTAAGACTTTAAGAAGAGATAATCCCTCCCTCCATGTGCAGGAAATTCTTTTTTAGAGAAACGCAAGTCTTCTCTCAGATAAAAGCAATACGAAAAATAATAAATCAAAAAAACGAATCGGAAAATGTTTCACACACACAGAAAAAAATTGTTATTTCTTATTAAATATTTTAGATAATGCTTTATAAATATGTACTGTATGTAAAAAGTCTTTTCCAAATTGATTCAAAGAGATGCAGGGTAAATTCCATTATTTTTCGAGTATTAGTTTAAAAGCAAAATTCTGTTGCAAATTCACTAAAATTACTTTCATGCATACCTTATGTGAATTTTTCTGTTGCTATATTATTTTAAATAAGATTTTTATAAATAAATAAATTTCATGGCTAAATTTTAGTTATTACTTTTTTTCCTGATGTGCGTGAGACTGCCATAATTTTCCTATAAAAATTTTAAGGAAGTTTTTGAAGAATTTGATGATTGATAAATATGGTAAACAAATTTAAACAAGAAAGGATTATTTAAGCGTTCTCTACATAGTAAACACCATGTAAAAATAGAACCTACAATCAATATAAAACTTCTCTAAATAAATACTGTCTTTGTTTCTGATGATGCCTCAATCTCGGCTATTATTTGATTGTATTTGACAGTAGTTCATAGAATAATTTGAATAAGATTCCTTAATTATTTAGTTCTCCTAATGAACATATTCTATTCATATATTTAAAACATTTTTAAAAAACGTGTGTGTGTGTCATTAAAATGTGCTAATTTGATGATTTAAAATCATGTACTACTCAATTGCTTCTTCTCTATAACAAAATTTACTTCTCTTTTAATGTTGCGTTCATATTGATCCATACTTTTATTCTTCTAGTATTATAAATGTCACATTCGAACACTTTATATTAACCAACATGCATTGAACTGAATGTACGGAAATTAACTACAAGATAAAAAAAAAGCACTTTGTGTAATTTTTTTTTTATCTTATTCTCCCTTTTAGAATAAGACATACGCATAAGTCTAGTTTTATATCGTCATAAATACTTTTGTTGCTAAAAATGAAGTATTTAAGCAAAGCTTTTAAAAAATTAATATAATCATAAGCAACGTCATTTTAATCAAACCTTAATTATTTTAAACCAACACTCTTAGGGCTTAAATTTTCCAAAAATTAATCTCTCCAAAAATAAAGCTTTTTTTTACTTATAAAAACAAGATACCGTCTTGATAAATTAAGATCAGCTTAGAAAATTCACAATCCATCAACCACATGTTTACACGTACCCAAAACATATTGATCCAAGATTATAGAGCATTAAAAAATTATTCAAATTTAGTAAGTATTAAAAAAATACAAAAGGGAACCATGTGTGTGACGTTATTTTTATTCATTTAAAAAACGTTTCAAATACTTCTTTCAACTAGTAATAGATAAAATTTTATGTTTATTCACTGAATAAGTTTAAAAAATGTCAGAATTGTACCCCTTGAAGTCAGATAAATTCAAAATTGATTTCGACATCGAGTTGTTTCATCCAATTTTTCTCACTCATGAGAATATGATTGAAAACATTTTTTTCCTGAATTTTTTTTCGTTTGAGTTAATTTATGAATACAAGATATTCGAAGGAATTTTGAATTCTAATTGGATTAGATATAAATTGAGCTGTAGATCTTTTGAAACAAAATAATAAAATAAAGAAAGCTGAATTTAATAAAATAAAAAGTTTGATAATTTATTGATGCACAAACTGTCTTCATATACAGTCAATATAAGAGTTAGTGACACCGACTGCTGTACCGTAGGATCTTGGTTCGAATCTCGGGATGTTGGTAAATGTATAATGTTTGTGTGGCATGGGTACACATTAAATATTCGTCGAGCCATGAGTACTCTCGAAAGAGAGGTGGAAGGACCCTTGATCTTTCCCTAGAGTGTTCTTCGTCAAAATTGGAGTGAAACGAAAACAAAACGTACTGTTATTTGTATGCTGCTGAAAGCTGCGGCAAATGACAGGAGTAAAACTGGCCCCTTTTAACTATGAAATTCGGAAGCCTCGATACGATATCCACAATTGGGTGGCATTAGAAACAACAACACAATGAAAAGTGCACACATATCAGGTTTTTTTCCCTTTCCTAATTTCGTTAGAATATTTTTATAATTAAGAATCAAACAGAGTTAAATTCGGTTTCTAAACAGTATGCCACTGTCAAAATATTAAGGGGAGTTGGAAACCCCTCTCTCTCTCTATACTGACAATGTTAAATTGGCTGTTTTCTATGTACCTTTTCTCAAAATCTGTTTTATGTACATGCTTGAAATTTTTCATACTATTAAAGTACACCTCTCTCATTATACTAAAATGAGCTGCTTTTAGCTAATTTTGAATTTTTTAATAAATTATAAAATATTTTATCAAACATTGCGAAATTTGACCCATTTTTTACTTAAAAAAATTTGTAAAAAATAAATTTTTGAGTTTTTTTTACAAAAAGCTCATTTTAGTATATATTAGACATCATTATAAATAATTCGTAAAAAATTTACATATCTGTGAACAGTAGTTTTTCAGAAAAGGTACATCGCATATTAAAATTTACATTTTGAGATAAATTGATTTTTATGTATACAGTGAGACTTCTAATCGACTAGGAAATAAAAAAATAAAAGGCTCAATTTAAAATAAAAGATACATGTTTTGGTTTATATCAGTCGTTACACTTTTAAGCAAAAACAAAGTAATTTGTTTACAATTTTCACCATTAAAATGGGCGTGGCCCAAATTCAACGATTATTTAAAAATACGTTTTAAGGGCTTCTAAATACCCTAGAGGTTAAAGTAAGGTATTTTTAAAAAGGTTAAAATCTATACAATTGGAAAATGTAAAAATCTCAAATTGTCAAAAAAATAAGATTTTAGCTTTCCAACACCCCTTAAGGAATTTTGTATTAAAACAAAAACAAGTTTTATGTAATTTTTTAAAATAGATTTTTGTACAAATTATTTTTTATTAATAGTTCATTAAACAGAATCTAAAATTTTAAAAGTCAAAGTAACATTATTACTTAACATTTTACACGTTCTGTGTTTTAAAAATCTTTATAGGGTTAAACTTAGGGATAAACCTGGCAAATTTAAGTTATTTTTCAAACTTAAACATTCTCGTTTAAGTTTTAAATAGAACAGCTTATAAACCTTTATAATAACTTCAAAGATCATCCTAACAGTAAATAAGATGACGCTTAAGGTTAAAGATCTATAAAAGAAACGTCTAAAAGAACGTAAACGGATTACAAAGGAATTCCTAGTGATAAAAGCTTATCCTTGGAAAAAAAAGTTTTATTTTTATACACTCTCAAATATTTTTCATTTCTTCAACTGAGTATAAATTGTTTTAGTTTTTTTTCACTACGAAGAATTGTTTCCGAAGGAATTCGGAATGCAGTTTTTACGCTGATAAATTTTTCGCGTCGGGTATGAATTTCATATTTGTAATCATTTATCTCAGTTTCTCAGGAAATTTGTTTAAAATATTCCCTAAAAATTGATTTTGTTTAAATTTTAGGATAAATTTGTAAGATTTTCTAACAAAGCTTAAGCCTATTTTTGTTCTATTTCAACGATATAAGGGACTGATCTGTTGTTGACTATTTTAAACTACAAGTAATTCTATATTTTTTTTAAACAGTATGATTAAATATTTTACTTATTATATATATACTAAATTCCTTAAAATTTCCTACAATCTGTAGTTATCATTGTTGGTAAGCCGCAAAATACGGCTTTCTTTTGTAAAGTTATTTATTTTCGTAAAAATGTTTTAGAAAAATGTTCATGTAATTTTTATTATAACATTCTCACTTATAAAAAGTATTGTTTAGAACGCAATATATAAAGAAGGCAAAATCCTATAACTCATTTATTACATGGCACAATGAAATAATGGCTACAATTACATTGTAATATGATCCAAAATTGTAGTGGGGAACAAAGCACAACTGAGGAAATAACTCAGATGTTCTGCTTGTTGATTGCTGATTGGTCATAAGTAGCTTTATAGTTTCTATTCAAATCAATATTCGTATAATATGACATTATGCATATTATTTTAACATTTCTCAATTTGGAATTATTATATTTAAATTCAAATCTAAATTATACTGCGAAATAAAGAAGCTTGACATTACATGAAACTACATTCAATTGCCACTGTCATTCAACCTGAATTAAAAATTACATTTTGTTCCGTTAGATATTTATATATTTTTAGTGCGGTTGTATTTCATTTTTATATAAACATGGGAGCTTTAATCATAATTTATATGATATTTGGATCTTGAGTTCTAAGCAACTCTTGATAAAATCTATATGAACTATAAGATTATTCTTTTTTTATTTAAGCAAGTGATTACATTGTCTCTCAGCTTCTGAAGTGAAACAAAAATAAGCCTAAAATAAATAAACAGAATAATTTTGCTGAAAAAGTTAAAATGGAAGAAAAGCAGCTGAAATTCACTCTAACTTGATTAGATATTTCCCTGAACCCTCATACTTTAAGATAATATATATAAAACTATATGGTTGTTGATGACAGTTTCTCTTAAAGAAGGAATGGAATTGACAACATCAATCTCTTTTAATTTGTCCAAGAACTCTATTGCACACTAAATTATAAAGTATAACTCTCTTCTTTTTTTATTGCATATTTTTAGAAGCAACTTCAGAAAATTAACGTGGGTATTCCAAGTAAAAAATAATCGATGGAAGAGAATAAAATTATTAACGAAATTTAAAATTATAGGTATGAGCAATTATTACAAACGTATGAATTTAATAATAGTAGTTTATATATATAGAATTAAGTGATTTCATGCTGTCGTTGAATTGTGTATGGTACAACTTATGTTCCTGTGAGTTTAAAAGGTTAATATGATAGAAATCTATCTAGAGAGAAGAGAAAAGCGACTCAACCACTTATTACGAAATCTCCAGGAGTATTAGACCTACATACAGGCTAGAAACTCTAAGCATGGTTCTTTTTGTTGCGCAGAAATCTGTTAAGAACCGTTTTGTGGAAATCGACTCCCAAAAGGAGGGAGAATGGGGGAGGGGTTAAGGAGACGTATAGATTAAAAAAATCCTTTTTTTTTAAACAGAATTAGATCTACAGACTTGCAATCCGGTAAAAATGGGTTTTGCTAAAATCAAACCTGAGGATGTGTGTGTGATAAGGTTGAGTAAAAGATAGTTATATAATTCAGTTTTAGAAATTCAAGTTCTGCCCTTTGTAAATCAATAGGCGAGTTCTTTAAGAATGTTTTTCAATACAATCTACAGCTTAGTTATAGGATTTAGATATCAATAGCTTTAAAACAATATACAGTTATACAAAATCATGAAATATCCATCGTAGAAAGAGGGTAATGTCTATTGTCTTATGCATTCCATTTATTGTGGTCCCTGATTCTGGTAGCTTACTATATTGTCGACTTCCTGCTAATCAAGGAAAATTTTGAATAGTACTAAGCAATCTCAAATTTTACAGGGCTTAGGCCTTATTCTGTTGGACAATGACCTCGGGATGACCCTGTAAAACGAACAGTTCTAGCACGTCATATAACTAACATCATATTGTTAAGCTATTAACATGTACACGGAAGCTATTAGATCAGCTAACGAAGAATATATCATTCCATATCCTCATAAGAGCTGTATGCTTCTGTAAATACCGTATTTACTCTAATCTCAGCTGCAACCCTAATTCTCTACATCTTTGTGAGAAAAAAATAATAAATTCTGTAAAGGGTTCATCGATATCCGATACTTTGGAAATTTTAAACAAAAACTTTGAAGAGAAATGATAAGAAGTTAATAATTAATTTATTTTACCAGTAAGAACTTTCAAATACATAGATGAACCTATAATTACTCTAACCAATAGTATCATGTTTAGAAAATGAATCGTCACTCCCATTGTTTCAGCTGACTCCGGAATTGTGATGCTGGCGTCACCATTTTCTTTCACGATGTTTTCTTCTGTGCCATTCCATGTATTTATTATGCAACATTTTTTTTAAAAAAGGTATTATAAAAGAATGTAAAGTAGTTATACTAAAGACTGTTGAACATTTACAAGCAAAAATTATATCATTATATTTACGCCATTGACATATATTCGTTTCATCTGTGCCAAATTTCCAGTAGCCACGGCTCTGTTTTAGTCTATTTCAGCATATAAAATTGCCTCCCTTTTCATACTTGCGTCATAGTGAACTCGTCTTGATGATATTACCGTTATCTTTGATGTTTAGGGGAATAAATGAAATCGCATACAAAAAATTTTCCTAAATGCGAGCAGATAATAATGTATAGGATAGACTGAATACTGTGGATATACCGCGGAATGGGATAAGATATCGTAGCAAGTGGCCAGAATGAATGCTTATATTTTTCTCTTTGAAACGGGTAGAAACTCAATTTCCTACATCCAACAAATCTTTTGTCTTCGATTCTAAGCCACACCCGATTTTCAGTAACATTAACACTGAAAAGATAGTGTGGTTAAGATTCGAGTAAATACGGTAAATCTACTAGGGATTGATAGTCCGACTCCTTTAGCACATGGATATGCGGTTTATTCACTTAGACTCGTTATTGAATCTAAGGATTGCCAATCTACCAGAAATCATACTGATTGAGCATTACAACCCTCTGAACAATTTTATCTATGCGTAGAAAGTTCAGAATTGTTAAAGGAGGACTTTTCAAGTACATTGCGAGTATAATCCTATTTCAGACAAATGCCATGAAGTGAGTGATAGAATACCTACAGCATAAAAAAAAAAAAAAACTGCAGCAGCAGCATGCCCTATGATGGATGACGATATTGTTGTACAAGCAGTCGAGCTTGTCTCATATTTGTGCAACTTCATGATTTCGAAACCTTTCCCTTAATTTCAGTTAGCACCTCTGTACAGTCGTTTCTGTACGGTTCAAATAGTGTTCCGTTTCTCTCAATACGACTTATAGCAGCTTACTTCAGGCATTCCAATATCAGGGGTGGCTGTAGGGCTGGACAAACCAGACCCCTGCCCAGGGCGGCATTTGGGTCGAATTTGGAAAATATTTTTTTTTATGTTACAAAATTTTTTATATATTTTCTGAAATATTATTTGGTGCGAATTTGGCATTTCCTTTAGCGTGCCTTATTTCCTTATTTTGTACTCTATACGTTTAATGTCAGTTTTCTTGTATACTGAAACTTGAAGGCTTCGAGGCGGGAGTATATGTTAAACCATGAAATTTGAAACGTTCACATATCTTTCACTAGTATTTTTCTTCCCATCCAGGAGTGGGTTTTCCTTTCCGGACATACGATGTCCGGTGCCAGCTATCCAAAAGTGAACAAAGGTTATGAGTTTTTGGGAGATAGAGAGCCACAGGAGATGGTTTATTTTAGTCTTGAGTGTAGTAACCATAAATTATATAAAATAAATGCTTGTGATCCCCATCATCAGTAGACTTTTTTTCAAAGAAATTGACCTGCTGAAATGGGCTATTTCTGTCTTTACATTTTACTTGTTTGAAATAATAAAAATAATCATGCGCTTAACTTCGAATATTATTTTATATATATTTTTAAGACTTATAATACTATTTATATATTGATATGCTTCATTTTAATTCGCAAGAATTATTCAAGTTTTATAGTTCAAGTTTTATATTCAAGTGAATAATTTATCTTTTATAATTATAATTTTTTGCTTTGGCGAGAGGGGCGGCATTTTCCATTTTTGTCCGGGGCGTCAAAACTGCTAGAACCGGCCCTGCCAATATTTAAATTCTATTCATATAATTAGGATGCGTATAGGAGCAGCTTAGAGTTGTAACGGGTCTATTCGCGATTCTTACATTAATCCTCTTGGGTAAAATTAGCCTTTAACTGTAATTTTAGTTAAAAACTCGTTAAAACTTCTATTTAAGTGTTTGCATTAAGTGTTTACGCCAATAAGATTCCGACCGGAGGTTGCATAGTTAGTCAAGTTATCTAAAGATGATCCAAGTAAGGGAGCCAAACACGCTCCAATAGTAAGATAAGTGTATTTATTTCTATGATAATTAGATTAATCCAACGTGATTTCTATCCGGGTTTAATGTTTTAGTGCATTCTCTCCCTTAAATTGTCTAGTATGATTAAGTGAAAATGATGGCAAAACTGTGTTTGAATTTCTATGGCTAATCTTTGCTCGAACCCCCCACCGACGTCCACCGGGACGTTACAAATTGAGTAGTAATGTTTTTATAAGAACTACCTCTAGGAAAAATGACAATGGAAAAAAATATAATGTTTTTAATGGTTTACTTTATAGGACACCGACTCCACATTAGTATTACGCAATATAACTGATGCTAACATTCAGTTAATCCAGAGAGAAATTTAGTAATTTTTTATCTCAATTTTTAAAAAACTGCATTTTAAATATAAAAACCAAGTTGCTTGTTCGTCTTGTCCTTTTTTTTTAAAAAAATGCATATCTTTGTTTTATTATTATATCAATTTTGAACATTACGTATGTATAACGTGTAAAAACGTAATTGTGAAAGCCAACAAAATAGATCTAATTCTAGAAATAATTGCTACTGTGATTTTGAGAGAGATTCTCGAGAATCAAACGGGCCCAACGTTAAGCAAAAATAAACTATCCTATTAGTGTTACGTAGAAAAAAGATCAATTTAATAATTAAATTTTGGTGGCGATATTTTAATTAGATTTTATTCGTAAAGCATATAAAAACTTATTTCGAAGGTAAAGACATAAGCAGAAAGTGAATAAAATAAGAAAACTCTTGGTTACAAGGTTTTTTTTTACTTGTGCAACAAAAAACTATTTTATCAATCGATTTCTCTTTCGAATCAAAATTAAGTTTTTTAACCTCATTATGTAGTTGCTGTTATTATTTTTAAATGAAATGTTGAATGAAATATTTGAGCTTATAATTTTCACCTCCTATTGAATCATTTTCAAAAAAAGTTTCTGTTTACACCAATTACTTGAAGGACTCACAATTAACTCATGAAAGAACTCCTAAATTTTAAAATCTCTCAAAACAATCTAATTAAGGTTTTGAGGTTTCCTTTTTGACTCTTAATTAAATTTTAAGGTAATATTTTTAAAATTTTGATTTCCTCTCACATGTTTGTACATAATTAGTGATTTTCTCAAATAAAAAGGATTGAAGTTTTTTTACACTTTGGTACATAGACCGCGTTATAATCATCGTTAGTCAAAAGAATTCTATTCGAAATTGAAAAGACTTTTCTGATTGCCGTAAAATGATACTTTAGAAAAGATTTTTCTCCGAGAGAAAATATTTTGTTCAAATTCTTCTGCATCTTTTATTATTAGAATCTGTATTTGAAACCGGAGTAGAATCAGAGTTCTCAAAATGTCATTAACTTTCAGGATATTTATTTGTGACTTCTCTTCTTTTAAATGGAGGAACTTTTGTTCAAGTATTTCTGCTAAGTTTGAGTGAATAGCAGATGAAAAATTAATATTCCCTTAAACTGAAGAGCCAAACAATAATTGGAACTTATAAAACTCTTTTTTTGAAAGTAAAGCTCTAGCAAACTGAAAATCAAATCTTATCTTTGATGTTATTTAAACACTATAATTTACGATGTATGCCAAATTCTTTTAAATGAGTTTATGAAAAGATTTTAAAGGACTTATGATCCCAAATGTGAAAAAAAATATCACCTTATTTTTATTTTTAAAGACAACTAATTATGTCACTTTTTTTTCTTGTAAAATCAGCACAATTTATGAGTATTAAACCTTGTGACGGGCTCACGCGTCTTTTCTTTAACATGTCCTTTGGGTTCTTTGGGGCTAGAATTAATGGTAACTCTTTTCCAACCAAATCCAAGAAGTGAAGCGTGAAGGAAAGATGCAAATTAGGAAGCTTTTAAATATCAGAAGTTTGAGTAAGCAAGGTGTCAATTTGTGGAATGTTAAGATAATCCGTGGTTCAAGCGTGATGAAGTTCTGGAGAACGTTACGTGGCGGCTAACAGAAATTATATGTGATAAAAGCAATTAAGTCAAGGTGCATACCATTGCGCACGAGTAATTACGCAACTTCATCTAGGATTATTGTGATCACTACTTCAGACTATATCAAGGTAGGATTGGCTATTTAATATTAGGATCTGTGATAGCATTGGAATTAAGTTTAGGCGAGTCAGTTATTGATAGTGGTCCGAGTGAAGTAATTTCGGTAATATATATATAAATTGTGTGTCTAGCCACCGTAGATTCTCTCTCACATATATTATTATAATCTAATTTGTTAAAGATTTAAATTAAAAATCTTAATAAAGTCATATTAAGATTATGCAGGCTTCTAGTTCTTCCTTTATTCCTACTCCTCTAGCTCACACGCTGATAATCAAAGAGATGCTCACTCGAGGGGGACGACATCACAACCTCCGAAATAGAATGGAAGATTCGGATCAAGATTTGTGTGAAATTATGGGGTATCCATGCCTGAACACACGGGAACAATGCCACATTAGTACTTAATGTTCTTATTCAAGATAAACAACAGCCTTCATAGCAACGTGTTTTAAATAAATGAAATCTAATTTGAAATTCCTGTATAAATTTAATATACCAACTATTTTTACGTATAACGCTCACACCCCTTTTTTTACAAAGAAACCTGAAATGTACATGTGCAGTACTTTTATGTTTTGAAGTCTAGCGTATGTGTGGATAATAAAAGCCTTGATTGAAACCAAACCTTAAATTATTTTAAAAAAATCATTCCTAACAATCTAGATGTAACTGAAGATATTTATTTATTTATGGATCAGAGTAAATAATATATAGAATTGGATGATGTGAATGAAAAATGAATATGACGAACATTTCCTGCTATCCAATAATGAAAGTTCATAAGGTTTATCATTTATTTTAAACAATATTTAGGTGCATGTAAAAATCTATTTATTTTATGCTCATAATCTCTTGATAAATTTTGACTATACTTTTTCAATTCCAACTACTAGCTCACACTGCCTATATATATATTTATTTATTTATCTTCTTGGAATTTTATCGTCGCTGAAATTTTATATACATAATTATTTTACATGACAATACAGTAATTTAATTATAATTAATAAAAAATAATTGATTAAAACTAATTATTCAAAGAATTACAAATACACCCACGTTGGCATAATTTTTGGCGACTTGTGTAAAAACATGAAAATGTTTTTTTCTCACATTTTAAAGTGCTTGTTTGAACTGCAATTTTCTGCTCACTATTGTTTTGGGTAAAAATACGATATTTTAATTATAATTAATTAAAATTAATTGAATGAAACTAATTATTTAAAGAATTACAGATACAGCCACGTTGGTTTCATTTTTAACGACTTGGGTCAAAACTTGAAAAGTTTTTTTTTCTCACGTTTTAAAGCATTCAGTTGAACTGAAATTTTATATACACGATTCTTTTGGATGACTATACGATACTTTAATGATAATTAACAAAAATTAATTACCACTTAATGTTGTGATTCTGTCATATGTATATACATATTTATATTAATTGTATCTATTTTATAAAATGTAGCTAAAATAAAAATTTTCTTTTTTGATCTAAGTAGGAATTGACTTAAAATTTTTTTTATATTACTTGTTGTGTTAAATGAGTGCGTTATACGTCAAAATATATATGCGGTATTTATTAGTCGTTATATTTATTTATTATTTAAAATGCTGTAAAAACAATGTTTTGAAAATTGTGATATAATTATGTTAATAAATTAATTGTAATTATACATTGAAATGCCTCTGAATTAGGGATACATCCTAATAATGAGTTGGGTATCTATTGGCCTTGATAATGGCAGCCACACGACTTGCCAAATATTGGTTAAAGTTGTCCATAATACATTAAGATTCGTTGATGCTGTGTGATGACCTTTCACGCCTTGTTCCAAAACATTCCAAAGATACTCAATAGGATTTTATTCTGGGCTTCTAGGTGGCCAATTTATAACAGAAAATTCAGAGGAATGCTCATCCAACCAGCCAGTAGCTAACCGGGGTTTGTGAGAGGTACAGTTGTTTTTCTGGAAAACTTTATTACCAAAATCATATTATTTAATCATATATAATAAGAACACTAATATATCCAAATGTTTTTTACAGGTAGTTATATATAATAGTAAGCTATAAAAACACTTGGATATATTTTTTTACTATTCGAAGGACTTTTACTGCCAATTTCTTATTTGATTTTGTTGTATACTTATCTGAGCTGAGAGTAAGACTAAATTAACCATTTGTATATTTAAGATACGTTAAAATTTTTTTATATATGAAATCTTTAAAAGGTACACAGTCCAAAAATTTTATTCAAACAAAATATAAAAAAATGTGGTCTGTCACATATTTTGATCAGACTTCCTACTCTCCCATTTTTTTGTGTGTATAATAAATCTAAATTTAGCCATATTTAATTTATAAAAGGAGGGAACTTTCAATGTATAGTGCAAATGGGAGCCAATTACTGATAAAAAGCATTTCAAAGACTCATCAAGTTATTATAAATAACCAAAAATGAGTTAAAACAAATAAACTAATAAATTTATTTTAACAAAGGCAGTTATTATTTTAAGCATTCTACTAACACAATCTTTACTTAATCTTTTGAAACTCTAAGCTATTATCTCGATATCGTCTCGATTTCTAATAAAATGATATATATCTCTGAAGTTATCTCAATTTCTTAATATATTTCTAATAATCTACCTCTAAAACAGTTTATCAAAATCCATTAAAATCCTTTATCGAGTTAAGATTTCTTGAGAATTGGATTCATTTCCCTATTTGACTGGGCGAAATGGAAACTGCCTGTATTGATTTGAATTAGTAGTGAAACATACTTCCTGCGAGGATCGATAGTTTTGATAGAACTGTTGAAACCTCTTTCACGGAACATAGGTTAATGGATTGAGTCACAGACACGAAAGGTAGTTTTCGAAAATGGCAAATGAAGTTGCATCCGCATATTGCCTTTCAAACTGTCTCGATGATAACGCATTCATTGTACGAAGAGTTTATCATTGTCTGCTGATTTTGCTGATAACGTGTATCGGTACAAAAGAGAAACAAGAGTTCTTTGGGATGGAAAAATGTTATTTAATTTAGGATTCTCTCGAGATTTCTGGTTTTTTAAATTTTAATTCACAAAAAGCAGATTTTTTTTATAAAAAGTGACGGTGGCATTAAAACGGAGGTAAGAGACAGAGAAAATAAAAAAAAAAGAAATAATTGGAAATAATCTTAGAGGAGTAATTTTTCTTTTTATAAGGAACCTGTATATAGTCTTAATATTTCAAGGTAACCACAAAAAAATTTAGATCAAAACACAGTTATATATTTTTTTTCCAATTCTTTCCTGTTGGCTCACTCTCTCTCTATATATAATTATCTAGTTCATATTTTCAATCGTTGATAAAATACTTTCTATTCTTCCAAGTAAGTTCAAATAAAACTTTTTAAATTTGTAATGGATGACACTTGATGTTAATAGTTTTTTAAAATATTAATTAATTAATTAAATTTAATTACCTATTTTCGATGTCAACTTAGACTAGTCTCCATTGCTGTAACAATGTAAATGTTAAAACAATGACAACAGTTAGCGTTGAAAACCGGTTTTTCAGCCAAACTAGCCAAACCGGGGGTGCACAATGCAGATAAAGACATGACAGACAGCAAAAATGCAGATAAATCATGCTCTTTTTTCAGTTCCTACTATTAGTTCACTCTCTCCATTCACTAATCACTTTATAATATTGAAATTAAATTCTTCGCTTTTATTATATATATTAGTAACCATAACATTACCTTTTTAATTTGATATGTATATCAAGAAAATTTGCTTCATTGTTGTCACTATTTGTCTGTATTAAATTAAGATATTGTAGATAAAAATTAGTGTTAGGTTTAAAATTGTCTTGCTTGCCAAAGATATTATATACATATATATATATATAATATATATATATAAATAAGATATATATATATTTCTTGTTATGTTCATTATCTATTTTATTTCTTGTTTTTGATTTATAATACATATTTCTTTCATTTATAATATATATATATATTTCATATATATACAGAGTGTTTTTCAGGTATAGAAGTTTAAGTTGGCATTACTTTCCAAGATGGGCGACCGATTTAACAGCTGTCAAGTGATTTATTCTCAGTTTGGTTTGGCAATTCATCATGAATAGACTCACGCCTGAACAACGCTTTCAAATTGTGCAATTTTATTTCGAAAATAATGGTTGATTTTCATAAGCGAATTTTGTTTAGCGATGAAGCGCACTTCTGGTTGAATGGCTACGTCAACAAACAAAACTGCCGCATTTGGAGTGAAGCACAAGTGTATGTCGAAACACCGTTACATCCAGAAAAACTGACTGTTTGGTGCGCTTCATGGGCTGGTGGAATCCTTCTTCAAAAACGATGAAGGCCACAACGTTACAGTCAATGGTGATCGGTATAGAGCCATGATTACTAACTTTTTAATTCCTGAATTGAACAATCATGATGTCCAGGAGCTGTGGTTCCAACAAGACGGCGCAACATGTCACACAGCTCGTGCCCCAATCGATTTATTGAAAGACACGTTTGGTGACCTCCTAATTTCCCTTTTTTGACCTGTGAATTGGCCTCCACGATCTTGTGATTTAACACCGCTAGACTATTTTCTGTGGGGCTATGTAAAGTCATTGGTCTATGCGGATAAGCCACAAACGCTTGACCATTTGGAAGACAACATTCGCCGTGTTATTGCCGATATACGGCCACAATTGTTGGAAAAAGTCATCGAAAATTGGACGTCCAGATTGGTCTACATCCGAGCCAGCCGTGGCAGTCCTATGCCAGAAATCATATTTAAAATGTAATGCCACAAGATTATCTTTCGAATAAAAAAAATTCATGTCAATAGAATAATACATCGTTGTTTTATTGCAATTTAAAGTTCTATACCTCTAAAAAATCACCCTTTATCATCAGAGTATTCGTAAAAATGGTTGTTCTATGTAATTTTAAAGTGAGTGGTACTTATAAGTAACGTCGATAGATGAAGGATTAAGTAAATAAATATTTTATTGCAAAACTGAAGGCAACTTTATTAACTTAATGTTGTTGCAAAACTATAAAACTTATTTATATAGGCAGTAAATCGATTGATCACCTAAATGTAGTTTATTTTATTGAAATAAAGTAATTATTTTAATAAGAAGTTCAAGATCTTATAATAACAGAAACCCCACTCAACTAATTTATAGAAAAATGTTTTGTGAATATTTTCTTTTTATATTTCAAATGGTTAATTTATTTAGTTTAGATATCACGCTAGAGAGATTTCCCAACGTATTTAAACATCATCATAAGTGTCATCGAGACATCTCTTACAAAATTAAACTCTGCAAATGATTACTTAAAATATATTAATAGCATATATATTTAATGATACCACTTCAATACTTAACATTTATTCAGTTAATTTTCTGAATAAGTATAGTGCTTTTAAATAAAATAAATTACATCTTGCAAAAGGATTTCCTACGAATGTTATTAATTTCTTCCTGCTTATTTAATTATCAAAGGTATACAAGAATCCATTTTTTCTTTAAAAATATTATTTTAAGGAAGGAGTTAAAATAATGTTAACAACTAAACGCTTTATAGACTTTTATTCCATTAACCCCTTAAGAGGAAAACTGTTTCGCCCAAATTGTTCCAGATAAAGGCACGTTTTTTATTGCATATAAAAAAACCTAATACTTAATAAAAGGCGAAAAAGGAAGAAATTTATTTTAATTTTCAATTTTAAAGTTTTCCACACTATTTTTTATTCTAAAATTATAAAACATAAAAGACCCAAATGTTCTCTTTTATAAGTACATTCTATATTCTATAAAGAAAGCTTCATATATTTTAGAAGAATTTCTCTCACACTTGTAAAAAGTTTCATGTTCTTATTTTTTCAAACGGTTGAGGATTTTGTGTGTGTGAATATATATATATATATATATATATATATATATATATATGTAATCCATAATAATAAGTAGAAATAGTTATAAACCTAAGTATAACCAGACAAGACAGTCAAGAAAGTGCACATATATATGTACATACACAATCTGAAGCATGGTGTATAATATTAAGTCTTACATTGCAATAGGGACATACATAATATCGTCTGTTTTGGATTAAGTTTCCATTTTCATTTTTTCTCAAGCAACAAATTGCACATTACCTTGTCAATACTTGTTCTTTATCACTTTCACCACAAAGAAAATCTCGGATGCAAAGTACACTGCTGGCCACCGTAAATGCAACACCAAGAAAGACAAGATATAGTACAACACAATTTATTTTGTAGATAACATGTTGACCAAGTATCAAATGATTAAATTTATAGACTTCTGTGAAGTGTGGTTCCTGCTAGAATCAGTAGCCAGAGTAGCCGCCATTGTTGCAGATCACCGCTGCCAAACACCTCGGCATTAATTCAAAGAGACTTTGGATGTGTTCTTGGGGTACAGCAGACCAAGAAGCTTCCACACGTTGCCAAAGTTGATCTGGCGTGGCAGCTGGGGGTGTAATCTGGGTCAATCGTTGAACAACCATGGACCATTTGTTTTCTATCGGCGAAATATCCGGAGAGCGAGCCGGCCAGGGAAGCAACTCAATCCTGGTGATTGACGAAGAACCTTTGGACAATGCGTGTCACGCGTGGTCACGCATTATCCTATTGAAATATGGCTGTGGTCAAGCCCTGAAGTAAGAAAGGACAACTGGCTCCAACACCTCGGAGATGTAGCGCTGGCTGTTAAAAGTACCGGCAATGCGTACTAGAGAAGTGCGAGAGTGATATCCAATACTGCCTCATACCATAATATCCGGTGCAGGACCAGTGTGACGGTGCATAACGCAGCTGTTCAGCATTCTCTCTCTACGGTGTCTCCAGGTTCGAATCCGACCATCGTGGTGTTGTAGACAGATGCGTGACTCGTCAGTAAAGACAACTTCATTCCATTCTGCCACCCACATCCTTCTTTCATCGCACCATTGGCGGCGGAAACGTCTGTGGTTCTGCGTCAAGGGTAGGCCAAGCAATGGACGTCTTGCGGACATACCACTCTGCTGTAAACGGTGTCGAATGGTACGCGCAGACACTGAATAACGGGTTACAGACTCAATGTGCTGTGCCACTCTATATCCTGTGATTTGACTGAGCGATCCATCAATGCCATGCGCACAACTTGCCTGTCCTCACGTGAAGTGGTGCACTGAGGTGGATGCGATCGACCACGTCGGTCCATCGTACCCTCCTGCATCCAACGGTCATATATCCACATTACAGTTGTTTGGTTTATGTCCAACACGACTACCGATTTCCCTGAAGGATAATCCCCAATCTCGGTAGGCCACTATCCTTCCTCTGTCGAACTCGGATACTTGATCAAAAGCTGTTCGCTGTTTTCTACGAGACATAACTGATCGTTTTTTGAAAAAACCACAAGAAAAACACAATTGCCGAACTTGGAATTGTCGAAATCTCCAAGCCTTAAATAGCTCTTTGAGGTGGCGCCGCAGGCGTGCGTGATGTGTGTCGGCGTTGAAATTCTAATCATTTGCATATCACCTCCACTAATGCATGCTATAAATTTCTTGTTATTTGCATGCTTCCTTCAGGGTGTTGCATTTACGGTGGCAAGCAGTGTATTTGGATATGCATATAATGGACAAATTGCATCTCTTAAAAACACTGGCAATAATAATCTCACTATAAGAATTAAAAATATGTGCAAATCAAAGATAGGATGAAAAAATATCTGTGCCTGTAAAATTTGTTGAATTTTGAGTTTTATATGAATTTTTCCTCTACAAAAAGTTTTTAAAAAGGCCGAATTTATATTTTGCATTAAGGCTTAATTTATTTCAATAAAAAATATTTCTAGTATACTAAAAACTTATCAATATTTTCCTTCTACATAACAATCTTTAAGAGCAATGCAAATGAGATAGTGTACTTCAGAAAATTTTAAATATGGTGATTTTTACTTATGGAACATTGACGTGTAAAGCTAGTGCTATAATATTAAATAACGTGGGGAGCTATAAAATATCCGTGTACAACTCAGGTCTTACTAATTGATGCCCTTTTGAGACCGCCCATACTATAGTTGTAATTAAAATTTAACATCATCCTCGCGTAAGCGAATCGATTGCTGACTATGTAGTAGAATTTTACAAAATAGTCAGAATATGGATTTGGTGGGCTGCGTCGCTTGTACGCTTGCTTCACCTAAACTTAGTGAATGCTATAACAGAAATAAAACAGCAAATTCAGAGGAGATATTTTGCAGAATCGAATAGGAAACAAACGGCAGCATTGATGTTAAAACAATTTCAAATCAGTTAAATCAAACTAGATACCAAAATAATTTCAATTTGAGAACTCAAATTAAAATGAAGTAACAAATGACTTCATTTTGAAATTGATCTTTAAGAACAGTGTGAATATAGTTTTTATTTTTATTTCGTTTAGAAAAATACAATTTCAATTTTTAATAACTTTTTTTTTTGAAAACTAGATTTTTGCTTATAATCTTTTTTTCTTATTATTCTAGAAATAATACCTCAACAATCTTGATTTTACATTTACCCTCATTTTTCAAATTACTTTTCTTTTTTTTTGTTTAATTCAATCATTGCCAGCAGACTGGAAGTACTAGATTTGAAAATATTTTTTCAATTTTGCTTCAGAACGAGAGTATAAAATTTTAAGCAAAATAATTTAACATCGTGGGTGAATTATCTACTTCCTACCACCTAATTCTTCACCTAATAAAAACTAACGTATTTCCTGTTATGAAGATTCGTCTGACAGATTTATAAGTTCAGTTTTCGGATTATTATTGGAATAAGTTTTACCAGGATTTACCAAAAGATCGCGAGCAAGTGATGTAATTTCTGGGGATAAATAGGAAACATCATAGTTAAACTTGGTTACAGATTCTATGGGCCAAGATAAAGCAAATGTACTTTCACACGTAATAAACCAAAGTGCCAGATCTGCTCGATTATAGGCAAGTACTTGAACTGAACTCACTTCAGATTCTTGTGCAAGTAATCCGTTTATTCCCGTTCTGTTTATGGGAAATTCAGAAATCTAGAAGGATTATTTTAAAGTTGAAACTATTAGCAAAGGAGAATCACATAATGAATGAATAATCACATGAAAGAAGAAAACTTTTTGTTGTTGTTGTAACTAGCAGTCCAAATCAGCATCATTTCAGTTTAACAGACCAAAAAGTCACCCATATGGTGTTATTTATTGCACAAGAAAATTAAAATATATTCACTTATAAGATATTTTAAATTCACCTCTGATTTTCTTTCCGAAATGAATGTAATATTACTATTAATTTATTATTACATCCATTTCAGAGGGTGAAATTATCAACCAACTTTATATCACTCCTGTTTTTCCCCCTCAAGCTTTTTCTATCGTTGCTAAGGCAGCTAACATAAAATCCATCCTCTGACTTTTGCATTGCAAAATACCTTTACCTTCAGATTGCCTTTTAAAAGAAGATTGCTGTATTTATGGTTTATATATATATATATATATATATATATATATATATATATATATATATATATATTGTAGTATAATAAAATAAGATACCAAGTGAAAAAGTATCTTTATTTGTTATGTCTCTTGAACTCCATTTTCTTTCTTCTTTAGCATTGTAGGTTATACAACTTTTTCACTTGGTATTGATGGGAGGCCAGAACGAATTCAGCAGACCTCAAAATTTCTAAGTCAGTTTCTTGGAATTCGTTTGAGTTTCCCCATCACCGGACACAGTGAAATTCCTTCGGCAAGCGTGTGCCAGAAAGTTTCCGCGCCTGGGGGTCACTAGACCCATAAATTGCGGGGTGCGTCAAGGGATTTCCCGCGCTTCCAAAAAGTTCATTAAACCCATAGATTTTGGAATGCTGTAACTCTGCGCTGGTCTCTGGACCAATACAGAAGCGCAGGAGCGGACAAGATAAAGAATCCACGAGAAGCTGCGCATGAAATTGGGTGTGATTTGGCGGACTTTAAAAACAGCCGCAACCCCGAATTCAGAGAAGGGGAGAACCAAAAAACTGACCCATTAACTAAAATCTAATTTCTATTTTTCCAAGTGGACTCCAGCGCCGACCAATGAATCCCATCTGGCCTTGTATCATCTCTCCCTTCAGTACACAGCTTAACGATAAGTTGAATTTGATCTATAACAATTAATTTAATAAATTTAATATTTCCTTAAAATGAGCATAATTAATTGGAGTGCAGTGTTTTGTTTTTGTTTATTAAGAATCTAATTGTTCATTCAGTTAGTTTAATTATCATGATGCGATGCGAAATTAAGAACCTGGGTTCAAGTTTTAGAAATTAAATAAGTTTAAAATAATAAGTTTATAAGTTTTATAAGTTTAAATTATATATATATATATATATATATATATATATATATATATATATATATATATATATATATATATATATAAAATAAACCATTAATACAGCAATCTTCTTTTAAAAGGCAATCTGAAGGTAAAGGTATTTGGTAATGCAAAAGTCAGAGGATGAATTTTATGTTAGCAGCCTTAGCAACGATAGAAAAAGCTTGAGTGGGAAAAACAGCGAAGGAGTGATATAAAGTTGGTTGATAATTTCACCCCCTGAAATAGATGTAATAATAAATGAATAGTATGTTTGTATACCAAATATATATATATATTTGGTATATACATACACACACATATATATAAGAATAATTATATTAGATTAAAAATTAAATTCCCTATCTAGAACTTAACTCATCTTTCTCAGTTCACATTTTCAAGTATCAAACTAATCACCCATTTATTTCTTCCGAACGTATGGCCTAGCCAATAAAGATGTCTAATTCCAGATTTTTAGATTTAATAGTCCCCATATGTCAGCATTAACTTTCAAGTACAATCATAAAATCGGCGATACTTACCACATCTGTTTTTCAAGTGTTATCCACTTGAAATCTACACCGTGGAGTACTTTTTCCTCCCTGCTCTGAGCGTTAGAAGAGATGTAGAAATGATTGAATAAATATCTTCCTTTTTAAAAATTTAATTTGATTCTGTCTCGAAATATGACATATATATAGTGTAGTGTAATAAAATAAGATACCAAGTGAAAAAGTTGTATAAACTACAATCCTAAAGAAGAAAGAAATTAGAGTTCAAGAGACATAACAAATGAAGATACAAAGAGAGTCTTTGGACTAAAATGGAGAACTATTATGATTTCTAAAGCTGTAGCTGAATTAGGCCAGTGATTTAGGGATAGCAATACCTTTTGGATCCATTTGGATTTCTTATATATTTACTGACACCATATATATATATATAAAACAAGAGATAAGATTTTAGAAGGATATATTAGAAATTAAGAATAATAGACTTAATAATAATAATAATAATGATAATATATGTATATATCAATTTTACTTTTTGAGGGAAATATTTCTTTATAATTTGTTAAAATATGTTCAAGCTTAAATTTAATTTTTATTGCAATTACTCAAAATTCGGCAAAAATTTTAGGAATTTTCTATTTATTCTGTTTTTCCGTAAAATATTCATTCATTTATTTCATATAAAAACGTACTTTATTTGATCGAATGATTTTTTCAATAAAAAATTATATCTAAAATTATATTTTCCAGCATAACTGTTTAAAGAAGATAAAAAAACCAGTTATACGAGCTGTAATTTAAAAGATACTTCTAAATATCCCGAATGAAAAGCAAAGAACATTAATGTAAATTGCCAAAACATTGAAAAATCTGCAAAGAGTAAATATTAAAACAAAGTAATGCTATTTAGCTTTTTTTTTTTAGCTAAAATGTTTATTTTGCTTTTTTTTTAAATTGGACAAAAAGTTATTTAATATAGAAATATTTAAAGAAATCTTCACGCATTTTGCATTTCTTTAGTGAAACAAGTTTTTATCTTGAATTATTCCAAAAACATATCTAAAAAGTATTATTTACTATTATTTACAGATGTTAATTTTTATGCTCATTTTTCAACCAAAATTCAAACTGGGCATTTAATAGTTTTATTTTTTAACACATAAGCCTTTAAGTATAGTTTAAATATTATTAGTGCTTCCTCAAATATAACATTTTTTTTAAATAAGAAAGAAAAATCTTGTTCCAAATTTTTAAAGAAGCTAATTTTTCTTTGTTAAATACACTGGTTATCAAAGGAAAAAACCCACAAAAATAGCTATAACTCGCCCAAAAATAAGCCAATCTCAAAGAAATTTGAATACGTTGATAAGTAAAAGGAGCTGAACGATATATCTATGCAAAATAGGGACGATGGAGTCGGAATGCGCCATTTTAGAGGAGTATAAAAATGCATGCCTCAGAGCAAGGCGGCAATTGTCGCTGTGTGTCTGGAGATTAGAATACTGGTATAGAGCGAAACTGTAACAATGGCTTCCAGGCATCATTTGCACCGAAAAACTGGGATGGCGAGTATTGGGAGTCTAGCAGCAGGACAAAGAAGTGGCTAGGTGGCTGAATGTGAATCCGTCTGTGATTCATAGACTTTGGCAACAATTTCTAACCACAGATTCAGTATCCAAGAATTTCAGCCAAGGGCGGCCAATGACCGATATTTGCCATTATACGCACGAAGAATAGAACCATAACCCCGGCTGAACTCAGATCCTCTCTCCCTGCAAACTCCGGAAGGTTGAAATGAAGGTCATCTGCGTGTTAAAGGCTTTCCGAACGTAGTCTTTATAAGGGGTGGCCAGCGAACCACCATTTGCGAACCGTTCATTTCACGCCATAGGTGGGGACGTTTGCACTGGGCACTTTAACATGTCCACTGGTCAATGGAGAGCTGTTCTCCTTACAGATGTCCAGGTGTAGCCTCGAAAGCGATAGTAGGCGTAATTTCCTTTGGAGAGAACCTGGATCTCGTTTTCATCCATAAAACATCTGTGAAAGGCATACATATGGAGCAAGCGGTGTCTGTATTTGGGGATGGTATCTCTTTAGGGGGGGGATTCACAGTTTTGCAAATGCTTTTCCCGTGGAAATGTTAATGCTCACACATATAGAGATGATGTCCTGGATGCTTATGTGCGTCCTGATTCCAGGCCAATATCTGTCGTGCTACAGATTGACTATGCGAGGACCGCTCAGATTCTTATCTTGCGCAGGAAAAATTCAGCTCAAGCAGTGGCCAGCTTGATCATCGGACTTTAATACTGTCGAGCATGTTTGAGACGCTCTAGGACAACATATAGTTGCTCTCCCCTCTAGGATCCCCTCCTAGGACCCCAGCCACGCTTTCGACTACCTTCTATACTAATGGCTCGCACTTACAGAATTAATAGACCACATAATTGAGAGCATCACCCCTCACTGCATGTGCTGCATTGTTTCTCGGGGATCAGATCCCATATTAAAGATACTTTTTCTATACCAAACTAACACATCCGATTTGCTCATTGTATACGTACGCTAATTTCTATAACACTATATAATTATATAATTATTTCTTTTTATGCTATTTTATACTTTCCTATGAGTTATGCAATATGTGAAAGTTTCATTAAATATTCTACCCATAATTTTTTAGGTTATCATTTTATTATGATAATTAGTTTATTTTTAACTAGATTTCATCTTTCCATTCAATTGCATGTAAGTTATTAGCTTTTGCTTAAAAGTCTTTACTGTAAATAGATTTAAAACTATTTTTAATAGTTTTTACAATTTATTAAAACTCACAATTTATTTAACTTGATAAACAAACACGCATACATTAACTTTTTTAAATTAGGGGAATTAAAAGTAACGGCACAATTTGTTATCATAAATATATATCGCTATCTTCTTATAGAAAACTATATTTACGTAAAAATAAACTTTTTAATTGGTTTAAAAACTATTAGATGCAAAAACAAGTAAATAATCTTTATTATACAATTCTCCACTACTTAAATAGCCTGAAAACTAGCCTTTATACAATATACGCGAGTTATGTGTTTAATGACAACCCTTGATTTAGAAATATGGACACATATCCGGAGCTTTTGTTTCAAAAAGACCGGGAAAGGAGAAATTAATGCACATAATAGGACCAAATGCTTTTGTGTGTAAGAGAAACACCAAATTAACTTTAAATTAAGTGAGCATTTTAAAGAGAAATAATGCAATCGTTAATTTGTTCCTTGTACTTAATTAGAAAATGGAACGCCAATTGATAGCTTTGTCTTAAATTAGACAGAATGATGAGGAAGCAATTAATAATATCATTAAGCAATTAAAATTAATGGAAAGACAATGAAAGAAGGTTTACGTAATTAAAACTTGATGAATTTGGTATTGTCTTTGCATAAACGGACGCAACATATATACTTTTAATACAAATACACTTTTCTGTTCATTTATTAATATTTTCCATCAGTCACTTAACTGCTGTATTTTATTTATATGCAAATCGTGTACTCTTAATAGTACAAAGTGATTTAAAGCATGCAATTAGTGCTTTGGGGCAGCCATTCTTGTGCAGCGCAGAATTTAAAACTAGGTAATGATGAAATATGTATGTAAGTAGGAAGAAGGGGGAAAAGTTTGCTTCTAATCTGAATATTTAGGTTTTTATCGTTAATAATCTATATAAAGAAAGAAAAAGAGAGAGAAAAAAATTCCAAAGATTTATCGAGCACCTTCATAAACGAAAGCACTTTTAATAAACTTTTGTGTCAGTCTATATATAATTGCATTGGTGTGTGTGTTTCGTTTAAATTCTCTCTGTACCAATGAATTTATTTATGCTTTTTTAACCATGATAATCTGAGCTCTTCTGCGAGTTGGGGTAGCCTAGTGATTATGGTCATGAACTCGTGGGTGATGTGTAACGAGTTTAACCCTTTATCTACCGACGGTACTTTTCAGTACTACTCACTTTAAAATTACATAGAATAAACATTTTTATGAATATTCTAACAATACTTACAATGAGTACAATAGTTGAAAAAGTCATTACAGAATAATCATGAAACTTTCAAAATATTTTCTTCAATGTTAGTATTTCTTTGTTAATCACCCTGTTACCATTCTTTCTATATTTGCTGTCATAACAAATATATACACGAAAAAATTTTTTTTATAAATTATACAATTTTACACAATTTATACAATTTTACACAATTTATTAAACAATCTCGTCCCGGAAAACTATTCAATGTTTAATATTTATTTAAAATTATTTTATAAGAATCCGTCTTTTTAATGATAATTGGCGCTACCATTGAATTCATTTCAAAACTATTCATAATATCTGCATATTTTGCCATCGACCCATTTCGTCAAATCAAAAGATTTCGCCAATCGAAAACACATCGCCAAATGCTGTCGCAGTTATTATTGTTACTGTGTTTAAACATGTGCAAAAATGGTTTACCACTATTGGCTGCATATCTTAGCAATACATTTTGAATTTTAAAGTTGGTAGATGGTATATAAGCAAGTACCCTCTTCACTATTTAGAATAAGTTCCAAGTTTAGTGAGTTAATTACTAAAATATCTTTTCAAATTAATGGCAATCAAAATTTTTTGTAATACATTTAAAATGTTTAAAATTATGTTTTATAAATCTAGAGCAGCGAGACTCAACATGCGGATCGCAGGCCGCATGTGTCCCACCGAACCTTTTAAGTGCCTCGGTCATGACCCATTGTTCTGAGAAATTCACTTATTTAAGAACAATGTATTAAAAATTTGGTGAAAAATTCTTTGACAAAAAGTCAAATATATCGATTTTGCTTTTTTTTGCTGTCGTACGGCTGCGAATTGATATTCCTTTTCTATTTGTAACGATTATGGTTAATGATAACAGACAACAGTGGAGTAGCGACAATTTTATGGGTGGAAATAATTTTTAACAATGCTTCATGCCTTATAAGAGAAAAATATTCGAACCATTCGGAGATTGACTGTTTTGTAGTAAAAAAACAAACATGGATCAGTACTTCTGTTTGAATTGTCTCTCTCTTGAAAGTACTGTTTTTAAAAATACCAATAAACAGCTGACACTTTTCCTCCAAGATCACTTTCAAGATGTGATAAACAGATTTTATTGAAAACAGCAAAAAGTATTTTGTCAGTGGTAATGTCACAACAGTAACAAAGAGATCCTATGAACTTTGTTATATTATTGGTAATCATATGAAAAGTTTTACTGATGCAAAAATTGTGAAGGAGAGTTTCTTAAATTGTTTTAAAGTAATGGTAGTGACAAAAATATAAAAAAAAACATAATATAATTTAAAAAAAGCAAAACAGAAGTTATATACTTTGATCAATTTTCCTTATTTTAGATTTTTAATGTTATCTTGGTCTTAAAACAATTCTCAACACCCTCCCCCTTTAATGTCATATTGCGGCCCACGTGAAATAGCTGACGCAGGTATTAGGCCCAGCAGAAAAAAAGGTTGAGTATCCCTGATCTAGAGTGTTCATATCTTCTACAATCTCTGAGGAAGTAGAGGGAGGGGGTTCGGTCTTCTTCAGTAGTTTTTTTTTATAAATTCAGTCTTTTGAATTTGTTTTTTTTATCAATACCCATTAATTTTCGGATATTTTGGAAGCATTTGAATTCATTCACAACAATTACAGTGGCTTTAAAATATACACTACATTTACATTTAGCTCAAGTTCGACGCTTATGTTGATAAATATGTAAAAAATAAATATATTTAAGTAAAATTGAATTTATATTACATTATTCATTAAAGTTAATGATATCTAATTATTTAATTTGCAACTTAAATTATTTCAGACGCAAAATGAAAGTACCAAACAAATCTACTTTCAAACTCCTGTACTCAGAAATCAATAAATGCTATTTCAGTGCTTGTTAACAATAGCAATGCGTTTTTTTACTCATTTGAAAAATCGTTTTTATTTCAGATGAACTGTTAAATCATTTAATTAATTTTGTTGTTTTAAATACAGAAGAAAAATATACGCTTAGGATATAATATAAAGATATTTAGAAATTTAAAACAAATGTTTATATATGCCATATTTTAATGTAAGTAATAATAATATTTACAGTAAATAGTATTAAAAATTGGTGCTAATGTACTATACCGTCGACGTATTTCGTCGAATCAAAAGCCGTCGTCAAACGCTGAGATATGCAGCCCCCAAATTTTTCTCGCACCTGCTCGAACACAGTAAAAATAATGTTGATTGTATTTGGTGACATTTTTTGACTTGGCGACGTCTTTTGATTTAGCGAAGTTAGTTGACAGTATATTACGTAAGTATAAAATAAAATTTTTAGTGTGGTGTGGTAGTTAGGAGAGCAGGGTGCCAGATCAGGTGTCGTCCACATCACTTGGCCATGGTACAAAATTACGTGGTCCGTCGCCAAAAACCCTTGTGTAGCTGAACAGTGCGACGAAAAAATTCCTTCACTCACTTATAAAAAAAATTAGATTTTATATAGATATAGCTTTAAAAAAATTAATTGAAATTATAAATTTCTCTTTAAGGTATCCGATTACGTTCGGAACCGTGATTTTGCAAAAGCGTATAAATATTTATGATATTTAATGTCACTTAGATTAGAAAATGTATATAAAATTGTTTTAAGAATAGTATTACAATAAAAAATTATTTAAGTACAATATTTTGACAAAAAAGGAACATAGAACGACCAATTTTCAAAATATTTTCCTTTTTTGAAAAATGCTTCTATATAATAATATTTTGCCTGTATATATCTCAAACCACTATACAGAGGCTGAACTAGAATTTTTGAAATACATAACTTAGAAGTGGGTTTATCCCTGTTTTACGACAACAGAGGGGAGAAATTTAAAAAAAAAAACGCCGATAGTTATTTCAAATGGTTGTAACTCTGAAAATAATTTGAATTTTTCAAAACTAATAGTTGAGCCTCTGTACAGGGATGTGAGCTATATGCAGGAAACATATTGCTATTATAGAAGCATTTTTCAAAAAAAGGAGAACATTTTCAAAAAAGGTTATTTTATGTTAATTTTTTGCCGAAATATTATACTTAAATAATTTTTTTGTCAAGATGTCCTTAAAACAATGTTATGCATGTATTATAATCTATATGACACTAAATATCATGAAAATTATCCATTTATGTGCCTTTTTAAATTCACGGTTCCGAACGCAATCGGAACCTTAAGGAAATCGCCGCGCGTGTATAATCATTTTTGATACCTTGTTCGAGTAGAATAATTCGAGTAGACATTTAAAGCTAAAATCTTATTTTTTGAAAGTTTCAGATTCTGCATTAACCTCTAGGGTAATGAGGAGCTCTTAAAACCTATTTTAAAATATTCTTTGAAACTGGGCCACGCCCATTTGAATGGCGAAAAATGCTAACAAAGTACTTCGTTTTTGCTTAAAAGTTGAACGTCTGATGTAAACCAAAACATGTATCTTTTGTTGTAAATTGAGCTTTTCCTTTTCTTATTTCCTAGCCGATTACAAGTCTCATTGTAAACATTAAAATCAATTTATCTGTAATGAAAATTTTGATGTTCGATGTACCGTTTTTGAGAAACTACTCATCACAGGTACGTAAATTTTTTATGATATATTTATAATAATAGCTAATATATACTGAAACGTGCTTTTTGTAAAAAAACACAAAAATTTATTTTTTACAAATTCTTTTATGTGAAAAATGGGTCAAATTTCACAATGTTTGATAAAATATTTCATACATTATGAAAAAATTCAAAATTAGACAAAAGTTCATTTCAGTATAATGAGAAAGGTATACTTTATTTGTATGAAAAATTTCAAACATGTACATATAATAGATTTTGAGAAAAGGTACATCGAAAACAGCCAATTTAACATTGTCGGTATAGAGGTTAATTAATTAATTATTGCCATGCCTGTGTGTTGTTGATTCAGGTGCAGTAATTCTGAGAATCTTCATCACAATAACATCAATAAAAAAGCAAGTAAAAGTGTTAATATAATTTTGAATAAAATAATACACACAATAATAAATAGCAAGTTTAGTTTGTCTAGTAAAAATGATTATATATGGAAAAAATATGACATCAATAAAAAATATTTGAGTTACAAAAAATGAACCCTTTGTGATTTAAAAATAGTACTGACGTATATTCACACACACACACACACACACACACACACACACACACACACACACACACACACACACACACACACACACACACACACACGCACACACACACACACACACACACACACACACACACACACACACACACACACACACACACACACACACACACACACACACACACACACACACACACACACACACACACACACACACACACACACACACACACACACACACACACACACACACACACACACACACACACACACACACACACACACACACACACACACACACACACACACACACACACACACACACACACACACACACACACACACACACACACACACACACACACACACGCACGCACACGCACGCACACGCGCGCACGCACAAATTCTTTACTTAAAATAATTTTAAAAATGCATGGTCATAATATCTATATTACTTATAAAGCGTTAATTTAATTTATGTAGTTAAGAATACAAAACGAAAGTCATAATGTTCTTAAATTTAAAAATTAATATATACTTTAAGCGAATGTAAATTTTATATTGAGTTAATATTTTTATTTCTTGATTTTTTAAAAGATAATTAAATAATTCTGGATTTCTAACGTTATTTTCTACAATGAAAACTCCCACCAGAAATGAGTATTAAGTATGTAAATATTACATATATTATAATTTGTTAAATTACAAAATATACAAGAAAGGTTTAAAATTAAAAATCATCAAATAGGAATGTAACGGTTATTTTTAATCCATATTTCCATATCATGAACCATTGCCATTTATCGTCAATAAACATTAGTTAGAATTTGTTCTTTTCTTTGCTATACAGAGTACTAAGAAACACACTATTAATTGATGGATGCTAAAACGAATATTGAATGCGTAAAATATTTTGTTTTCTTAAATTTGAACTTGACTTCCCACATTTGGAAGAAAAAATTCAAAATTTTAAAGCATAACAAAAAGAAAAAAAATTAACATATTTTTAAAAATAAAAATTTATGTCTTTTTAAGAAGTGTACTTGAATTAATTTAAAAAATAGCTGTGAATTTTTAGAAATCCAAAATATAGATATTTTAAACGAGATATTTCCTCATACACGAAATGAAAGTAGTAATTACAATTAAAATACAAAACAAGTTAAACGTATTCTTAGAAATTTAATAATGAATAATAAATGATAAATACTTTAAAAATAAGTGAAATGAACAGTTTTAAAAAAGTGTACTACTAAAATTAGATGATCGCGGGCGCCTATTCGCAGAAAAAAAGTGTACTGTTTAAATAAAATAAAAATAGAGAAAGTTGCTAAAAATAAAGTTCACAATATAGAAAAAAGAATTTATTTCAATAAAAGGGTTAGTTTAGACAAGTTCATGTTGCCAGTATATATTTTAACAATAAAATTAGCTTTTTTTAATTAAGTCCATAAGATTGCATTAGAAAAATAAAGCCAGAGTTCATTCACGTAAAATATCTAATCGTACAGCGAAAAGAACAAAATCGAATTTCATTCGATGACATGAGTTCTCAGAAATTGTTTAGACACATGAGCCATTAACCAATAAATCAGCCATGCAGAAACGACGTCATAGATAGAAAATGACAAATAGAAACACTAGACAGCGATTAATGAACGTTCTGCTGCCATCCCTAATTTCCTAAATATGCTTGTCCTCTGGAGAAAGTGCAGACGTGAAAATACTCATCAAGTTGTCTACATATTTTGGAATATAAGCCTGTTGCATTAATTTCTTTTCAGAATAAATTATTCATACTCTAAACAGTAACAAAATTTTTCTGAAAACGTTATTTAAATATATGTTTGTCCTCAAATAACTTATTAAAATATTATTTCGTGCTTGAATTTTTTTAACGTTTGATATTATGAGGGGGAGTGAATGGAATAATATTTTCTACGCGAATATAGTTTCCTTTTATTAGACACTATTTGGTAATCTTTTTATATATTTGTTGAATTGGAAAGAAAATGTTTTTGTTTCTAATTCTTTCTTTCATTGAAGTATGTGAATTTTATAACAAAATAATTTTTAATACACCAAATAATTTTTGTGGTGAAAAGTTTTTAAACAAAAGACACCCAAAGATTTTTTAAATTTTTTATGTCAATATATTTGGACGTATATGTATATATCTATAGATGTATAGGGATATAAATATGGAGATATATGTGACTAAGTTTTCAAATTTTTCTTTAATATGTTTTTACATTATTATTAAAACATTCTGTAACTATTCATTGAATTCTTGATTTTCTTAAAAAGAACAAAATATGAAAACGTTTAAAAAGCTTAACGGATATAAAAGTGTAATCAGTATTTTCAAGTTTTTTGTTCAGAAATAAATGAAAAAAGATTGGGAACTAATTTGATATCGGAAATCATTTTGATGTAGAAAAGCAGCGATTGTTGTAGAGCGATATGGAATCCAAGTTGGTGGTCTAGCTGTAATAAAGCGTAAGAATTTTTTTTCCTCACAAATGTTTTTTAAATGCTGAAATAGGCTAGAATTTAAATGAAAAAAATGCAAGAAATAAAAAAAAAATGTACTTATTTTTTTTCTGGAGAACAGCATGGAAAACGATGAATACCAGGGAGTAAAAGAATAGAACATGAAGAATTTAGAAAATTTCGAAGAAAGAAATAAAAATAAGTAAAATATTGAAAATGCATTGGTTCAAAAAAGATGAAATTAAAAAAAAAATTATCTCAAATTTTAAACCGAAAAAAAAGTTATCAAGAGAAAATAATAATTGTGATTAATTGAGGAATGTTACGAAACGTCATGAATTGATTGAGGGAAATCTTAATCAAAAAAGAAAAAAATAAAGTCATTAATTTTAGGAAACAAAATGGACCCAAAGTGGGAGTTGGGTCCGTAATAATTAAAAGCACAGCTCTCTCATTATTAAAAAACATTCCCTGGTGCTCACCAATGTTATTAGAAGTATCCGTATTTGAAAATATCATAAAATACTACAGAAGACTGAAGTAGTAACTCAAAGAAGAAATGCGTTGAAAATGGTTGAAGTGTTACAGAAATTGAATTAAAATCGTCTGAAAGTAACAGGGTTTCCCCTAAAAAAACTTATAAGAATTAACTATAATATGTCATTCCCATGTCCCACATGATAAAAATATCAAGGTAACCATATTGTAATGTTATCACCCATCTTGGCGAACATAAAGAATATCATGGGATGAATATCAAAATAGCCATCTTCTTTGTAAAGTAGAAAAAAATTTATGTTGGTCTTCCATGTGTCTATACCATAAAAAACGTTTAAGGGGAGTTGGAAACCTCTCTCTCTCTCTCTATACTGACAATGTTAAATTGGCTGTTTTCGATGTACCTTTTCTCAAAATCTGTTTTATGTACATGCTTGAAATTTTTTCATACTATTAAAGTACACCTCTCTTATTATACTAAAATGAGCTTTTAGCTAATTTTGAATTTTTTAAGAAATTATGAAATATTTTATCAAACATTGCGAAATTTGACTCATTTTTTACTTAAAAAATTTGTAAAAACTAAATTTTTGAATAAGCTCATTTTAGTATATATTAGACATCATTAGAAATAATTCATAAAAAATTTACATACTTGTGAACAGTAGTTTCTCAGAAAAGGTACATCGCACATTAAAATTTACATTTTGAGATAAATTGATTTTAATGTATACAGTGAGACTTCTAATCAGCTGGGAAATAAAAAAAATAAAAGGCCCAATTTAAAATAAAAGATACATGTTTTGGTTTATATCAATCGTTACACTTTTAAGCAAAAACAAAGTAATTAGTTTACAATTTTCGCCATTAAAATGGGCGTGGCCCAAATTCAACGAATATTTAAAAATACATTTTAAAGGCTTCTAAATACCCCAGAGGTTCAAGTAAGGTATTTTTAGAAAGGTTAAAATCTATACAATTTGAAATGTAAAAATCTCAAATTGTCAAAAAAATAAGATTTTAGCTTTCCAACACTCCTTAACCTCTAAGATAAAGTTCATTGATAGCATGTGTGTAACAACATAAAAACCTATTACTGTCCCAATTAAATATAATTGAAATTTTTTAATTTATATAAGTTTATATAAATGTTTTATATAAGCGTGTTTTGAATTTATATAAGCTTTCACCACATGTATGAACTGAAATATCAAGTAAAGAATCATTGAAAAAAAAATTTACTTTTACTTTTTTAAAAGATTTTTGGTAATAACACAAAACCTTGTTACAAATTTCTCTGATACTAAAATAATTGGTTTCAATGTTATTTTTCTAACATACCTAATGTCAATTCATGAAATTTTAATTAATTTGCCTAGTATAACAAAAAACATCATTAAAATTTCTTAGAATCTCAAATTGTTATTTATGACATAGATATATTTTGGTTTTTACATATTTGTAAACTTGGTAATTAAATCTTATGACTTAAACTGAACTTTTAAAAGGAATATTAAAGTGTGTCGAAGTAAGACGGGGTTTTTAAAAATACGCTTATAACTATTTCGGAATCTGCAAGAATATTTCGTACTTAAGGGACATTAGCGCAGCGCAGGCCACCTATCACCTGGAGAACTGGGTGCTTACTTAGGTCTTGTCATCGTCGCATCACTATAATTCGAAAACTCTTTCTGGTGTTATTCGAACAGGAATCTGCCTCCGAGTACGAATACGCCTTCGCTTTTACGCTATGATTATTAGAACGCGAGATATTGCACTTTATTTCTATGGGAAATTTAGGCCCTTTCAATAAAAACAAAGAAAAAACATCTAAAACTTTTTTCAACCCAAATATCGTAATAAGCCTCGCGTCTGAAACATTTTTGTACCTACGTCGAAAGTGTGGTTTTTGCACTGCTTTTTTTTGCGTTTGACGCATTTCTTTTATCCACCCATTCTCGCCAGACTCTACATACTTATATAAAACTCAATGCTGATCACGAATCTATATGACACTTTTCGTAATTCTAATTAGTTCAAATGTTATTGCATTCCGTATTTTTCTCATTGCTTCTGGTGTTTTAATAGTTTGGTGTCTCTGTGTTATGGCAAAAACCTAAATACTATTTAACCCAGAAAATTACCAAAGTGACCCATTTGACTCGAACTTTTACCAAGATTCTTAATCTGGTTTTCATTTCGTGAAATTTCTGTAACTTTTAACTTCAGTATAAAATCAAAGAACCCTTTTATAAAATCAACCCTCTGTTAGCATACGTGCTGTGAACGAAACTTACAGGCTGATTTTAAAATTTCTGGAGATATTTGTACAGGAATTTTCCCCCGAATACGAATATGCCCTTCGCTTTTACGCTACGATTATTAGAACGTGAGATATTGCACTTTGGTAATGAATTTCTATGGGAAATGTAGACCGTATCAATAAATACACCGAAAAAACCACTAAAATCGAACCTCCATTAACATACACTAGCTGTTTGCGAGAACACTGAGCCAAATTATTGAACACCAGAACGGATCAGAAAATTACTGAAAGCAATACCTTTTGAAATAATTAGAATTTCGAAAAGCGCCATATTTATTCATGTTCGGCGTTGAATTTTACATAAGTATACCGAGTTAGCTAAGAATCCGTGGATGAAAAAAAATGTGTCAATCGCACGGAAAACCAAAATGCAGTGCAAAAATGACACTTTCCGCGTAGGTGTTAGAGACACTGAATTTTTTTTAAAGGATGTAAGGACATAGCGTGAAAATGCAAAAATTAAAAAGTAGTGTTTATTATATATTAGTTATATAATGTTACATTTATATATATATATATAAACTCTATGCCATGATCTATTAGAGACAGACTTTGAGTCTTGTTTAACTTCTAAATTTATATTTTTCCATAAATTAATTCCTCGGAAATCAGTCTTCTTATTTTCTACACAAATGGAATCACTTCAATTAGATCTTACACCAAACACACTAAGAATGTTATTTATTTTCCTTAAAAAATAGAAAGAGGAAAAGTGCTCGTGAGAGATACCTTTTATTTGCATTAAGGCTTATTTGAATGAACAAATAACAGATAATCGAATTGCAAGCTGAAACTTATTTATGTTGAACACGTTTTCCGTTTCTTTTAGCAAAACTTTTATAAGATTGCCCAATTACCCAATATATCCTCATGTTTTTTTTAATAATTCAAATAAGGAACAAAATCATGTAATTCTCAGAGGTCATTATATATTTACACATTGATTAAAGTAACTCAAGGGAAATTTTTTGATTCTTAACGATACTCATATTATGACCTTGAATACTGACTAAGAGTTTTTTGGTTATACTTTTTATGTACAGTAATGATTAGTGCGATTTATTGCTGATATTAGGAGAATGTTTAAAATAAGATAAGTTCTATACTCTGGAATATTATATTTATGAATTAGATTGAAGAAAAATAAAAATATGTCGAACATTCTCTGCTTACTGGAAGTATTTGATTTATAATTAGGCTTGAAAAGATTAAAAATAACCAAACAAAAATCTATTATGTGAAAAACAATAAAAATAGCTGTTAGGTAATATTTAACGAAAGGTGTATTGTCATCATATATTATTAATTACGAGTTAAATAAATTACATTACTACTAAATATTTTTAATAAAAGTTAAATAATATTACAAAAGCTCTATAATGTTTATAAAATATATGGGTTTTAAAAAAATATAACTTTATAAATCTCATTTAAGCAAAGTAAAATTGGTACCAATGTTCAAAGATCAAAGCAAACTAAATTATAGTATTGACGGGTTTATTCTTTTATATTTGAGATCATTCATTAACATATTACAAATAGTTTCCTGATTATGTTTGCGGTATTTATTCTTATGTTCTAGGAATTAAGTTTCGTTGTAGAATTTAGCTATTTGTGCCCTATGTCTTAATATCCTTATTCTAAAATTTTCTGAAATTACCATCAGTATATCTAGAAATATTCAAAATCTAAATTACAACTGGAAATGAAAAAAAGAATTAAGGAGCTGTATACTGATTTAATTTGCAGTTATGCATTAACTTATAAGTTCTGCCTAAAAAAAGAAAAAAGGAATATTATTAGCAATCACCTCCCCCTGAACTAACACAACTTATTAAATTGCGTTGTATTCTGGTTAAAAGTAAAATAAAAACTACAGAATACTAAAGATAAAAAATAGAAAACACTTAATTTTTTTCCAATATAATGTTTTAAAAACTTCATTGAATAATTATGCACTTTATAAGTTTTGTTTTTTCCCGTCAGATGACTTAATTGTATATTTTTTAACACCTAACTTCACATTTAAGCCGCACAATTATTATACCTTTTAAAAGCTGATATAGCAAGGCTTGCTTATGAAAAAGTCCAATTGATTCTACTCAGTAGTATTTGGCTGGTGCCCTTTCAAATATGGAGAGTGAAAAGTAGCATTTTTTACTTTTATACTATCGAAAAGGTAAAAATGCTGCTCAAGCAAGGAAAAAATAACCTTTGTATTCAGAGAAGATGTATTGACATTACGCCAGACCAAAAGCTGTGTTGAAAATTTCGATTTGGCAATTTTGATGATGAAGGTACAACGCGTTCTGGAAGGCCGGTTGAAGGTGATAACGACACAATAAATTAATACAAACTGGCTAATAACAGCTCCTGAGATCACTGAGTAATTAAAGGTTATAAATTTAACTGTTTATGATTACTCGAAAGCCTCCGTTTAACCTTAAAGCTCGACTAATGGGTTCTTCATTGTCTCATGGAAGAAATTTGTATCGTCGTGTTTATGTTTAGGATTTGATTCTCAAACGTCAAGAAAATTATCCATTTCTGAAGCGCATCTTCACTGGGGTCGAGAAACGGGTTGTTTGTAATAATATCAAACTCAAGACATCATGAAATGTACAACGAATATAAAAAAAATTAAGTCAGCTCTTACTTAGGTCAACAAAGAAACATTTTATTTTAGCTACTTTTTATAGAATAATTACAGTTAATATAAATATGTATATAAATATGAAAGAATCCCAATATTAAGTGACAAAATAGAAATCGATATTTTTCTTTTTCCTTTCCATATATATGTAGTGTTGGACTATTTTTTGTTTCTTTCTATTTATTCATTAATTACATTTAATCATTCTAATAAAATAGTATAGTAAAAAAGAAATCACATTCTAAGAAGTTAGGCCCTCTCAGGTGGGATTCGAACCCACGACCTTTCGATTAGAAGTCCAAAGCACTATTCATTGCGCTAGAGGGACACGATTTTCCTTTTGATGTATGCTGTTGGACTATAATTTTTGTTTGTTACTATTTATTCATTTCTTAATTTAATTATTTAATATTTGAAAAAACTGCATTGACATGAAGTGTCATCCATTGCAAGTTTAAAAAAAGTATTTTATTAATGATTGAAAATTTGAACAAGACACACACACACACACACACACACACACACACACACACACACACACACACACACACACACACACACACACACACACACACACACACACACACACACACACACACACACACACACACACACACACACACACACACACACACACACACACACACACACACACACACACACACACACACACACACACACACACACACACACACACACACACACACACACACACACACACACACACACATACATACATATATATATATATATATATATATATATATATATATATATATATATATATATATATATATATATATATATATATATATATAGGGAGAAAGTGAACGAAAAGTAATGATTGTAAAAGACGAACCAGCCCAAAGCGTTTCGAAAGCAAATATTCATAAAAAAGGTGATACAATCTGTTTGGTGGGATTTCAAAAGACGATTAACGATTTATTCTGAAGTGTGTACTGTCATCAGTTAGACATACTGAATGATTCAAACAGAAAAAAACCAGAATTGATCATCAACAGAAAAGTTGTAGTGTTCCGCCAAGACCGTGTGATACCTCATACAAGTTTGGTAACTCTCCAAAAGTTTTTTCAACTTGAATAAGATATATAGCCACACCCTTCATATTTTCCAGATCTGGCACCTTACGATTATTATTTGTTCCAGCATTTACAAGGAGTTTTAGACCGTAAAACCTTTACTTTCAATGGGGAAGTCAAAAATCCCCTGTATCAGTTTTTTGCCAGCAATGAACAGAAATTTTATGAGCGTGGGATCATGCTACTGTCAGAAAGAGGGTAGAAGGTATTGGACTAGAATTGACAGTATAATAAAACATTTATTTACTGCTTGAAAATTGTCTCAAATCTTCAAAAAAAAAAATTAAAAACAAATGAGATTACTTTTTGAACAACCCAATATTATCTAAAAAAAATAACTTAAGACTAATTCTTAGAAATGTGGGAAAAAGAGGGTAAATTTATTTACATATATTTCGCAATAGGAAAGTATTTTGAGAGTTTTGAAATATTTGATCCATCCAAGTATACGTTTCTGAAAATTTTATTCAAGAGTTATTCTAATTTCTAAGGAAAATTGTAATTTAGAGCGAATGATTAGAAACCAGTTATTCATTTTATGTTAAAATAGTCGGTTTATGCAACCCTATTTCATTAGAGATTGCCCGGCATATTTAAACAGTGCCGTAAGTGTCCTCGAGACTACTTTTGCGAAATTAAATCCAGCAATGATTACTTAAAAGATATTAATAACCTATTTAATGGCACCACTTCAGTTCTGAGCATTTATTCAGTTAATTTTCTGAATAAGATCTAATGTTATTAATTAAAACAAACTATGTATATGATAAAAAGGATTTGCTACGTGTGTTATTTGTTCTTTTTAAATTTTTTCCCCTGGTTCCTTTCATCACGAATAAAATTAAGCATCCATTATTTTCTTTAAAAAGACTATAATAAGAGGTGAGTGAAAATAATGATGTTTGGAAATATATATAAGTACTAGTTTTATTGATTACGTTCTTCTTAGAACATACACTAGGAACACAGGCAACGGATCTCGTATTCACTTCAAGGAAGATTCGATCTGAGCACCTGCTGTTTCGAAAACGAGTATCTTAGCCACCCCGCCAAAACAACCGTCGTCACACGGAAGCTAATACTAGTTTTTATTGTTATCACACCAACACAGTACCCCCTTGCCATATTGATTCGATGAATAGGCGAACGAACGATACCAATTCGTGACGAGCGGGTGAGCAGTTGCGGCACTTTGAGTGCAACGTCTTTGTCGGTTGCGTCATTCATGCGTGACGGCTTTGTTGGTTGCGTCATCGTGTATGACGGATTAATTGCGTCATGTGCCTAACGGCTTGGTTGCCTTTGGGGTGGATAGATGGCACCACGACTGCTGCGGTTCTCTTTGCTCGGCCAGGGTCACCAATGAAGGAAGGATTCGATCTGAGCACTTTCTGTTCCCAAAAAGAGTATCTTAGCCACCACGCCAAAACGATCATCATCGCATGGAGGCTATTTCTGGTTTATATCGATATCACACCGAAACACATTCAATTATCCAAAATTCCACCCCACGACATCAATGAATAACAGACTTAATGTGCTGTCCCGCTCTAAAGTGAGCTTGGACCCAGTATGGTCACGAAATCGTTGCTGGTGCCACGGGTTCAAGTCTTAGTCCCACTGAAGACCTGTCGTGTAGAAGGACTGAGACACGTTACATGTCTGTCAAGGCTCAAAATCCTCCTATTGATGTCGTATAGAACAGTGGTCACCAACACACGGGCCGTGAACCAGTACCGGTCCATGGATCAAATGGTATCGGGCCACCCAAGAAACTTTAAATCACAGTCTAACCTCTATATTACGAACCTCTATACTGCGAATTTTCTATACAGCGAACTTCTTCCTGGAATCAAGAACATTTCACAGTTTTCTTCGTAAAATAACCTCCCAACAGCGAAGTACATTTTCTATATATCGAACTGTTTCTCAATTTTTTTGTCCCTATTTTTAAATTATTTCTGGAAATTTTCCATTATTCTCTTTTTTTAACACATTTTATGGTGGTCATAAATCTTGAACTGGTTTTATTAGGAGCCTAATTCTCTGAGAGAGATAGAATTCACGGCGTTTCGTCCAAGAAGTGCAATTTTTAACCCTCATTGTTCAGTTCCCTGGAAATATCTTCAATTCTCCCTTTCACCTTCAGTGGAGTTGTCTCGTGTCCCTGTATCCTTGAACTAGTCTTCATTCATTTGTACTCTTGATCAGTAGTACTGGTAAGTTATTTTCTTGTAGCTCCAAAATGTCAAACCATAAGCTCTTGAGAGCCAAAGAAAAAAAAATGTAATTCTTCAGGAAATGTGTAAAGACGTCAAGAAACTTTCCTTGAAGTTTTCCCCTTTTTTGATAGGTAAGATATATAAAATAAACATATATAAATTTACAAAAAAGGTGTGAATAATTACTTTTTTTAATATATAGTGTTTATGAATTTCAGATTTGTTTTGTGTGGTTTATAAAGGAAATTGAAAATGAACCTCTATATAACGAATTTTTCGGGATTTAGCGACTTCTTTATATAGAGGTTCGACTGTATTTCCATTTTATTTACTGTGGTGCATTTCTTTCTGGTTTGTGCAATTTTCCATAGAAATCACCATGTTCCATGCTAAATCAATTTATAGTCTTTTTTTGGAGTAACTGTATTTCATTCTGTAAGAATACTTAAATACAACTATAAATTAATATTATTAAATCAAAACAATCTAAAATATAAACAATCAAATTCCTTTCCTCAGTGGTCCACAATAAAAGTGCAAAACGTCCACATCATAGCGGGGAGGATTCTAGGGAACCCAAAGTCTGACTGCCACCAAGTATTTATGCTTAACAAGATCCAGTTTGGGACTCAAAATCTGGTTTTGCATGGGGCCCTAATGTGCTCCGTTATGCCACTGAAAACGTTGACTAGTCCGCGGCGATAAAAATGTTTGGGAACACTAGTACAGAAGTTCGGAAAGGGGGTACTAGTTCAGGTGTCATCTTTGTCATTTAACTGGGGATTTAACTGGTCTAGTTTTAATTAAGTTGTGTGAGTGTTCGAAATAGCTATTTCATATTACTTACCTCGAATAAATAGTCTTAATATTTTTAATGAAGACGAATAAGAAAAAAATTATATTTTTATTATAATAAATGTGAAAAAGGTATTTTAAAAAGTAATGACATTTGTACATTTTATCGATGGCTTTGCCAAATAATTCGTAAATTCCATCATGATTGTTTTGTTGTCAAATGCAAAATTCCTTCACCTGTCGATGAAATATTCCATGTCATTTTCTTATCTTCGTTCTCATTTTCGATGCGGAAAACTCAATTTCCTATCATCATACAAGGATTCATGCATTATTATATTTTATTATACTACATAGACATGGATTCAAAATCGAAAAAAAATATCCCTGGATAATAACAATCTTTCAATGCTCTGATATGTTTTTGTGATCCGATCTACGGTAATAATATACTCGAACGAGAATTTCATTGGAGTTTCTTATTTGCGCAGAGTGTTTCATGCTTGAATTCCATAAGCAGTCTGAAGTAATTTCAAACAGTGACGTCATCGGGCATATTTGTTTCTTTTTATTCATAATAATGTCGTTTAAAATTATTATGTTTTGTTGTGAGTGACAACAGTTTTGTTTGCTTACAAACAAAAATAAAGGAAAAAAAACGAGAAAATGGCGCTGTTGTTTTAAATGTTTACTTAACTTCTGTTTTAATGTTTAATTATTTAATATCTGGTGCCGAAACCTAATTGAAAAAAAAATCAGGAAATTTTTATTTACCGTAGAATTCAACCTGTAACGCGCACCTATCCTTTCAAGCTGCGATTTTTAATTTTTAGGTGTATTTAGCCATATAACGCGCACCCTTTTTTTACGAAGAAACCTAAAATATATGTGCACAATGTTCTTATATTTTGAAGTCATTTATTCCAGGTATTTCTCCAAGCTTTAGAAAAAAAATAATATGCTTCTAGAACTAAAACCCTTTAAGGTATCCGACTACGTTCGGAACCGTGATTTTTTAAAAAAGTGTATAAATGGATAATTTTCATGATATTTAGTGTCGCTTAGTTTAGAATGCATGTATAAAATAGTTTTAAGAACATTATGGCGAAAAAAATTATTTAAATACAATATTTTGGCAAAAAATTAACTTAGAATAATCTTTTTTTCAAAACGTTCTCCTTTTATAAAAAATGCTTCGATAATAATAATATTTTGCTTATATAAAGTAAGGACTTCTCCAGAGAATCTGAACTATGGTTTTTGAAAAAAATTCACATTATTTTCAGAGTTACCACCAATTGAAATAATTATCAGCGTTTTTTTCTTAAAATTTCTTCCCTCTGTTGTAGTAAAATATGGATAAATCCACTTCTAAGTTAAATATTTCAAAAATTTTAGTTGAACCTCTGTACAGAAGTCTGAGGTATATACAGTAAAATATTATTATAATAGAAGCATTTTCCACAAAAGGAGAATATTTTGAAAGTTGGTCATTCTATGTTCATTTTTTGTCAAAATATAATACTTAAATAATTTTTTATTATAATAATATTCTTAAAACAATTTTATATACGTTTTCTAATCTAAGTGACACTAAATATTATAAATATTATCCATTTATAAGCTTTTCAAAATCACGATCCGAACGTAGTCGGATACCTTAAGAGCAGTTGCGGTACCCCCCTATAACGACAATGTCAATTTGAGATTTTTATGTATCTTTTTCTCAGAAACTATTAAGTATAAAAACTTAAAATTTTGTCTGTACATTAATTATATTTTTATATTTATACTGAAGTTAAGTTTTTCAAATATATTGCTTAGTTTTTTCAAAAACATGCAACGTAAAAGTATAACAATGATGTCGCAAACCGCGTTTAGTCGGAGTAATTCGGAGAAATAGTTATGAAGGGTGATCTTAAGGGGAATGAAAAGGTGCAATAAGATGTGAGAAGTGAAAAATGCGTTTTTTAGACGTAAGGCATGTTTACAATACGAGCAATGCATTACAGCTCGACTTCAGAAATGCAATAATTGGTTGCCACAGGAATTTTTCAAGATAGTCAGTGTAGGTCATATCACAGTTGGTATGGTGCAGACTTCACCACATCAGAATTGATCCTTTCTTACTCCGGAGAATCGAGCTCATCCAAAGAATTTAGAACTGCATCCGACCCTCCGAGAAGTTATTTTGTTTGCATACTAAACGAAAAGCATATACAAAAAAGGTCGCGAATGAGGGACCCTCCCCCACAATTCTTGAGAACCGGGTGAAGAAAACAGCAGAAGCACTTCACCCTTGCAACGCACACACGCTATATTCTAATGAGATGGAAATACCCTAAAAAAGACATAGAACACGAGGGGAACCACTCCGAAAAGGAATTGTAAGAATAGGGAGTGAAGGAATAAGGAGACAGAAGGCCCAACGGAATTGATCCTGACCATTGCAATCGGCTCTGATGTACATGAGATGCATATTCCTCGTGCTTTTTATTTTGACATTGTTACTAATTGCAGTTTACCCGCGCTTTATGCAACGTCCACCTATGACAGGTTTCACGTCACTTTTCTTCACCTCAGAAGAGAGGGAAATCTGAGGTTTCTTCAACCTAACCACGGCACTCCAAATCCTCGCATTCTTTTGGCCACTCTCAGTCTGGCTCAGTGTTCTTTCGACGGCTACTATTATCGCCATTTTCGCCGATTAAACGTGTTCTACGGTGATTTGTCGTCCCTATTATTGACCCTCTGAATTTGTCTGTCGAATTTGGCAACACCCTGAATGGACTCCACTAAACAATATAAATTCTGGTAAAATCAGTATGTGATAATATAACTCTTCTTTAACAATTTGTAAGAAAATCTGTCCCTTGATCAATATTCTTCATACATCTATAAACTTTTTATTACATAAGATGGGAAGAATTTAATTATTTGATTTAGTTCAAAAATTATGATTCTGCCTTTTACGTCTTATTCTATTCGTTACTACTAATCAGTGAAAAAAAAATAAAAATCTTCGAAAAGTATTTCACTAAAGTGTTTTAAAAGTTTCTAAAAACACTATTCGATTAAAAATATTTAATGATTTCTTAATACTTTCAGTCCCCCCTATTTCTATTCTTACTGTAAATGTATAGACATTGCAAATTTTTCATTTTTATAAAGAAAACGGAAAAAATACATCTTCATACTAGAATAAGATTCTAGTAAGAGCGAGTTAAGTAGGTCTTGATTTAGAAGTCCTCTCAGGTTTTGAACATGAAGCTGACAAGACCAAAAATGCCTTTTCAGGGATTCTGCATGCATCAAAAGATTCAGAGTAGAGTCAAGAAATTTCTGAAAATTCCTTCTTACACATATACATTATACACTGCTGGACAATTGCTAAGGACGGATCACAAATTGCTATGTAGCATAACATTAAACGAGACATGAGGCCTAGTAGGATAAAATATAGTTGCCACACTGTTCAGACATTAGAATAAAGAATATTTATTGTTCTGGAAACTACAAAAGCTGTGAAACATTTGAAAGAAAAAAAATGTTCATTTGATCTGCGTAGGGAGAAATGGAACAATGCATCTAAAAGCCAGCAGGCACCTTAAAGAAAGGTATCAGTACGGGATATGCCCACCGTGGAGTATGATGCAACATTCCACACGTCGCACCATACTTTGCACAACATTATCCAGCAGCTGTTGAGGCAATTTATCCCATTCCTCTGTGAGTGCACGGATGAGGGTGTTCTTGTTTGTCGGAGGATAGTTTCGACCAGCAACTTGCCTTTCCAAAGCATCCCACACATTTTAAATGGGGTTTAGATCTGGAGAACGCGCTGGCCGTACGAGACGTTGAATACCCTCGCTGTCTAGACAATGCTGAACAGCGAGTGTTCGATGACATGCTGCGTTGTCGTCCATAAAAACAAATTTATCACCGATAGCACCACGGAAAAGACGAACATGAGGAAGTAGAACTTCATCAATGTATCGTTGGCGCGTCATAGTCCCATTCGCAACCACATGTAGGCGCGTGCGGCCATTGATCATGATGCCGGCCCACACCATGATACCGCATGTCGGATATCGGTCTTTTTCCTGGCTTTTTTCTGGACGATAAGCAGTACCACTCTCGCGCCAGATCAGTTGGCGTCTACAATCCGATGACAGACTGAACCTACTCTCATCTGAGAATAATACGCATGCCCAGACCTGTTCAGTCCAATTGTGATGCTCAGACACCATTGCAAACGGGCAGTACGGTGCTGTCTGGTCAATGGGACACACACAACAGGTCTGCGTGCGTATAGTCCTCCTCCCCTCAAACGTCTGGCAACAGTTTTTCGGGAGATCTGCTTTCCTGAGGCAGCAAGAAACTGATTTTCCACCTGCTGAACTGTGGTGCGCCTGTTCCTTTTTGCTGATAGGACGATATATCTGACTTCTGCAGGCGTCGTACTTCTAACACGACCTCCCCCGTGCCGTCTATTACACATTCCAGTAGTTTTAAATGACTTCCACAGCCGTGAAACAACGCTGTGAGCGATGTCGAACTCCCTGGCAACATCTGTTATTTTTCGCCCTTCTTCGATCTTTCCAATAATTCGGCCACGCATAAAATCATCTATGTGATGTCGGGAAGACATGCCAAAAATTTTAAGTTCGTCTATTAAATCTTTCCTGTAAAACTTTGACTTGAAATAACAACTATTCACACGCATCAAAACCTTTAAATCTCTTATGAACGCTATCACGTGATGAACAGACGTGGAAAAAAATTTGCATACTCATACTTCTTCTTACTAATATCCTAAACTTATTCTAATTTTCCACATTTTGTTTCCTTTCATTTTGTGGATGCTATGAATGATAGTGTTATCCGTCCTTAACAATTGTCCAGCAGTGTAGTTTCACGTGATGAATTTTGATTCTGTTCTTTTTTTTGTTCTTCAAAAACAAGAAAAAGCAAGCAAATTCAGGATAAAGTTGTCAAGCATAATTTGTCGCCATCATCATTTTGAGAAAAAACAAAAACTCTGAAGTATAGCTACACAAGATAGCCTTAGACTGCAATTTTGATCTGAACTCCTGTCAGCTTTTTTATTCTGTGGCCTAAGTATATTTCTGACGAACTTCAATTATATTATTTTCAATAAAGAAAATGTGAAAATATATATGTATGAAATTTATAAAAACCTATACGATGGAATTATACTATATAAACTCGATAAAATAAAAAAACGACGCCCCAAGAGGGAATAACCCGCATGCGATAAAAATCATCAGATATGATGAACATGTATTAAAACCAAAACACTAACAGTATGATGGAATTGACTATTTTATACTCAAAATACAGCTATAAACAAGCAAAGCAAAGACAAAAAACGGCTCATAGAGTTGGTTGATTTCCTTCTACAGGATTGCTTATTATACGCATCCAAACAGGCGAGCTAGATTAATATGATTCAGGGATGGTTAGGAACTTATGCTCAGAACTCAAACGCAATCTCCTGGGGAGAGATTTGGTGATCTGCCAACAGGGGAAGTGTTGGGGATGGTCGAAAAGAAATAGTAGAAATTCTTGTCTTGTTGAAGCATAAGCACATATATTCATGAAAGCAAAGACAACTAAACGAAACACTGGATCACGTCGATTTACTTTCATGTTGCATAGATTTCAAGGAGAAAAACTAAAGGTGTCCACTTCCAAATAAAATATAACTCCACAGCATAACTCTTTATTGTCAAACTGTGTGGCAAATAAGTCAAGTGATTAACCTGCTGTTGTCCTGGACATCTCCAGACACAACTTCACTGGTAAGTTCAGTTTGAAAACAGGTCTATTGCTGGTCATTATAGTTTCTGATGTCCCATTTGCATCAGAGACAAGATACACATCACCGTTGACAAGGCACACCAGGGTATATAACAGCCGATATCACGATCATTCTGTCCTCATGTTCTATAGGAGTGCATGGAAATTATACCTATTACCGGAATGTTTTCTGCTTTATAACCACTGAAATGCTCCGTGACAATGCTCTGAAACTCTAAATAGTCTCTCATTGGCTGCCAAAATTAATAATGTGCATATTCTGTCGTAAGATATGTGTATATGCAGATTTGCCCCATTCAGATAATTCTTTCTTGGTACGTCATTTATATATATAAACATTGAGATTCAGATTCAATTCATCATATAAGTAATCTATATCTAACAAAATTGCTGTTTGACATATGTGACAAAAGAAATCACTGCATCCGTTATTTCTAGAGTATCATTATATGTATTTCAAATTCAAAGTATTGCAATATGGTGAACTAATAACTCAAAAATAATCAAATTATCTTTTAAAACACCCATGGAAGTAAATTGATTGCCTGCATCTTTAAATACTGTTTTCTGTAAGCAGCATCAAACTCCGCTTAGAATTAAAAACGTTTGAATTTTTTTAATAATCGCAAGGTAGATCACTACTTAAAGGATGATAGGTATTAATTGGTCATGTATTTCTTCCTTTTTGATTTCATGGCTTATTTTAAAATTTTCTACAATTCTCCCTTCACAAGAGATATCTCAAATAGTTTTTAATCATAAATAAAATGGAGTTGGCTTTTTAAAGCTCTACTCATTTTAACAAAGTTAAATAATATGTCACAAAAATATTTTTCAAAGGTCTTTGAACACAGCGATGGAGGATGCTGTGCACATGTTAAATGTAATCATACTCCAAAGCATTTATATGAATTGTGAAGGAAGTTTTGTACGGGAAACGGCAGTTTATGTATCTTCTTCACTTGACGGCTCATTAGTGTAATTGTCAGGTCACCGTTTCAGATGTGGTCTTAAATTTGCTTAAGTTGAAAAACGTTACTTTGAGTAATGGTTGCTATGTGATGCGTAAAGCTGACAGTTATACTTTTGTTTAATGTAGTATGAGAACTCTTAAGAGACTTAAGATGCAATTTCAGTGAAAATGGCACAAGTATCCTTTTCATGACAAGGCTGTAATTCCAAATTAAATGTCAGTCGTATACCTTTTCATAGACTAGGCCCACGACAAGAACTCTGACTCCAGCTCTCCTTGATAAGCAAACTGATACAAGAAAGGGAATTTTTATTTCTGTCTTTATTTCTTTGCGAAAGTTTTGAAAAACAGGTTTGTTAGGGCAATAGAAAAATGCGCTAAAACAGTATGTTATTTAATACCTTTTTACACAAAATGAGATGGTATAAAAGTTTGATCATTGTGACACGGATAATAGCTAAAATTTAAGTTTGAGTTGGTCAATTTATATTATCTTCTTATTCTTATTATGAATTTTATGGCTCATCTTTAGTGATCTCAGATTGTAGAATACTGTTGGTAAGTACATATAAATAAAGAGAAAGTGGAGTTAATTTATACCTTTTCGAAAGTAAAAACTTGTATAATACGGTTGAAATAGAGTGCGTTAAAATTAGTAAAGAGAGAGCTCAACAGTTCCTAAAATTATAATGAACGATGAAATCTGATTTATCACAACAGGTCTTAAATGAATGAGATATTAAATAAACGGCTGAAAATATTTTTGTTGTGTGACTAAACGAGTTACGTCCTGTTTTTCTTTGTAGCATAAATTCAGTTATAAAGAAAGTGAATCGAATTGAACAAAAGGACTTATTTTGCTGATAGAAACGTCCTGTTTCATTTTTACTTTTAACCTTTTATAGTTTCTTCCTTTGTTCCTCTTTTTCTTTTTTAACTGCTATATATTCATGGAAATTGATGCAGGAAGCAGTGGTGTTTAAGTATAGGGTTCTTAACGAAGAGTCCAAAGGTCTTTGGGAGTTAATGAAATGATATCAGTAAGGCTGTGAATTAGAGGAAAAAAATTTCTTCTATATAAATATGTATTATTTTTGTTTTCAGTAACAATTTATTAAGCATAGCAATTTCTCCTTTTAAATATATGCAATAAAAGACAAGTGTACCACTTATTTTTTAAACAAAAAAATTCCACATTAGTAATGTTTATTTACACCAGTGTCTTGCTCAAGAAAAATAAAGCATTATTCTTTGTACTGACAAGTTTTTTGAAAAAAAAACCCTTTTTATTTGAAGTTTTATGCATATTAATTGTACTTATTCATTAAAAATACATATTTCACTATAAGTATTACTTATGCATTTATACATTAACGTGCTTAAAACATAAATGTTTCTCCACTATATCTTTTATAGGTTAATTCAGTCTATGCATTTCAAGTACGGTAACTAGTTTTACATATAATTTTTATTTATGAACACATATTGCGTTGAGTATCGGCATAAGAGGAGCAAAAGCAGAATTTTAAAGAGTCGCGTTTAACTATGGAAGCAGACGCCCATAAGAGAATGCCGTCTTTTCACTGTTACGGAGCAAGAAAGTATAAAGAGAGAATCCGTGTCTCAGCATACAAATATGTCACTTGAAAATTAATGTATTATCACGTGATTTAGTAATATTTCTTTTTAAAGGAGAGGCGATTATTTTATAGGCACTTTAAAATCTATGCTATTTACGTAATTAAATGTGGTGAAATATTTTCATAAAAGTCTTTCGAGGCGACAAATTAAATAGTGCTACTCGATAGTTTTCTAGTCGTGTAAGTTTACTAGCTCAAATTTTTAATTATGTGTTTCACTTTTATAATCTGTAGGGGCCGCGGTAGCCGAGTGGTATAGGTATCGGATCGTGGCTTGCCCTGTCACGAGTTCGGACCCAGTACCACCAAAGACCCACCGTGTAGGGCAGCGATGCACGTTAAATCTGTCGAGAGCTGAAACGTCCTCCCGTTGGTGTGGTGTGGTAGTTAGAAGAGTGGGGTGCTAGCTCAGGCGTCGCCCACGTCACTTGACCATGGTTCAAAATTACGTGGTCCGTCGGCAAGAGCCCTTGTGTAGCTGAACAGTGCGACGTTAATATTCAAGCAATCAATTAGTTTTACTCTGTACATTATAATTCATTTTGGAGTTAAAATATCTGTAAAATACAAATGCCACCTATCCAGTACAGTGGTTAGTGATGCTGGCTGTTGTGCTGTAGGGTTTGGGTTCGAATCTCAGAAAAGACATGGATGTTCGTAAATGTATAGGGCCTCTGCGGCATGGGGGTACTCTAAATAGCCGTCGAGCCAGTGGCGTAACGTGCACCCCCGCATCGTGGGGAGGGGGCAGGTTTCTAAAGGGACCCAAAGTCTGACTGACGCAAGTGGGACCCTTTGTAAAATTCAACATGGGGGCCCCAAACCTGACTTTGCCGGGGGCCCAAAAGTTCTCCGTTACGCCACTGTGTCGAGCCGTAAGTACTCTAGTAAGATTGGTGAAAAGGTAGAGAGGGAGAGGCAGCTGATCCCATTCCAGGTAATCTTCGAAAATAGGGACAGAACCGAGTGAAATTGTTCTGCCACCTGTATAATGCTCAAAGTTGCGTCTAACGATATATGTAAATCTATCCCCTTGCTACGATGAATTTAGATGTGACAGCGTCAAAAAGGTGGTGTTAGCAACAAATACATAGTATGAAATGCTATTGATATTTTTAATAAAAAATATTGGGATGCGACAAATTATATAAATAATGTTTCTCGGTACTTTTCTAGGGGTGTAAGTTCATTAGCTAAAAAAAACGTTTAATTATTTCCCCCCTTTTTTTCTCTGTACATAAATTTATTTTGGAATTACAATATCCAGAAAATGTACAAATTATTAAGAATTCGGTACAAAAATTCGATATTTAACTGAAGGCGTAGAAAAAATGTATTAAGCTTTATTACAATCTGTACTAAAGTAATGAAATCAGTAAGAATAACTTTATATTATGATATGAATATAAGAATAAGTTATCAGACCATTTATATAATTAGAGATATTATAAAAAAATCTTATCTGAGCAGAAAGCAGCACTTAATAACTTTTTTACTTAATTTTGTTCTGATTTTCAGAGCAAATAAATGATTAAGCATATTTGCTAGCTGTACAGACATACATTTTACAGTCTCTTACGATATCATGTTTTCTATTTGGGAAAATCTTTTAAAGCTTTTGATCTAAAGTGCAACTAAAAAGCTTTAAATAAAGTATCCAAGAAATCCTTCCCAAGTACCACTGAGGCTGGAATAAAATCTATCGAAGATCCTTCAAGTAATGTTTACTTTCCTTAAGAGCGTAAATAATAACAAAATAAATAAAAGTAGATTTCCAAGATGTTACAATCAGTTATATCTTGCTAAAAGTTTAGTTATTTGTTGTTAGTTGATTCCTTTGGATACTGTGACTGAAATCCTGGCAATTCTCTGCAATTGGTAGTTTGTCGATTCGGTAAATTGCCAGATTTCGGTCAGAATTTTACTGAAAAGTTTCTTTTTGAAGCTATGAAATAGCTTTAAAAAGAAAAATATTTAAAAACTGCTGATGAGAAGATATACATTTATATTTGAACTTTTGAAAAAAGGAGTTGATCAAATATATGTTATAAAAGAAATTTTAAGAGCATATTAATGAAACTGTTACATTTAAAAATGAAAATATATAAATAAGAGATAGATAGAAGCTATTTATCTATCTGTCTGTCTGTCTATGTAATAATTCCTCTAGTATTTCTTAAATTAAATCTTTAATAATATTTAAACAAACTTTAATTCTTTGGTTTAAAACTAATGCCTTAATCATAATCGTAATCAACCAGTTTCAGAAATCCCTTTCCCGCCCATTTTAACCAATCAGAGCTCTTATTACTGCCGGGTATAAAAAGCGCGATTTTCTGTGCTCGCTCTTTTTGTCTGCTTGCCTTCATAATGTAAATGTCTCTGTTTGCCTTTTGTCTCCAGCTCGTCGTCTTGAATATGTGTCAATAATTGCAGCTCTTTTATCCATTGTGTTTTATGTGTTCATAAGCTTATTATGTTATCGTAACACCTTTGATGTTTCATGTGAAAATTAAAGAAGAGTAAAATGAAATCAGAAGTTCTCCGCTTATTCAGAGAAAACCAACACTGGTCAACGATACTATATATAGTCTTATTCTCTACAAACAAGATGTAACATCCAACAATCTCATACGAAAAACACAAAGACAGTAGGAAAATCACACAATGAAGGACACATATGCAACCGAGATTAAAAGTTATAATTATAAAATGGATTCTGCTGTATTATAAACATTGCTGACTTAGGACAGCTAATATATAAAATAACTTACATAAAAGTGGGGTTGAACATGTTTCTTTTGGCCAGTGAACCTTTCCCCTTTATGTAAATAATACTGAGCAAAAACCTATTGAAAGTAATGGATAGGAATATCTAAATCCATTACAAGATAGCGGTAACTTACCTAAAAATTGCACTTAAAAATGTAAAGCCCGTGATAAATCTGAGAAAGTTATTGCCAGATTCTGGAACCTAATGCAGATTTAAATCATGTGAATGGCTGAAATGTAGCACTTAACAAAAGTATAAAAAGAATGAAAATGAAAATTGATAAGAGAATTACACATTACCTTAACTTTAGTAACACTAGAGTATATATGAATAAAATAATAATAAGTAATTTTATCTAATATTAGAATATGGAGGTAACTATAACTATGAAATATATAAGTTTATAGTGATAAACTATTATCAATCTCAGAATTTTTAATCCTTACTATTTCGAATAGGTATTTCAAATGTATATATATATATATATATATATATATATATATATATATATATATATATATATATATATATATATATATACATATGACATGTTTTGAGCCGGAATCAGACTTAGTTTTAAAAAAGGTCTTTATTCTAGAATTAGTGCATCTCTTCTGACGCTAAGAACAGGGAGGAAAAAACACGCCACGGTGTGTTTTAAGTGGGGGTTAGCACTTAAAACACCGATGGGGTAAGAAACGCGGATTTTATGATTGTACTTGAAAGTTAATGCTGACATATAGGGCTATTAAATTTAATGATTTGGAATTAGACCTGTTTATTGGCTAGGCCATATGTTCGGAAGAAATAAATGGTTGATTAGTTTCAAACTTGAAGATTAAATGAAAAATAAGAGTTAAGTGCTAGATAGGGAATTTAATTTTTAATCTAATTTAATTATCCTTACATTTGCCCCCCCCCCAATTTTAAAAGGGAGTCATGGCGTTGTTTTTCTCTCTTTACAAACTTAATCCATTTTCAACAAAAACAAAACAATACTTAACATTATTTAGAAAGACATTTTACACACATTAGAAGTATTTAAGCAATAGGAATACTGAAATCAAAATGTAATACAATAAACGAAACTATAACAACAAACACAGTAATGACACTTCCAAAATATTAATTGATAAAAATGAATTTCCGTACATATAACTGAACATTAGCTTGTTCAAATCTATTCGACATCTGGAATAATAGCTCTTGTTTCCTCCTGTTCTTTCATAATAATAGATTCGTATAATAGCTAGCAGATAATGTTTTTTTAAAAAAAATTTATATTGGAAAATAATATCATATCAAACAATAAGATAGTAAATATAAAAATATATGATACCATACAAATGTTAAAATAATAATTTTGTATAAAAATCTACTTTGTCGCCTTCGTAGTAATACCTTATAGTGTTACACAAAATGTTGCATGTATGAAATACATTTTTTAAAAAGATAAAAAAATACAGACACTAATAAGATGAAATTATTAATAATATGAAATGGTGTACACACACACACACACACACACACACACACACACACACACACACACACACACACACACACACACACACACACACACACACACACACACACACACACACACACACACACACACACACACACACACACACACACACACACACACACACACACACACACACACACACACACACACACACACACACACACACACACACACACACACACACACACACACACACACACACACACACACACACACACACACACACACACACACACACACACACACACACACACACACACACACACACACACACGCACACACGCACACACCAACTTATATGCACTATTAAACACAATAAACAATATTTTATTTCATATGCGTTATAAAATATAAAGATATACAATTATACGAATATAGGAATAAAGGAATATAAGAGTTATAAGAATAAAAGTGCTCTTTAAATAATTGTGAGTCGGAAATGTGGACTCTCTTCTATCATCACCTTTAGTATTTATGTAAAATTTTCACAACATTCACTGTAACTTAACAATATAGCATGCAATATTTTGAATATTTCTCCGTAACCTTCTAAGTATTCGTTTCATAGACAAAATTCTGGACATTCTCTTACGTCACACATTCACTAATATAAACTGTATCACATTACTTAATTTAGAACACATCTCTCTGAGAAATCTGCGTGATCAAATCACAGATGTTCAGCGATGCTAATAAGGAAATAATAAGAGGTGTACATACCAAACTAAGAACATTTATCCTCTTAATGTTTCAAGACATATACAAAATTATAATGATTGGATTCTCCCTTACCCACTGTATAATATCCAAAAATAAGCTTCAAGTTAATAAATTAATTTTAAATTTAGATAAGGAAAATTTCGAGAAATAGTGAATCTGGATATATGGCCGCTATATCAAAACACACAATTTCAAAATGAAAAAAAATTAAATGACAAGCAAAAGGTTTCTGCTGAATACAATAATTAACAAGATAATAAAATTCAGTGGAGAAAAAAGAATGCAAGATGATTTTATTTTTGTTTCTTATAAAAATCAATATCCCTAGTCTTAGTACATTAGTCATTTTCCTAAAAATTTAATTTACATCTTTCAACTTTAAAACACCAATTTCTATCATAAATGCTAACTCATTCGACATCTTAAGAAAAAATTATGAGACTTACATTAAAATTTCTCAAAATTTGATGTTTTATTAGCATTTGACTTCACTTTTTAAAATTGTTTTCAGAGTTAGTTGAAAAACATTTATCAGATATTTAATATTTGTAGAAGTAAAGGCAGAGTTCCATATTTTTACGTTATTTATTTAAGAAGAGGATCATTACAGCTTAGCAAATGATATTCAGAATTAGCCCACTTTCATACGCAGTAATAGAAATTAGAGGAATTTAAAAAATAATAGGAAGTTCGTCCACTTTATTGTATGTTTGATTTTTGCTGTTTTCGTCTCGACTATACAGTCAATTTATTGCTATTCCGTAAATTTTTGAATAAATCTTCGTTATAAAAGAGAACTTCTATATATTTTTGTCCATAGCAGACGCCTTTTATTAAAGTTTTAACCTTTTTCTCATACGTAGGAACTTAAGAATTGTTCCAGACAAAAGTTTTTGCTCTTATTAGAGATCTTCACATTCTACATATGTATCACTTAAAGTTATTTTTATACTGTATTTTAATCCCCATCTTTTTATGTACTGTATTAGATTTCAAGCATTATTTTCAGAAAGGTTTATATTTTTATGATACACTAGCTGGTATACCCGTTCTTTGCACGGGTGAATTGAAAAGTTAAACAATACAGAAAAGGAGTTTTTAATGAGTTAGTTTTACGTGAATGGCAAGTTAAACAAAAAAAAAAGTTTTTTGCTTACCTCAGCTGAACAAAAAACCCTTATTTGTTAAGTTTTAAGTCTGTAAATGTAATAGCCGATAAAAAGTATATTTTTATTTAACTGCCCGTAACTCTCTTGTGGGTCGATTTTTGTGAAAACACCTTCTTAAACTGATCTCTGCTCAGCAAAAGTAACACGTTGTTACGCATTTTGTGTAATGAACGCTTAAAATAGTGTAAATAATTTATATCTGGATGTGTAATACGTTAATATTACTTTCTGTTGCATTTATTTTATGTTAAAATTTTGATATTCGCAAGCAATACCGTTCCTTATATTATAATGACGATTCAATAAATGCATAGCGAAATGTTGGTGATAAAGCCAAATTGGCATGATCTTTGGCGGCCATGGTGACCTTTTGGCGATTGATTGTACGGTGCAGAAGTTTATATGCTGTAGCGCCACCTGGTGGGGAGCTGCAACAAAGAACATAGCACAAAAACCTTCTCCTCAAAAAAATGCATATACATGCCAATTTTCATTGTGATCGGTTGAACGGTGTTGGACTGAAGCGATTGCGTATATACAAACATCCATTTATGTATATATAGATGGTGAATAAACCATTTCAAATAAAGCTGTCTAATATTAATTTATCATAATTAAATATTATTTTTTTAGAAGTATGTTTTCAAAAGTACCATCAATGTAAAATCAGAATTATAAATTATAGTCGGCTCAGTAGCTTAGAGGTAGCATGCCACCCCGTAAGCCCAATGATGGGGATTTGATCCTGGCTGGAGAGTGCATTTTGGATGCGAAATCCGTAGGCATACATGTGGCATATAAAAGATTCCTTGAGAATCAATTTAGCTCAAGAACTCTTGAAAATATTTGGTATTCAGCGAGATCTTGAGTTGAATAAATTATAGCGTCTTAAATTTGTTAGCGTTAGCCACCACTAGATGGTGCCACCAATGAAATGACTCTCACACTTGGAAACGTAATGTGTCTGCAAAGGCTTATCTGCCAAAATACAGCCCATTTAAAAGAATGATTATAATTTTGTTTTTATTTTATTCGATGTTTATAACAGATTGATTAAGATTGAATGGTTATGGTACTCACTCAAAAGTGAGTCGCTCATTCTGTCTATTCTTTTGACGTATAGAGTCTGAGTTAGAATCTCGGAGAAGGCATGGATGTTTGTAATTGTATAGTGCCTTCACGGCCTGGGGGTACTCTAAATAGCCGTCGAGCCGCAAGTCTTCACGTGAGGTTGGTGGAAGGTCCCTGACCCTCCTCCAGAGTGTTCTCCTTCAAAATTGGGGTGGAACGAAGCTAAATCGTACTATCGCCTGTATAGTGCTCAAGGCTATGACCAATGACAGGCGTACATCTAGCCCCTTGCTATGATGAATTCATGGGCCTTAATCTGACACAGTAGAGATCAGGTGGCATAAGAAACAACAACTCAAAAGTGAGTGAGTGAATTTTAACATCGCACTGTTCAGCTACTCGAAGGCTTTTGGCGATGTACCTCGTTACTTTGAACCATGGTCAAGAGTCGAAAATGTGATCCCCACTCTCCTAATTTCCACACTAAACCAACGGGAGGACGTTTGAGCATCCCCTTGCTCAGATTTATCGCGCATCGAACTCATGACACGCCAGCCACGAGTCCGATACCTTGACCTTTGGACTACCAAAGGCCAGAAGTGCCGTTCAAATATATATAGTGTATTTTCATTACACATTGTCACAAATTATATATGGTCTTATTTAGTGGAATAAATACTTTTAAACTTCATTTTGCTGATTGGTTATCATAGAAACTTCTTCAGCACTAAAGCTCCTCTTAACCCCGTAAATCAATCATGTAGATGTAGCTTGTAATTTAAAATGATTAATAGAAGTTTAGACAGTGATTAATGAAAATTCGATTACTTTCTTCAATTAACTATATCTTCTTTTCTTTAAGGTAAAATACAGACAAGAAATTCACGACGATTTGCTTGTCTCTGACGATATCTCCTGTTACATCAATTACTCCCTTAATGGAATAATTCTCCTTAAAACTTTATTTTGTCTTTTTGTTGGACGCTTGACAAATATGGAATTTGTAGTGAAATTATTTTTTGAATGAGAGAATCTTATTTCCTAAAATTTCTTTTTTTTTCTTCTTAAACCCTAATTTAGAAAGATCAAAATTTAGTAAAACGTCTTCTATTTGTAGAAAGGATTCACAGGGTTTTCGAAAATTTATTAGATTTTGAAGGAAAGTTACTTTCTTTTGCTTAGTTATAAATGTAGTCTCTTTAATTTCATTTTAACTAATATTTAATTTGTAATGATCCTGGTCCTCAACACTCACGCGTAAATAGTTAAATAGCTCATCCACATAACGGGATATTCGTAACAGAGTCTCTTAAAAATTAACAGCTTTGCGTTTTGACGGAAATCGAGAATAGAATCCACGGAAATCACGTGGACTCCTCGTTGCCGCTTCATATGAAAGCCCCGAGACACTCTGGGAAAACTCTCTTTTGTCTTCGCCATAATGTAACGCGGGGGGCCTTCTGTGCGGTGTATTTTCTGTGTAAAATGTAGTCCAATCTAGATATTTGTGTCTAAATGTGGAGTAAACCGTTCAACAAGACCACCTCATGAAAGCAACTGAAAAACATACATTATAATTCAATATGAGCATCGTTAAAGTAAACCTTTACACCAGGGGTACTCAAACTTTTTTCCTGCTGGGTCGCATACATATGTCAGCTATTTCACGCGGGTCGTATACATATGTTAGTTACTTCACGCGGGGGCCGCAACATGAGGATAAAGGGGGAGGAGGGGGGAGAAATGCTTTAAGGTATCCGACTACGTTCTGAACTGTGACTTTAAAAAGGCACCTAAATGGATAATTTTCATATTTAGTGTCACTTAGATTATAATACATGTATAAAATTGTTTTAAGGATATTTTGACAAAATAAATAATTTAAATAAATACAGTATTTTTTGGCAAAAAATTAACTTAGAATAACCTTTTTTCAAAATGTTCTCCATTTGTGAAAAATGATTCTATTATAATAATATTTTGCCTGTATATAGCTCAAACCTCTGTGCAGATGTTTAACTACGATTTTTGAAAAATTCACATTATTTTCAGAGTTACAACCATTTGAAATAATTATTCTCGTTTTTTTCTTAAAACTGCCTCCTTCTGTTGTCATAAAATATTAATAAACGCACTTCTAAGTTATATATTTCAAAAATTCTTGTTGAACCTTTGAACAGAGGTCTGAGCGATATACAGGCAAAATATTGTTCTAATAGAAGCATTTTTCACAAAAAGGAGAATGTTTTGAAAATTGGTCATTTTATAAAATATTGTACTTAAATAATTTTTTATTGTAATATTATTCTTAAAACAATTTTATATACATTTTCTAATCTACGTGACACTAAATATCATAAATATTATCCACTTATACGCTTTTGCAAAATCCCGGTTCCGAACGTAGTCGGATACCTTAAGACCAAGCTAACATTGGAAATCTAAAATGTGGAAAATTTATCGAAATATTATAAATTGTGTTTTGCTTTTTTGTTATATTATTTATTTTTTTGTTACTAACATTAAGTTAGAAGCATTTAAGAATCACTCCTTCAAAATATCTCGATCAGTAAACGGTTTCATATGATTACCAATAATATAACAAACTTCATAGGATGTCTTTGTTACTGGTGTGATTTTACCACTGACAAAACACTTTGATGCTCTTGAAAGAGATCTTCGAAGAAAAGTGTCATTGAATGATTCCTGTTTAATGGTATTTTTAAATACAGCATTTTCGTAACAAATCAAACAATTACTAATCCATGTTTGTTTTTCCCTACAAAACAGTCTACCTTCCACTGTTCTTGAAACGATGCATTTTTTTTCGAATATTTTTTCGAAGATAGTTAAAATTAAAAAAATAAAATCTTTCGATATGAAAGATAGTTAAAAATTATAGTTTCACCCATAAAATTCTCGCAACTCCACTGTTGTCCGTTGCAACTATCCGTTACCGTTCCAAATAGAAAAAGAATAGTAATTCGTACTTGTACGACACCGATAGCAAAAAAGGCTCACTTAAAAAGGCTTGGTGGGCTGCATACGGCCCGCGGGCCGCAGGTTCAGTATCGCTGCTTTACACTTTACATGATATATATTTGTGATGAATCCCCAGCCCTTCAAGTGTCAGTCGGGGTAAACTTCCTACCAGGACAACTCAACCCACCTCTCGCATAAGAACCTTGACTTGTACTTTCGCCGGACTAGAAAGAGATACGTGTACTAACGACTCACTCGCTGCTGGTCAACTTTAAAAGAGGGCTCGTCTTGTCATGGCTTGGAGTGCGACTGCTTAGCTAAATATTGAAATAAAATATAATATGATATACGACTGCACGTCGCATTTCTCCTTTCAATCTAAGAATTACTCCAATACATGATAAAAGCCGGTAGGGTGTGAAACCTGCTTATCTTGTTATACACGCAGCAAATATAAAATGACTGCTTCAAAAATTGAATAAGAGCGCAACATAGAAATTTGTAAAAATTTGTATGGCTACACAGATCGGAATGCGATTTATTTAAAAGAAAGTTTCTTCAAAGACTTCATTTCAAAAATCAACGGAATTCTAATTTTGTGTGTGTGTGTCAAGAAAATTCTCCCAGTAATCCATTGTAATAATCAGCAGAACAGAAGTCTACCAGTACGTTTCTTCAAATTCAAAAAAAGGGTGTTTAGTGAGGAAAAAAAAGGAAAACTTTTTAAACAGTTTGTTTTGAATAATCAAAGGTATTCTTACTCTTCAAATGCTAAAATTTTGTGATGTTTTCCCACAAAAAAGCTCGAACTTCTGAAAACCAATTAAATCAACCAAATCATTTAATAGCTTTTGATCCAAATAATTCTATGCAAGTAATTCCATGGTTAAAATACTTCAATGATAAATGTCAAAAATTGAACCAAGATGATTCTTGGAAAATTACCAATATATCTATCTATTTAAAGAACAGTGTCTTAACGTATTACACTAATTGTTATGATAAAATTAACAATTGGGAGGATTTCACTCGTTTTTTAACAGAAAAATATCTTGCGCCATCAATTACTAGTTTAAGTGATTTCGCGCAAAAAACTTTTAATGGAAAGGAAATTGCTCAATACTTTCATGAAAAATTGGAAATTGGCAGACAATTAAATTTACCCACATCTATGATATTAGAAGGATTAACAGACGGCTCACCCCTTAATTTAATGTACTTACTCACTATAAGTCCTCTTAGTAACCCAACAGAATGGATAGTAACGGCAAATAAATTATTAAAATTTCAAAACAGTGAACAGAACAAAATTAAAAATCCTAGTAACTACAACCCCAATATATTTAATGCTCCTAGGGAAACTACCAGAATTGGAAACCTAGACATTTTAGGTCAAATGAGTTTGCACAAAGCAATGTTCCTAACCGAACTTCTAGAACATTTAACAGTCCGAAAATGCACTTTCAGAGTAACTTAACACCTAATCCGTGTAGATTTTGCGAATGCCAGGGGATTCAAAATGCCTATCATTGGGCTCAAACTTGTCCATTCAGACTCTAGGCAATACAAGTATCCCCTCAAATACCTATGCAACCAAGTGTTGACCTACCAGCCAAAGAATCCCAAATTTGACAATTATTGGAAATATCTGGATATATTAAAAAGAAACCCTTATCATGTATCATTGCTACCGGTTCAACTATCTCCATTATATGTCATCATTTGTCAGTAAGCACCAGTTATAAAAAAGAAAATGCTCAAAGCATAATTGTACAACAAACACAGGGTACAACAATTAATCTGAGTAATTTAGAATAGATGAAATTTCTAAATTAGTAACGATGTATGTTGTAAATCACAACAGTATCACAACTTGGAGTACGAGAACTGTCAAAATTTAAACTTACTATTGACTGCAATCATCTACAAATAAAACAAAAGGGAAATATTATAAATAAAATAAATAAATACACAAAAATGAACGAAAATATTCTTTACATATAAAAGAAGAAACAAATGTAACTCCTCCTCCTCACTCTCAGATCTCTGAGGATCAAAATGTTCTACCGTAGATTGTCATAGAGAATAGGTATGGGTTAAGAGAAATACATTCGCATTACGAATCAATTTATTTAAAGACAAGTATTATATAGGTCAATTAAGAATTATACTCAGATCTGACTTATCAGTTCATCTCAGACCTTATCGTACTTCTCCTATTCAGGAAAAAGAAATGAAGGACCAAGTTAAGAAATTATTGCAAGCTGGATTAATTAAAGAAAGTAATAGTCCCTATTCAGCCGCAGTAATTTTAGCCTTTAAACGTGATGAAGGTAAAAAGACTTTGTATAGACTTCAGAAAATTAAATGCTTTATGTAAAGCGGATTCTGAGCCATTGCCTATTGATGGGGGGCCGCCGGTCCCTAAGGATTGCAACTGAAATTTTTATATCTGCCCTGTTGTTGTTTACAACGAAAGGAATTCGTTGGGTGCGTCTCTTACCCCACCGAAAAGGGTGACGCGTTTCCCACGCCTGGAAGAAGGCAATGTACCCATAAATACATCATGATATGGGATGTTTTTTGGGAATTTCCCGCGTTTTGGGGGAGTCATGGACCCCGGGGAAGATATCCCTCCGCTGACTTCAGACCAATCAGAAAAGCTGATTGTGTTTCGAAAAAGAATCCTCTCCAGAATACAGGGGTAAACCGCCGCGAAATATAAGCGCTTGCACGACGAATTTAGTCACTCTCTCTGACACAAATTTTATCACCGATTTTGGTCTGACGACCCTTTGACAAATTGGAATCGTTTCTAATTTCTAAGACGGTGTCATTTGTCTGTGGATCAATTTTAATTTGCGAATTGGTTAAATGAATGTTTTTATTCCGTAGCTTTGCTGAACTGTACTAGGAATTGAAGGTTTTGTTTGTCGAGATAGTATTTCTGTTGGTTTAGATTACTTGTGGTCCTTAAATTAATGTGCAGTCAATCATTGTGTCTCGCTTGTGTGTTAAACTGTACTAGGAATTGAAGGTTTTGTTTGTCGCGATAGTATTTCTGTTGGTTTCGATTAATTGTGGTTGTTAAATTAATGTGCAGTCAATCATTGTGTCTCGCTTGTGTGTTAAACTGTACTAGGAATTGAAGGTTTTGTTTGTCGAGATAGTATTTCTGTTGGTTTAGATTAATTGTGGTTGTTAAATGAATTTGCAGTCAATAAGTGTGTCTCGGTTGTGTGCTAAACTACTAAGAATTTTGAATTTTCTGGTCGGTCGATATTGTATTTTTTTTCTCGTTGGGGCTAGGTTTACATGTGTTGAAATATGTCAGTGCGGGTAGATTATTTCACTGAGTGTTGACGTTGATTCAATTTTTTGTTCTGGATTTTAGTACGTAGTTCTGCTTGTTATTTGGTAAAAAGTTTTTTTTTTGTTGTTGGTCAGCTAATGGTGTGAAAATGTTTCGTCCATTCGTTTCGAAAACGTGGGGAGAGTTTTTTTTTTTTCCGCACACTTTTAGTCCGGTATCCCCCCCACGCGCCATCTGGTCTAGGGCGGGACACTGTTTGTTGATTGGAATTTCTGTTTATTGGTTACTCCTTGTCGCAGGGACTCCTCCCCGCGGGCAGCATAATTCAGGGGTGGAATTTTTGGATGTCGGATTCTTGCCGCCTTAGGAGGGGTCTTCCCTTCGCCCCCCCCCACTGCTGTCGCGACAGAGATTCAGCAAAAGTTTTCCGATGGGTTTTCGTTCCCCACACCTTGTTTCCTGTTTTTACGTTACGGTGCTGTTGCTATGAGACTCGAAACTCATAAATTTTTTGGTTTGAAACTGTTGGAAGAGGATCGGGCGTTGTTGCTAGGAGAATTTGGAAGTGTTGAACTAGGATTGGGTGTGAATTTTTTTTTTTTGTTGTTTCACTACTTGTTTAAGCGGTTGGATAAGTTTGAGTTAGGGATTTCGTAGAATATTTGAGAAAGTTATTTGAAGGAGATAGATAAAGTTTGCACTGATGAATTTGTTGAATGGCTGGGAAAGTTTTTTTTTTTATGGAGATAGTTAAGTTTGTGTTCAAAGTGTACGTTTATTCGATAGTTGTTTTTTATGGAAATGGATAATTGAATTGAAAAGAAAGTCACATGGTTTATTTGATAAAACTGTTTGATGTACTGAAGGATGTTTTGATTTAAGGATTTTGGGCAAGGGAAATTGAGTTGATATAATTATACGGTATAATTGAGGAAGTTGTTTTGATGTAGATAGGGTAATTTGAGTTAACGATTTGGTACGGTTTCGAGTAATTAAGTTGATGAACATAGATAAGTTGAATTAATGATTGTGTGGTATATTTAATAATGTTTTGAGATGCAATTAGGAAAGTTCGAGTTGAGGTTTATGTGAGATTTTTGTAAATAAGTTGATGCGCAAAGATGGGTTTCAGTTATTGGTATTGTGGAGAAGTCGATTAATTATTCGGATATTGCAGATAAGTCTAGTTAGTGTTATTGGGTATGTGAGATTTTGTGTACATAAGCTGATGAGCATAGATGGTTTTAGTTATTGCTATTGTGGAAAAGTCGATTAATTATTTGGATGTTGCAGATAAGTCTAGTTAGTGTTATTGACTACGTGAGATTTTGTGTAAATAAGTTGATGAGCATAAATGGTTTTAGTTAATGGTATTGTGGAGCAATCGATTATTTGGAAGGTGCAGATAAGTTTAGTTAGTGTTGTTGAGGCATAAGATGTGAACGATCTGAGGTAAAGGCAATTTTGGATTATCGAGGAATCAATTTAAGGTTACTGAGAATTTTAGGTTTTTGTTATAGAATTGTATTTGAGTCATTAGTTAGAGGATTTTCGATGAATTGAGTTAGCGGCATTATTGTAAATCGAGGATCTTGTGTTTTTTTTCGTGTTTGTATCTTTGTTGCGCGTATAGTGAAACAATTTTAGTTTTTTTTTTATATATTATTTGGACTTGTGGATACATTGTATTACGAGGATTGTTAAAAAGTTATGTTGATTAGTTAAGCGATATTTTTTTTTTATATATTGGAAACTATGTTTAATTTTGTGTAACACTTGCAATAATTTTCTTTTAGTTAAATTACTTTACTCTGTATGTATCGCCTCATATGACTTGGGTTGCATATCAATTTTATGTTTTAATTTTTTTTTCTGAAATTTTCAACTGCACTTGTGATTTCTGGAATTCATTTCTCAAATGGAAATTCAAATGTCTTGAATGTGGAAGAAATTTTTTTTTCTCCTTAAATTTTTTTTAAACAATATTAATCGATATAGTTAATTTTTTTATACAATCGGATTTGCTATTTTTTTTTATTAGTCTTAATTCTGCACTCTGTTTCTTGTGTTGGCGGTTGCCGGCGATCGTCATATCGCAGGAAATGGGATGTTTTGTTTGTTTTGCTTTTGTACACTTTGGGGGTGCATACTGATCACATGCGCACTCATAGTTTGCAATTCTAAATTTAATCACAGTATTTTTTTTCTTAATTTCATTTATAATCAATGCTTGTAGTGAAATTTTTTTTAAAATTCCTTAGGCTACTCAGCATTCTTGCAGGTTATAGAATTTTTTTTATCATTTATACGATTCGTTAACTTATAGAATTTTAATTTGCAAATCTGAATTAATTACGTTAATTTTTTTTAACTTTCATTTGTAACCAATGCTTGTAGTGAATTTTTTAATTTCTCAGGCTATTAAGCATTCTCCGAGGTTATAAATTTTTTTCTCTCCACTTATGCACACTCATCGTTTCAATCTCTAAAATTTTACTTTTACTCAATTATTTTCATTAAATATTGTTATCGATGCTCTTAGTGAACCATTGAAATTTTTTACGCTTGAGTATGTAAAGAGTTCTGCTAGTTTTTTTTTTTTTTGATGGTCTGGGACTTTCACTTCACATTAGTCGTGTCAAGATTTCGATGTTAAACGATTATGAAGTGTCTGTTTCTGGGCGCCACGCTTGAATTGTATGTAAATGTTTTCACTGGCGTTTATTTCTTATCAATGTATTTTGTTCAATACTCCTAAGTGTTTTGTTAGTTGCGCAGTTGTTAGATACGCCAATTTTGTATTTTTACGTGTTATTTGTCTTAATATTTTTTTATTCTTTAGTGGCACACGATTCTTTGTGATTGTTTAATTATGTCTATTTGTCAGGCTGTGTCTGATGTTTTTGTGAAATGTTTGGGTGATCCATTCAGTGAAATTTTTTTTCTCCTCTTCGTACATTAACGTCATTATAGTTGTTGATAGTTAATTTGGTTTTTTTTTTTCCCTCACGGAATTGGGTAGGAACTTCAGAAATTGATTGTATTTTTTTAACATTCTTATTTTTATGTTATGAGAGGTAAGAGGAGTTGGAGGTTGGTGCTTGGAGTTTTCGACGGCGGTCACAAAGGGCCAAGTTAAATTTTTTTTCTGATAATTGTTGTTTCATTACTAATATGGTTTCCCTGGGAGGCAAAAGTTTTTTTTGCAGTTTAGCAGATTCCTTTAGGAAGATCTAAGCGATGAGATGGAGTGGGATTCAAACAGCACAAGACCACGAACGACTTCAGTTAGATCACGACGCCCCAGAAGATTTGTTTCTCATTCTTCAAGAAGTGGACACTCGTTCTTGACCAGGAGCTTGTGAATTTTTCCACTTGACACTTCACTTGACTCGCGTTTTATATTTGCCGACGCTAGGCCACATATGTATTTCGTTCACTTACTGAAATTTTTGTTTTTCATTCATTTTAGTTTTGTTAATCTGAGAGAGGGGAGGAGTGATGGGGGGCCGCCGGTCCCTAAGGATTGCAACTGTAATTTTTATATCTGCCCTGTTGTTGTTTACAACGAAAGGAATTCGTTGGGTGCGTCTCTTACCCCACCGAAAAGGGTGACGCGTTTCCCACGCCTGGAAGAAGGCAATGTACCCATAAATACATCATGATATGGGATGTTTTTTGGGAATTTCCCGCGTTTTGGGGGAGTCATGGACCCCGGGAAGATATCCCTCCGCTGACTTCAGACCAATCAGAAAAGCTGATTGTGTTTCGAAAAAGAATCCTCTCCAGAATACAGGGGTAAACCGCCGCGAAATATAAGCGCTTGCACGACGAATTTAGTCACTCTCTCTGACACAAATTTTATCACCGATTTTGGTCTGACGACCCTTTGACAAATTGCCGAGGTTGGAGACTCCCGAGATGGCACACCATGTTCTCTCTCTCTCTCAGATCCTAATTCAGTTAAGTGATAATGTATATCTTTAGTAATTAACGTAATTTAAATGTTTTGTAAATAAATTAAGTGTAATTTAAAGAAGGCTTTTTAATTTAGTGTCCGTTTTATTTGTCTTTAATGATTAATGTCTAAATTTAAGCTATAGTGTGACGCCAAATGATAAATTAGAACCTGGGTATTATAAAATGGATAACAAGAATAAATTAAATTAACTTAAGTTAACCGGGCGTTGCATTACTATTATGGATAGTTTATTAGACAAATTAGCTCGAAATTTTTTTTTCAACTTTAGACTTAGCTTCCGGTTATTGGCATGTACCCATTCACCCAAAGGATACTGAGAAACTCGCTTTCTGCACTAACTTTGGCTTATATGAATGGTGCAGATTACCATTTGGAATTAAGGTAGCCCCTGCAATTTTTAATAGATTAATTAGAAGAATATTAACTAAGTATAAAATTGATTTTGCTTGCAATTATTTCGATGATATCATAGTCTCTTCTTGGTCAGAAAAAGAATATTGGAACCATCTCAAGACAATTTTTGACATTTGCCAAAAAGGAAATATTAAATTGAAACAATCTAAATGTGTCTGCCCAAACTAAAATTAACTTTCTGGGTTATGGAATAAAAGAGGATAAAATTACTCCAAATAATACTAATATCGACATTATCAAAAAGTTGAAACCGTCAAATAATGTAAAAGAACTTCAAAGGTTCTTGGGTTCAATAAATGTGTATCATAAGTTTACTCCAGAATATGTTGACCTAGATATCCATTAAATATGTTATTAAAAAAGGATGTGAAATTGAATTGGACTAATGAATGCCAAAATGCATTTGAGAAACTAAAAGAAAGTTTAATAACGAAACCTATTTTACATTTTACATTTGTATGATCCTGGCTTAACATGTCATATTATTGTTGATGCATCACAAAAAAGTGTTGGAGCTGTGTTGAAACAACCTGATGCCTCAAATGTGTTACACCCAATTGTTCACCATTCTAAAACCTTAAGAGACTACGAAAAAATTATGCTATAACTGAGTTAGAATGCCTTGCAGTAATAGATTCTTTAGATAAATTTTATTACTACCTACATGGCCAAAAAGTATCATACATACTGACCATCCAGCTCTTGTTTAACTAAAAATGTTAAAAGTTTAAGAGGTCGATTATTCCGCTGGTCATTAAAGCTAAGTATGTATGATTATGAAATTAAATATTTAAAAGGTTCTACTAACATTGAAGCAGATATGTTATCCAGGCATCCGGTTGCTCATCACCTTCAACATTCAAGTCATTTGTTTGACATTAATGAAATTAAAACTCATCAAAATGATGATTATCTTTGTGGAACTAAATATCATGAGAGATCAGAGATGTAATAGTAATTATAAGGAAAAATGTACATAAAATAGTTATTCCATTTTCATTAAGGCAACTTGGTACCCTAAAAATCACAAACCCATCGTTTTTTTATTTTCATTTAATCTTATTCTTTGCATTATTATCTTTCGATTGATATATCACTTGTGCATGTCGGAAAGTTAGAAGTTGAATAAAACTTCATTTGAAAACAAATTAGGGAATTACGCCACGCCCCCTTTTTGGGAAAAAAAGCTAAAAAAAAGGGTTTTGATAAAAAAAAAATCTAATTTATAAAGAGAAATAATAACATTAAAAAAGAATGTTCAATATATAAAGCAGAATATTTCCGAGGCAATACATACAATCATTTTTTTTCTTTGTGAAATGTGTGCATGTAAAATTTTTAAATTAAGGCATTTTATATTAATAATTTTATAAATTCAGTTCTTATTCCTGATATATTTTTCATACAAATGTAATACTTTAATATTATAAGAAGAAAAACAGCTAAAATTTCTGTCGTGACAGAAAAAATTTTTTTTAAAGTTTTTCTTGAGTTTTCTTGTGCAATTAGTACTCTCTAAAAGTTGATCATTTATAAAAATGTGTGGGTTGAAAACATATGAAAATGCAATTATTTTAAAGAAAAACGTATAAGTAATATCTTAAAGTGGTATTTTAATTTTAATTAAGCTTATAATACTTATTTTTTCAGAATTATAAACTTTAAAGTGGTTTTTCTCAGTTTGTATTTTTTTTGAAACCTTAGTGCATTCAAAATGCTACTCCTTCGACAATTATTTACCAATCACTTCAATTTTTTTCCTGCGTGTTAAAAATAAAGCATGTAATAAAATTAGGGATCCGTTTTGCTATAAACTGAATACTTTTTTTTAAAAAAAATAAAATGTAAGACATGTTGGCTTTTTTTTTATTTTTAGCCTGTATATCCACATTTTATTTTTTTCTCGAAAACGAATGAAGTTATTCTAAAATCGATCCCTAAAGTTGTTAAGAACATCCATAAGAATTTTATAAAAAAATTTCAGGTCAAAAAATTAATTTTTGCAAAAGGAGTAGGATTTTAAAATTTTCCCAATTTTCTTCAAAGAATTTAAATTTTTAAAATTGTGTGAATAATATATGAAAATTTTCATCTGGTAACATTTTCTTGAATAGAAACATTGTATAAAATGTTAAAATATAATTTTTAAATACGTAAATAAAGAAGTTTACTCAAAGGGTGCCAAGTCCCCTTAAGATTAAGAACGTTGAATCAAGCTCATGGACAGTTTCGTCATCGTGGTGTTAAAAAAATGTTGAATTTAATTTCACTTAAATACTATTGGCCTAACATTACAACTGATATTAGTGAATTTGTTAAACACTGCATGGTATGTTAGCTAAACAATAAAAATGAAACAAAAGAAATTTGGGATACTGCAACAAGTTCCACCTACCAGTAAACCTTTTGAGTTTATATTTGTGGATACTGTTGGAGGTTTCAACTATTATAATTCTACAAAAATTTTTTTGCACATTGTAATTGACCATGCAACAAGATATATGTGTGGGCTTTTCCTTCAAAAAATGAAATTCTGAAACCTATGCAAATATCTTAAAAAACAAGTCTTTCAAATCCAAATTCCTGAAAAATTATTAACTGATAGAAATGGTGCCTTTACTTCTTCCAGATTTAAAAAAAATTCTTAGAAATTATAATATTAAACATTTGTTAACTACAGCTCATCACCCTCAAACAAATGGTAAAAATGAACGTGTCAATCAATCTCTTGTTACTAGACTTAAATGCAAGGTAAATGCTTCTCATCTACTAAAATTACTTCGACAAAACTACTAGATCAATTGTGTAATGAATGCAACTCAACTCCACACTCAATAACTAAATTAAACACCAGCATACTTGCTATTTGGACTCATGCCATATCAATCAAGTATAGATCAGAATAATTACTATGAACCTGTTGATGAAGCACGTGAATAGGCCTTGCAGAGAACAATAGATTATCATATTAAAAATAAGATTAGATATGATGCTCGCTGTATTGAAAAAAAAAATCAACCCAGGTGATTTTGTTGTGTATGAGGAGTTCCAGTATCCTAATATGAGGAAATTGAGTTCCCTTTTTTCTGGTCCTTATGAAATAATAAAACAATGTTCGGAAGTCATTTATGAAATTAATAAACCAAATTCTTTGGCAAAGAAAGATTCCCAAATTGTCCATATTTCTAAATTAAGATGTTTCTATATATTCCCCTGATAATTTAATGTTAAGTCATGAATGAAAACTCAATTTCTGCTATTCTATACTTATGTCTTAAACAAGTTACTTACAATTGTGAAAATGTACCTTTTTTCCAGTTGAGACAAATTGTGTTTTGTATCTATATTGTTGTAAATATCTACTTTTCGGGCTGTTCAATGAAGAATTCTCATATTTATGTCCCACACTTTCATTAGTATATCATTGCATTATTTTGAAATATGTTATTATGCTTTGTAAATGTCAACTATATATTGCTGTAATAATTAGTTATTGTGATATTGTTGTTCACTGTTGTAACCACTTAATCAATAATATTTTGTGTATTTGTGTAGCACAGTATTAGATACTCCATGCCATGACTATTATCAAAGTAATTCATAAAAGTTTTAAAAAACAATATAGCTAAGCTTTCAGCCATCGTTGTGTCGTCAGTGATCCTGTCTCTGTTGTTGTACGAGCCATGCGGAGGGGGGAAATTGTGATGAATCCCCAGCCCTTCAAGTGTGTCAGTTGGGGTAAACTTCCTACCAGGACAACTCAACCCACCTCTCGCATAAGAACCTTGACTTGTACTTTCGCCGGACTAGAAAGAAACACGTGTACTAACGACTCACTCGCTGCTGATCAACGCTGAAAGAGGTCTCATTTTCTCATGGCTTGGAGTGCAGACTGCTTTGCTAAATATTGAATTAAAATATAATATGATAAACGGCTGCCAGTGGCATTTCTCCTGTCAATCTAAGAATTACTCCAACACACACACACACACACACACACACACACACACACACACACACACACACACACACACACACACACACACACACACACACACACACACACACACACACACACACACACACACACACACACACACACACACACACACACACACACACACACACACACACACACACACACACACACACACACACACACACACACACACACACACACACACACACACACACACACACACACACACACACACACACACACACACACACACACACACACACACACACACACACACACACACACACACACACACACACACACACACACACACATATACGCACACGCACACGCGCACACGCACACGCACACGCACACACACACACGCACACACACACACACACATACTGAACCAAACTCAGTGGCCCTTAAGGACCAAGACCTACTGCGATTATCCCAGTTTACCTGACCTTAGGCGCTGGGGTGCCTATGCAGATGTTTCGGTCGAGTGGTCAATTTGACACGAAATCCCCAGCGTTCAGTTCTCAAGCAGGCTTGGTACTCATTTATCGACCCACTGAAGGGATGAAAGGTTGAGTTGATCTTGATATATGTTTATATATATTCCCTTTTCACCTGCATATATAATAATATATATTCCCTTTTCACCTGTATATTTTTCCTTTCCATAATATATATATATTCCTTTCCACCTGTATATATAATAATATTCCTTTTCCATATTCCCTTTTCACCTGTATATTTTATAATATATATTCCTTTTTCACCTGTATATATAATATATATTCCCTTTTCACCTGTATATTTTATAATATATATTCCCTTTCCACCTGTATATATAATAATATATATTCCATTTTCACCTGTATATTTTATAATATATATTCCTTTTTCACCTGTATATATAATATATATAATATATATAATCCTTTTCACCTGTATATATAATAATATATATTCCATTTTTTTATAATATATATTCCTTTCCCCTCTATATATAATAATATATTCATTTTTCACCTGTATATTTTATAATATATATTCCTTTTTCACCTGTATATATAATATATATTCCCTTTTCACCTGTATATTTTATAATATATATTCCCTTTCCACCTGTATATATAATAATATATATTCCATTTTCACCTGTATATATAATAATATATATTCCCTTTCCACCTGTATATATAATAATATATATTCCATTTTCACCTGTATATTTTATAATATATATTCCTTTTTTATATAATAATATATATTCATTTTCACCTGTATATATAATATATATTCCCTTTTCACCTGTATATTTTATAATATATATTCCCTTTCCACCTGTATATATAATAATATATATTCCATTTTCACCTGTATATTTTATAATATATATTCCCTTTCCACCTGTATATATAATAATATATATTCCATTTTCACCTGTAAATTTTTTTAATATATATTCCCTTTTCGTCTATATATATATATTTATATATACAGGCGAAAAGGGACTCATTCTCTCATCATTTATCACAAGAGCTAATGAGCTATTAGGCTTATGGGCTTGAATCTTAGGGTATACGTTACTTTTGTAGAGAAGAATCCCCTAAGAATGAGTTTTGCTGAAACGGACTCCCAAAGGAGGTTGAGAAGTATTAGTAGGGTTTATAAATACAAAAACATCCCTGTTTTTTTTACCTATTAGAGACTTGACATTTAGCCAGCATATCTCTTTTGATGATTAGAGATAAGCGAATGGGTTTAATGGAAATCGAAATTTTTTCAATATGTTCTAAAGCTTAATGTTAGGACTTGTGTTAAAGACGATATATAATTATACACCATATTGAAATCCTCAGCGAAGCAGGGTGGTAACGGCTATAAAGTAGTACTATATCAATAATTTTTGAGAAAAAGATGGCCTAGAATTTTAAATAGTTATTGTTCCTTTAAATATTTGTACTAGATGTTTTTGTAAATAATTGTTTCTAAGCTATATTTGGACATTATCTAAAACCATGCTAATTTTAGATTCGCAATGCAAATATTTTTCGAAGTGTTGAATGAATTAAAACCTAAAACTTATTTGAATGAAGTGATTGGTTTAATGTCTGCCTGGGAAGTATTACCATTCAATATATTTCTAGCTTCTGTAATGTAATCCTTATTACTAGAATATTTTTCAAAACTCACAAGATGTTTGTAGGATTTAGTGTAGTTCTAATGAGAGAGTGAATATTAACAACACCCTATTCAGCTACACGAGAGTTTTTAATAAAGAATCTAGTAATTCGGAACCATGATCAAGTGACGAGGACGACACCTGATTATGCAACTTCCACACCACACCAACTGGAGGATGTTTGGGCCCTGATAGATTTTAAGAACATCTGCTCCTCTACACGGCGTGTCTTCAGCGGCACTAGGCTCGAACTCATGACACGACTTTGACCACTTGGCTACTAGCACTAATATCATCGAAATAATGTTTTAAACATGTTACTAAATTTATACATAATTTTATGTTAGATATACATACTTACCTATTGTAGTATCTGGATATTTTGATGGATTGTTTGGCTCAGTAACGCAATTTTTCTCCTAAAGGCGCCACTATCGATGAGAAGGGATAGGAGTATTGAGTTAACGAGTAACAAGGTTTTCTATGAGAGCTAACCCTCTCAAATGTACTCAATGGCAATATGCATATAAATATACGTAATCAAAATATGGAATCTAATCTTCATTAAATCAAAGTGCAGTAAATTACACGTGTAGCCTTTATCTTTGTAGTAAATTTATTCCGAAGACATATAACTGCTCATTTCTCTAACTAATGCATCAATAATTTAACAATTAAATGCAGTTCTATTAATTATTTATATAGCTAACTAGCCTGATGAAGCGATTGGTTCATCATACGACAGTGTTCATAAATATTTGCTGTTCACGATTAGTTTAGTCTGTCACACGAACTTAGTCATTATAATTTAAGGAACTCTGCGCTGTAGCATTTGATTCAATGTAAATTTCTGCACAGTTAGAGTTATTAATTGAATAATGTGTGATGTACATGGTTCAATTATATACTTTTAGAGCATTGACGAGTATAAGTAATGATTACTGAATGAATTTAATATCACAAATGTAGAAGCTATTATTTATGTATAGCTATGATATCAGATTATTTTATATAAATATATCATTTTTTCTTTCATGAGCTTTTTAAAACTATTGTTACGTAAATCCGGGTTCTAGGATTTTATGCAAAACAGTCACAAAGAAAAATAACAGTTTTTTTAAGAGCGATGCGAATTTATTGTCGAAATTCCAATAGTTGAAATACAGGAACCACATCCACAGAGTAAATCTCAGAAGGTCTTCACGCATTCAACAGCACTCTGACACAATTATAGGAGTCTAAAATACACGTATGTAAAATCGTATGTACGAGCTAATCGGTAATCACGGGAAAAACAAGTTTACTAATCGCTGGTTGAATCGAGACTGCCCCTCGTTTCGGCAAGCATTTCTATTTATAGACCAAGCGGAAATTTCCAGAAAAAAAATCCTGCTTGCGTCATAGAGCGTGAAATTAATGAATTTCTTCACATGTTTCTAGAAGAATCCAGAGGGTTCCGAACTCTCCAACATGTCACCAATGTCGCCAAAATGATGCAAACTTGGCTCTATCGCCAAGATTTCGCTTTCCCATTAAATCGCCACTACAGTGTAAGGAGTGGCATTGCTTGTGAACATTACAATTTTAACGTAAATTAAATCTAATTTAGAGTAAGATAAAGGTATTACACATCCAAATATTAATTATTTACACAAATTCGTAACTCTACTTTCAAATTTGTTCAGTTGGACTATTTATTAATTTTACTTATTGAGAAGAATGTTTTTCGAAAGCCTTGTTATCTTTATTCCAAAAGAAAGTTATTTAAATACACTTTTCCAAGATATAAAATAAGGCCCGCGTTTCTACACCATAATAGCGGGCCTCCATCCTCGAGCTGGGTAAGGTCAACTCAGCCTTTCATCCTTTCAGTGGGTCGATAAATGATTACCAAGCTTGCTTGGGGACTACACACTGAGGTTTCGCTTCAGGCTGACCACCTGATCGGGACATCTGTTCACGCACCTCAACGCCCACAAGTTACGTATACTGAGATGGGCACAGTAGGCCTTGACCCCCATGGGTCAAGTAAGTCACTGAGTAAGTAAGTTATGAAATATTTTTTAAATATGTCTAGTTATGTTCCTAGTTATAAATATGCTTTTATTTTTCGAGCTTAATTTCTCTTTTGCACTAGTTCTTTGTTTCGTCCAGCTCTCGAACACACACACACGTTTGTTTGTTAAGTATGTTTAATTTATATGTTTCTAATAGGCTTTTATAAATAACATTTATAGTAATGCTTGTAATACTTGCAAAAATAATGCTTAATGATTTAATACAGTTATGGATTACTTATATTAATAACGCATAACAGTTTTTAGTTGCATTGGGATAATTGTTTTGAAATTGTTAAGTATAGTAAACATGTAATTAAAACTGTGTTTAATTAGTAGTACTAGATTTCCACCACACGGGACTAATAAAGATGACTCTTGCTTTTAAAAACTGAATAACTTTAACTTAGAATATAAAGGATATAGTCAAATGCCAGCAGCTTCGAACGGTGAGGTCCTCTTCTAACGAGGGACCGTACAGGAACTGAGAATGGCAAAGAAATTGTGTTTTACATACAAGAGTCGAAGCAAACTACTTGTTGCCATCGCATGAAAGATAAATACAGTAGATGACGTTGGTAAAAGACATGACAGTAAAACTAAATATTTTACACAAAATACATATAAAATAGAAATTGGAAATAATAATAAGAATTTTAAAAAATTCAATATAGCATATAAATGATTATACCAAGTACATTAATAATAAAAATACAGTTTGAATAATAATGAAAATATAACTTGAATAATAATGAAAACACAATTTGAATAATAGAAAAATATAATTCCATCCAAACAGTACTGGAATAGCTGAGTTTCTTCAGAAGATTGTGTGATAGTGCCTTTAAAATTATATTTTTAAAATTTTAACTACAACAATGTTGAATAACGAATTACTAAAAGGTATCTTTCCCAATTGATAATTAGTTGCACAAACTTATACAATGAGAATAACAATCACAAGTTTGAGTTCCTGATCGTTTTAATATAACAATATCTATGATACATGTCTAATCGGTCTTTATTTATATTTCTTTGTAACAAGTATCCATAAAATTCAAACCAGTTTAATTTTTTTCCCTGAACTTTCAAAATGCTATAGTTTTTTAAGAATAATGCAGATGTATTTTTTAATTATAATATAGGTGGAACAATTAAATCTTTTGTTTGATTAAGTTAGAAAATAAATTATATACGTGAAAAAGGCGAATATATACATGCCACTACCTTAATGCTATCTTCGGCTAATGTTAACGAATAGGGGCTGAATTCGGAATATTTTTTCAGATATAAAAGTACTCAAACATTAATATTTTAATCTGACTACACTATCCTGTAGAAAACCGCCTATTTTATCATACTACTCATTTTTATCCGAGTTGACACATTTTTTCTTTTATAAAATGTGTTTTGCATTTTTTTCCCTATACCGTAATGCTAAATGAGCTATCAATTCACATGTTAAAAGGAAAAACTAATTATTTATGAAATATTTTGAGAAATTTTAAAAACACTCTAATATATACAAATGCATGATTTACAATGTTACACATTTTTATAAAAATTGAAGCATTTTTTCTGTCTGAAAATGTGCTTCAGTTCAGAAAACAGCCTTAAGTAATTGAAAGTCTTTAATTATAGCCTGATTGTGCCTTCATGTAAATTCCATATATACGCATTAGGGTTTCTAATTTTCCGGTCTTTACATTCCTGAGAATTTCCGGGAAATTCTGGGAATCTAACTATCGTTCCCGAGACTCTCGGGTATATATCGGAATTTCAAAAAATTTGAAAACAAGTTATTTTTAAATAATACCAATAATAGTTATATAAAATAAAGATACATATAAATTCCAAAGTCAATATTTATTAATATATTCAGCTAAAAATACAAAACGAAATCTGCAGAAAGAAGTTTTTCGAAGGAATAAATGATTATTTTGAAGAAAGAAATTATTACAAATTTAAATACAAAAAGAATTTACTTTTAGTTTGCAAATAATAAACAAATAATAAATAAGTACAAATGTAGATAGCATGTTACACTATCTATATTTGCAGTTGCTGTTACCGGCTTGATTTTTTCTTTTTAACTTTTTAACAGAGGAAAAATCTTACCCCAAATTAAAAATTTTAATTTTATTTTAATGAAATTCATCACTTTTAGCACTAAAAGCAAAATTAGTTAATGACACGGAAAAATATTAGAACTACAAATTTTGCAAAATTAAAAATCTCCAAAATGAATAAATAAATAAAAATTCATGTATAAAAAATAAATACTACGACTAATTTTTCTCTTTACTGTCTTGCATGCGTTTAAAATTTAATCAATCGAAGCAGAGTTATTTATTTTTCTCATGTTGCAACTAAAAGATAAACATTAAAAAATACTTGAAAATTTACTGGTTTCTAAAGTACCGATTACTTAAGTTAAAAATATTAATTATTGTATCTAAACGATTTTAAATGTATAACCAATCTCTTGTTTAACACTAGATTGCCCAAGGATGTCATTTTGACTTTTTTAACTTCAATTAGAAAAACAATGGAGTACATAATGGTAGACTTTCTGATTTCTTTGGAGATTTTCTAGACTTTTTTTGGAGTACATATTTTTTCGAGTGAAGTAAATTTCTTTTAAAGTTAATATTCTCTAATAACTTGTTATATGACTGTAAATAATATAAATATATTAAGAATTAATTTTAAACAAATTTATTTACACATTATTTATTCCTTCACAATGCAATCATTTTGACTGCTTTTGGGCAATTTAGGTATATACTAAGTTTCCGTTTTCCTAGTGTTAAGGAATTGCTGTACTATTCTTACATAAACATAAATAAATGTTAACGTTAAGATTTTGGTTAAAAATAGTTGATTGCTTGATTAAAATCGTTCTCCTACAAACAGTTTAGGGGGTGTCAATTAAATAGCTCATAATAAAGACAAGTATCCGAAAAAACCTTTTAAAAAATTAAATAAATTATTATTAGTACTTACGTTATAAATATAAAAAAAAATATCATAGAAGTTTTTAAAGATTGGTTGTGCTAGTAGACTACGAAATGTGATTGCTTTAAAACTAAATCTAACTATAATTTAAAAAAAAACTAAAAAACACACTTTTATGCTGAATCGAACTAAAAAGTAAAGAAATAATTCTTAACATAAGAATAAAATGATTTACGAGAAAATTAATGTCATTGGGGGATAAAAGCATAGGGTGCTATATATTAATTGTCATAATTTCTTACTAGTTTTATTCCGCAATGCTGAGTTAGTGTAAAAATGTAGTACAAAGCACCCCGAGCTTTTATCCCAATGACATTAATTTTCTCGTTAATCACTTTATTCATATATTAAGAATTATTTTTTTACTTTTTAGTTCGATTCATTATAAAAGCGTGTTTTATTTATATATATAAACTATAATTTATTTTTAATTTTTTAGATCAATCTGCAATAAAAGCCGGTTTTTTAGTTTTTAAAATTATCATTTATCCTTGAGTTTGATTTTTGGAGCCAGAATTATGTGGCTGCTGGAATTAGTCTTGCTCTTCAATGGATATTAATTAATGAATCTGAAGGGTATTTCTTCTCTCCATTTACGACGCCTTGGATGAGACCCCTATCGTTATAATTCAAAGATTCCGTCTCTATAGATATAGGTCTAACTAATTAAAGTGTATTAAGAAAAAAATATTAAATGTCAATCGTATCATCCGCTATTAAACGTATTGCTATAATGTTAATTAATACAATCACTTCGAAACATATTGCTTTATAAAAGTAAAAAAAAAAAATTTAGCAGTTAAAACATAAATTATTAAAATTCACATGCTCGAATCTCTTTTTATTTCCATTTTCAGAAAATCTACGCAACCACCCTACCCTTTTTCACATAAAGAACACTTTTTTTTGTTTTATTTGTATTGACCACAAGCCTATTTGCGGTTTTAGGGTGGCACCTTAATCTTTTAGTAGCTAAATTTGGAATTAGTCGTCAAATCTGAAAATGGTTTATGCAATTACTCGCCAAATCTGGAAACGATATAATGAATTAATCGCCAAATCTCGCTACCTTAAAATCCTTTTTTATGAGGATCCTGATCAGGACAATGAAACAAAATTATGAAATTATTGTATTGTCCTCAGTCCTTGACGAGTGTGCAAAATTTCGATTTATTCTGACCTTTTAAAGTGGGTAAAAATCGAGTTCAAGGATTCCATTACAGACGAGTGAAACTTATAAAAACGTGTTAAAAGGAAACGAAGCAATGTTCGATGGACAGATAGGAATTAATCAAAACAAGTAGTTTCTTTCCCATGGTAAGCGAGAAAAATTCTCACAAACCATACATGGGTGTTACTCTTTCTTTTATTACACTTTTACCCCACTGCTAGGGTAACGAACATTCCTCCTTCCAGGAAGTTAGGGGTGAACGATCTCAAATCGCAGCAGTACTGTCATTTTATATAACCGAGGTTAAAATCCACAGTCAAGTTAAAAACAGCTACATCATAGATTATTTAAGACCACAACCATTCCCGCGACAGAAACTCTAGTACACGTGTTAACTGTAAAAGTTGAAAAGTTGAAAGTTTTCCCTGATTTATTTAAAATTGTAGAGTAAAAAATTATTTGAGTGAAAAGTGAGAAAAATTTTATTTTATAAGAGTGCGGATAAATCCAGAAAAGGAATATATATATATATATATATATATATATATATATATATAGATCATATATATATATATATCTTAACAAAACTTTCTAACTCTGGAATTCCCAATGCCTCAGTTAGAAAGGACGATACAAACAAAATTACTCGACCTGAAGGAAAATGATTCTTACATCACAGACGATCGATAACATTTTCGGTCAATCAACTAAAAAAAGCTCTTACGACTACGATGGAAGTTTTAGAAAATTACTTTATAATATGAAGATTCTTAAATCAAGTATAGTAAGAAAATTTATAAAAATGGAGGAATTATTTAATCTTTTGAAACATACTAGAGTAGAAATACTGAAATGGACTAAAAATACTATGCCATGTAATGACAACAACAAATAAATACTAAACTTAAAATTCACGGACTTGATGGGTGCAAATGTTATTAGAATTCTTTGAAGAAAGAATCGAAAGAACGCTTTGATCGACTTATAGGAGGAGAAATAGTAAGAGTTTGGAAAGCCTGTACTTATGATGAACTGTACAAATTACAGTAGAATTCGGAGTATATGATCACTGATCAATATTAAACTATGCAATCACTCCATTCTGCATAAATTCTTGAGAAAAAGGGGGAATTTATTTTGGTATTGTGTTTTCGTGAGAAAGTTTTTTTTTCTGCAATATGCGCAAGAAAAGAATTCTTAAAATTGGCAATAAAAACCACCTTTGCAGCAACATTTCAATAATACAGAATAATACGTCAATAAAAGACAGGGAAAACCGTTTAACGACAAAATGCTTAAGATGAAATATCGGTTAGCCGGAAGTAATACGAGTACAACTGTTCCAACAAACTACTATGTATTTTTATACATTTATTTTCTCTTAACACGAAATATTTCCCTTCTGGGAGCGAAGCAAATACGGAAAACACCAGCTGCGCAGGCGAGATTTAAGAGGGTTGCTTGACCAAGTCTCTGTATTATTGGACTGTCTTACTGCATCTTCGAAAGAATTCGTTACAGTTGGTGATGATCATATGTATACAACCCAAATTTTGGCAAAGACATTTTGGAGCTTGATCAAAGCTCAAAATATATCGTAGATGTAGATTCCGACAACGAAAATGAAATGAATCATGCAGCTACTGTACAAACGTCATTCGAAATGAGGAACATCATGAAAAAAAGCGGAGCTATTCAGAAGTACATTCCAAGTATTGAAGTTAATAACAAACTGGAAAAATTCGCTGACAATTTGGTGCAAAAAAGACAATGCAAAGAAAAATATCAGGTAATTTTCCAAAAACTTAATAAATGTTTTGTTTTTCAAAAAACCTTTTTGAAAAATTTGTATTAAATTTTATTAAGTTCCTGTGAATGTTATTGTTTCGTTGATTTTTATGAAATATATGCATATATTTCTAAGTAAATCAAATGTACTCCAATATACTTAATTTTGTTAGATACATTTTTTTGTAACATTCTTTAACACGAAATTCTTTTAAATATTTCAGTCCCCTCAGTTTCGTGTTAAACGATTTTTACAGTACAGCAGTGTTTTTCATACTATGGCGTGTGCTTCTCTAGGGGGGCGTGATAGCTCTACGAGGGAGGAGTCGAAAACAAAAGATGATATAAGAAAATTATTAATTTATTAAAGGAAACAAACAAAATACTTTCTGACATAATAAGAAATCAATACATATTTACGCCGATAAAAAACATTTATAAATGTATCAGTACTGTACAATGTATTTTATAATTAATTTAACAACACTAAGTCAAGTTTTAAAATTTCCAGTGAGCCCATGGGCTTTTCATATAAAAAGTGATATCCTAAAATTAAAATTTATCTTGATAATTCGTACGGTTTATAATTAACCCCTTCACTGCCGCGGCTAAAAGTTACGCAAATTGCTCCCCAGTGCCACCGTTTTCCCCGTAGGCGTGCGTTTGTGATGTATGGGGGAGGGAAGAAAAGGAATAAATAAGCAAATCCTATGAAACAAGTAAATCATTCACAAACACTGTCAAGATTTGCATTCCAAAGCCTTCGAAATAATTTAATGGATATCAGTACACAGAAAGGATCGTACTTCAAAAAGACGTATATATACGTCTGGGCAATTATTATTTTGGTTAGTGAGACGTTTATGTACGTAGGTTGCATGTAAGAGATTGTAGTCGTGTTGTAGCTTTAGCGTCAATGTAAAGTATTATTGAATTCAATAAATTGTATGGAGAGAGGAGCGATGAAAATTATGACTAAATATTGGGTCACATATTCAGAGTTTAAGAAGCACTACTGTATAGGATTCTTCTTTGTTGGCTAGCACTACATGTTAACTAGAACGGAGGGCCAGAGGTTTCGTGTATTGTGGTGCAGAGGTCTGATATCTGTTGTACCATTTTAGGTGATTGGTTATTATTTGGCCATATTCCAAAATAATGAGTTCGAAAACTCTGGCTGATTTTCTCCTTGCTGGCTATGCGATCTAAAATAAATTAAAAAAGGTATATTTGTTGACTTAAGGAATATGCAATTTTAATTCAATATTTACACAAAATTCCTTCAGTCGAAATAATTTATATTGTTACATCATTTTTATGTGAAGAATCAATGCCAGAAAGGGCCTTCAAAACGAGACTTTGTATCAGCTTCTTTTGATGCTTCAAAGAGGTTGGATGGAATGTCTCTAATCCTATTAGATGATTATATCAAATGAATGGTCATTATAGTTCTTGTTTTGTAAAGAAAAGGAGAAAAAGATAATCTCGAACACTCAAAGACAGTTTCCATCGCATACAATCAAATCAAAACTCTTCTAATGAGATACTTATTTTGAAAAGAATATCTTCCGAAAGATGGAATTCTTTTCCTACTGTATCCTTTATTAAGATTGAATTCATTTAAAAGATTTAGAGCTAAGAATAAACTGATTGGAAATGGTCCCTTTTAGACATACTTTTTCAATATTTGGAAAGCAAAAAGAGAAGTGTTTACTACTAAGTATCAAGAGAAAATGTTAGGAAATTGCAAAATTATTGTTAAAATTGATTCTGTTGGGAAAGGAATTTTTTTAATATACTTCATTATCCTAAATTTAAATGGCAAAATTTCTGCAAGATTTACTATATTCTCGCCTACTGTAAAAGTTCATGAAAACCATCTCTCAATTTTAACCCTAAACATTATTATTTGTTTTGAATTAAAATTTTTTTTTTCAGGAATGTAGTTATATATTACGTCAAAAAAATCCGGTTAATAATATTATGAATTTATTTTGAAAATAGTTGTATGTGTGTGAACTTTTGGGAGCCTACAGTGCTTCCCCCAATTCTGGCATGTATCAAATTAAATTTTTGAATGTATGTCAAACATTGATAGCTTACATTACAACAGATGCGAAGTAATTTTTTTTCCATCTAGATAAATCACTGCTTCACAGAAAAAACTCGAGAATAGAAATACCTCTCCAAGTAGCACACTTAAATTTATCACCCACTTCAATCAAATGTCAAAAAATAAAAAATAAAAAAAAAATAAATCAGAAAAGCAATTATTTCTCAAAAGTATGTGTGGTCAACACTTCTTTCTTTTACACATGATTTATTGTCTATAGATATGTAGGAAGATTCGATCTGAGCACCTTCTAGTCCAAAAACGAGTATCTTAGCCATCACGCCAAAACGATCGTCATCGCATGGTGGCTATTACTAGTTTATTTAGATACCGCTACAGATATCAACATGTATTTGAAAATGCACATACTCAGGTTTTTGAACAAAAATAATCAGGCAGTTGGGTACAATATGCGTTTAAACGTTAAACTAGAGCTGTGATTTTAGGCTCTCTACGCTTAGCGTTAAAGAATAGGACCCGACTTAAGAATATTTTTTAGATATAAAAGTGCTCTAACATTAATATTATATTCTGGCTTCACTATCTCTTAGAGAACAGCATATTTTATCGTACTACTCATTTTTATCCGAGTTGAACCATTTTTTAAATATAAATTGTGTTTCTCTTTTTTTCTCCTGTATTGTAATGCTAAAGGAAATACCTCTTTACATGTGAAAACATAAAATTAATTAATATGGAATATTTTGATATTTCAAAAATGCTATATTATAAACAGATGTATGAGTTACAACGTTCAAAATTTTTATGGAAATGGAGACATTTTTCTGTCTGTAAATGTGTTTCTCGTTCTATTGAGGTTCTGGTACATGTAGCGAAGACAGCCTTAATCAGTTAACTGAGACTGACGAGTAAACTCGTCATGGAGAAAAAGCAGAATTTTGAGTATTGACGAGCATACTTATCATGCATAAAAAGTAGTGACTTTTTGCTATTTTAATTGTAATTGTTGAGAAAAACAAATCACATACTCAAATTTCAAGATGTTTGGAATATTTGAGGCCAGCTTGCGTAAAAAAAATAAATAAAAAATATAAAAATACAAAGATGAATTTATGCTTTCCCGTATACACCAGCTGAAACAGCTTATAAGCTCATTACTTATGTGCGATGATAATGTTTTTTATATGTCAGCCTAATAGGGGCAAAGGAAAAAGTCGGAGAGAGGTTGTTTTATAATAGGATTCCTTCAGGTATGGTCAACCATGGGATAAACGCATGACGCCGACCAGCCGTTGATCCCGTTGATAGCTGTTGATCCGAATTTACCTAGCTATCGAGTGGTATTTAGACTATAAAACAAAATATTTAATGTTAGAACCACGTATTGACATTAGGATAAGGGCTCAATGACGTGCTGTGTAATGAACAGTTACTTTATTGGGGTCGGAAAGGCAAGGATGCTTTCTAGTAAGAGAACTTTGGTCAACCCTTCAGTACCCACTTCAAAAATTCCTTTGTGTCAATACAGGTAGCAAATATTTAATCATTACAGAAGGAAGTAAATCAGTATGTGTTTAGATCTCTCCGTTTGGGCTCATGATGGCTATTAAAATTGATATCTATAAAAACTTACGGTCGGGAGGGACTGTCGGTCTCATGAACCCTCTACCAAGTCAAATTATTTTATAGCCCGATACACAGCCCCCTCTCCTCCCCGTATAATAAGTATTAGTGATAAAATTGGCAATTTTATAAAATGAGTCCACTTTTTGAACCAATGTTTTAATAGCGCAACTTACTCTGGGATTGACGAGTTGTGACGAATCTATACGGAACTTTATCACTAACCTTCGATTCTCAAACTTTTAGGAAATGCGCCCTACCTATTTAAATCAACTCCAAAAGTGGATGGATTGTTAAAAAATTAGATTAAGTATTTAAGTCAAACGAAATAGTTTCTTGGAATTAGGAGATAGAGAAATGAAGCAGAAAATTATCGTGGATTTAAATTGAAGATTTTTGTTAGAGATTTTCAAAAATCTCAAGAATTGAGATTCCGAGTGGTAACTATTGATTTGTATTTAAAGTCTCATTAAAGTTTTAGGACAGATTAAAAGTTAAATGTTCAATAAGAACATTATTAAATATAATTCTGGGATATTATCGTGGTAATCTCTGCGTGATCGTTATTTAATGTTTAATTAATGAGATCATTAATTAAAGTAATTTAAAGGATATTATCTTTAAAACCTCAAAATACTATTTAAATAAATTTGTTAATAAGTCTTTGATTCCTTTTGGATAAGATACGAAATAAAGAATTAGTTGTTTATAAAAATGGCTACTGGTTCATTCAAATGACTCAAATTTATTCTCGTTTTCAAAGTGAGGTCTAGGAGACCTTCTCAGAGTGTAAATTGTCCCACGCTCGATTTCGTGACACAGATAATTCGCATTCTCAAACTGGTGCGCCACAGTTAAATGGTTAAAGTTCTGATGGATTGTAAAAAAATTATTGAAAAATTATTATCTTTCAACCTATTTATTTTTTTCTTGGAATTCGAATGCATAGAAAAATAACATAAAATTTTAAACTAAAGTGAAATTTTACAGATTTTCAAAATACTTATGATATCTATTTTTATTTCGTTGACTATACATTTTTATTCCGTTATCTGTATGTTATATTAATTTTCTATTTTCCTTTTATGACATATTCAGGAAAGAAAATGTTCCAGGCAATTTTGAAATATCAGAGTATGACGTAAAACCTTTTCGTGATTCTAAATTTGTTCAAGAATCAAATATGTAATGTTAGACTTTTCTCTCTCGAACAGGAAAATGTTTTCCAATTACTTGTGAAAAAGATTGGTATCCTGAATCCTTTTTAGTGAGGACGAATAAGGAATTATTGCGTATTTATCGATCCAAAAATGATTCGAAAAGGCCTCTGGGCATTCAAAAAGGCAAATGAAATTTCTGCAATTTTTCAATGCTTCTGCGAAACGCTTCTCAGATTAAATTGCGACACAGCTCTGTTATTAAATATAAAGTTCCATCATATTCCTGGAAAATGCTCCATTTCTTTTTCCGATCCCCGCTTTACTTCGATACAGCCAAACTCAATAGTTTTAGGTTTCCTTAAATATAGGTATATGTAATGTATACCTGAACCTTGAGTCTAAAATAATAGAAATTCAGGCATCGATATAAAATTGAAAAAAAAATTAGAATATGACCTGGAGATGCGGATTATGTGTTACAAAGTACTGAATGGATTCAATACAAGTCTTGTAAGGCAGTGCTTCTCAAATTTTCAATATTCGCGATTCAATATTCAATCATCCTTTTCATCGCGCCCCCTCAATACAATAACAATGTATTGAATTCAATAATACGATACTTTGGCACTAAATCTACAATACTACTTTACCCTCTTACTTGCTACCAACGTATATAAACGTCTCGCTCTGCCAAAATATTAATTTTGTGGACGTATATAAACGTCTTTCCGAAGAACGATCTTTTCTGTGCATTGCTATTCATAAATTTATTCCATAGGCTTTGGAATGCAATAAAGGGACCTTAACAGTGTTTGCAAAGGATTTACTCATTTCAGAGGATTTGCTTATTTATTCCTTTTCTCCCCCCTCCCGAAAGCGTCAAAATACGCGCGTCTACGTGGAAAAGGGTGGCATTGGAAAGCGAATCACGTGACTTTCTATCGGCAATTAAGGGATTAATTATAAACCTGAAACATTATGAAGATAATACAATCCGATGGGTTCACTGATAATTATCAAACTTGTTAGCTTAATATTGTTAAATTAATAATGAAATACATTGAAAGTATTTTTTTGTTTACTTTCAGTAAATTTATAATTTTTTAAATAATCTTTTGTTTTCGACTTTTCAAAATGCTTGCACCCCCCTCATAGAGTTATCATGCCCCCAAGGGGGATGCCCCCCACAGTTTGAGAGACCTTATTGTAAAAATAAGAAAAATACTACAAAACAACACTACAGTTACCCACAATAAATTTCGTAATCGTGGATTACAATTAAATGCTGATAATAAATTCTGTTTTGGAACTTTACTATCGGCATCAACTTCATTTTGATGCAAAACTTTTTGAGCAATCGCGATCCCCGTTTGACCAACGTTTTCAAAAAAACAGGCCCCCCCTCCCAGGGAGAACTCTACGAGGGAGGGGCGAGCCTATTGAAAAGTCGAAAACAAAAGATTATTAAAAAATATATATAATTTACTGAAAGTAAATAAAATACATGCTGATATAATAAAAATTAAAATTAATATTTTCACTGATATAATGCACTTACAAATGTATCAGTACTGCATAATGTATTTTATAATTAATTTAACAATACTAAGTTAAGAACAAATTTAACAATTACCAGTGACCCCATGGGCTTGTCACATATAAATATATATATAAAATTTAACACTTATCTCGATAGTTTGTACAGTTTATAAATTTATACCTTCAGTAGCAATCTCACCTGGCTCGAGTAACTCTTCTCTCCTTTTCCTTCTCAAGCTAGTAAAAACCTCGCCTATTTATAGTAAGTTAATTTAAATATCCAGATCTCTTCTTCCAAAGGGTTGGCTGTGAATAACGCGAATGGATAGCCCAAAGATTTCTCAAGAGGTTTAGTTGGAAAACGTGCATTGATCCGTCACACATTTCTTCGAAAACATTCCACAACTTTATATAATTTGTGAAATATTTTTATTTTTTCATATTTAAAATTATTTTTCCAGGATTAGGAATTATACAGAATATATATATATATATATATATATATATATATATATATATTCTGTGTATGAATACAAGATGTCCCCGAATGTCGCATAAAAATTAGCAAGATTGGTATCTGTGGTTTCCTCATTTCAGACACTGCCAGCGTGCGATGAACATGAATCGTTATACCAACACTGAGCTGGTGGATATTCACTTCATCAGATGGCCACCCACGACGTGTCACGTTTTCACAGGGGTTTGTTAACCAAAGTGTGGCGCACTTTTCCAGTTCTATGTTGTTCTGTGATGAAACAACCTGTTCATATGAAGGGTGTTCAATATGTACAACTCGGTAATTTTGCTCTTATGAATTATTTCTTAAGGGACTACAAAATAATTAGAAATTTTTTGAAGGTATATTTATTTCTTGCCGTTTAAATATGGAATATTCTCCAATTTCTGTCTTATCTGTATAAATCCTTTTGGTTTCGGTAAAATATCATTATCATAGGGAAATTTACCCAATTCCCCTTAAAACCTGTCACAAGACACAAATGTTCCGTGTATCTTTTATAATAGCTCCCAAGCTCAGGTATGAAAAGAATTAAAAATTGCGACAAAAAGTTACAAAAAAAGAGGCTGTCCGAATGGCATATTTTTTTAGTTTCTTCCTGTGTGATGTGTAACCCGAGTTGAGAAAAAAAGATTTAATTACTCGTATTCGAACAAACTCCATAGAGAAGGTGCATTTGTTTTGCATATATATTTATAATTTTTGGTTTAATTTTCAACTCACTGAACCCTTAGACATAGCTTGAAGATCGCTGTTCTGGAGCATAAACTTCCTATCGCGTTTTATATTTATTTCAGATAAGGAATTATTTAATAATAAACTTAAGTGAATTTCTGTAAGTTTTTTTCCTTGAAACAATTATATGCATTCATACATTACTTTAGAAGAATTCTACGAAATAAATTTAGAGGAAGCGATGGAATAAGCTTAGAAAACGGAAATAAATAAAACATTTTTTTTAAAGAATTTAAAAGAAACCAGAACGTGAATGTTAAAAATAGAATTAGCTTTGGAACTTTATGTTTCTTTCAAGATTGAAATTGATACATTTTGCATCCGTTTTTTCCAGCCCTTTTGTTTCAGAACAAAACAGAACTTGAAACATTTGAATAATAATGCAAATGGCATGATAAGTTTCTCCCATCGATGTCAGAAAACAGAAATTGAAACATTTAAATAAGAATGCAAATGAATTCCTATTTTCCTTTCCAAGTTCCTTTTTTGATTTACATAGATCTCGCATTCATACATAATTTAAATTTTGCATTAAGATAAAACAAAATTTACAATGACAAAACCAAAATACGAGTTGAGAGTTTTGTATTTTTTTGCACTAAAAGAACATCATTTTACAAATAAAAAATGAATAAAAAAATTGAAAAGCTAGTGGCAAAGATTTAAGAAGAAATTAAAGGAATATTGTAAAAATATTGATTATACTTATTATATATAAGAACAAAATATTAAGAAGTGTTGGAAAGCTAAAATCTTATTTTCTTGACAATTAATATTTTTATATTTTCAAATTGTATAGATTTTAACCTTTCTAAAAATACCTTACTTTAACCTCTAGTGTTATTAGAAGCCCTTAAATCTTATTTTTAAATAATCGTTAGAATTGGGCCACACCCATTTCAATGGTGAAAGATGTGAACAAAGTACTTCGTGTTTGCTTAAAAGTTGAACATCTGATATAAACCAAAATATTTATCTTTAATTATAAATTGAGCCTTTTATTTTTTTATTTCCTAGCCCATTAGAAATCTCACTGTATACATTAAAATCAAATTATTTCAAAATGTAAATTTTGATGCTCGATGTACCTTTTCTGAGAAACTACCGGTCACAGGTATGTAAATTTTTTTATGATATATTTATAATGATGGCTAATATATACTGAAATGAGCGGTTTGTAAAAAACTCAAAAATTTATTTTTTACAAATTTTTTTATGTAAAAAATGGGTCGAATTTCACAATGTTTGATAAAATATTTTATAAATTATGAAAAAGTTCAAAATGAGCTAAAAGCTCATTTCAGTATAATGAGAATGGTATACTTTAATTGTGTGAAAAGTTTCAAGCATGTACACATAACAGATTTTGAGAAAAGATACATCGAAAACAGCCAATTTAACATTGTCGGTGTAGAAGTTTCTACTCTTCTTAAGAAATCCAACTACATTCGGAACCGTGATTTTTAAATACGTACAAACGAATAATTTTTTAATATTTAGGATTATTTGGGTTAGAATACACTTATGAAATTGTTTTAAGAATATTATTACAATTAAAATGCAATATTTTGGCTAAAAATGTGAACATAGAATTATTTATTTTCCAAATATTTTCCAGAATTTGGGAACAGCTAGAGAAACAATACAGGCGTTCATTGAGAGCAATGCGCTTGGAGTCATTATCTTGTTTAGAAATGAATTTGTCTCCAATACACAAATTCTCGTTGGATAATTTCAAATTGTCCTTTAAAATATTTAAATAAAGCTCATGATTCCCCAAACCATCAAAAAATGCCAAATTACCTAGTCAAGCTTAAACAAGAAAAAACTCCACCTCCATACTTCACTGTTCCAACCAATTTTTCAGAATTAAGTTTTAGAAAATTCAACATTGACAAAAATTGATTGGGATAACAACAAGATCAAGAGTTTTGGTTCCGACAGAAGAAAAAAAAACGAGGAGAGAGCTTAAACTCAAGAATTTAGTTGGAACAGTGAAGCATGGAGGGGGAGTGGGGATGTAAATCAGCTTCAAGATTGGATAATTTAGCCTTTTTTGATGGTATTAAGATTCATGAGCTTTATTTAAATATTTTAAAGAAAAATTTGAAATTTTCCACTCGCGCGCGCGAATTTTAGGTATTAGGAACGAATTTATTTTTTAACAGGATATTGATCCCCACAATATTTTGGGCACGCTTGCAATTAAAATGGTTTGCATTTTATTTCAAAATAACAAAGTTCACTATGAATTATTACGAAAAATTGCAAGTTATCGTTCGCGGGACGGTGGGGAGCGCACTCTTTCGTTATTGTCTTGCCTTAGTTACGTCGTGGACTACAATTACTTATGATGCAAAGTTTGTCTACGCATAACATCGCCAATTTGTGTTATATGTACTATTTTTAACTGTTATTTAACATGGCTAGTTCAGAGAAGGAACAAAAATTGCAAGATAGTAAGTGTAACAGAGAATTTCAAATTTGGTGAACCTAGAAATATGGCATTATTGTGTGTTTTATTTTCTGGAATAGTGATATGCAGGGCATCGTCTGTAAAACGACATTTTGAAACAATTCACAAATCCTCTTGTCAAAAAAGTGAAATTAATCAAAAATAATTAATTGCTTGGAAACCGCTTTGCAGATGACTCTAATTAAGCATGCATTCTACTAAAAGTAACATGTTACAATCCTAATATAAGTTATTTGTCATCCAACCTGCAACAATTGAAATCCTACTGTTTACTTTAATGTGAGCTACACACATAGCTAAAAAATTTACAATTATATAGTGAAAAAGGTATTTTTTCGTAGTAAATAAAGAGTTTTGTGTTGTTAGTATTTAGTTTTATTATTTCCTCGATGATCATAAGTAAAAATTACTTGATGGCACGTCTATACCTTATTAAACACTTCTTTAGAAAACAGTTGCACATTAATCCATAAAGGTTCTAGTGTTTCTATAGCTGTCCTCAAATTCTAAAAACACTTTCTCAAACCCAGTGGAACATATTTGGTGATAATTTGAGTTAGAAGACATGACGTACAAAAACAAAATGTGTTCCAAAAAGCATAATCACATAAGAATGGAGGAACACCGAGGCAAGATATTACAAAAACCTGATGAAACCTGATGACCAAGACGTTTAAAAGTTGTTGAGGACGCTAAAAGATATCCTACAAGGTGCTACATTAAGAAAAAGAAATACAATTGTTGAAACTTTTTTAATTGTACGAATACCTTTCTGGCGTAATTTTTCTGGAGGTTTTTGATTGTTAATTTTTTAAAATAGTAAGCTTCAAAAATTATGTTATTTCAATGGGAATGAGTTGCAGATATTGTGTAAAAAAAATTACAATTCCGATACATTAGTTTTTATTTGTCTAAAACTTTAAATTTTATAGAAAATTGTAAGTGAACAAACAATTTTGAGAGTATATATAAAAAATAGTATTAAAACACATTTTTGGAATCTATTGATTTATTTTTAAGAAGGGAAAATCTTACAGGGACATCTTATGCAGAAAATTAGAAATAATAACTGTCTTTCATCATTTAAATTTTTTTTTGCTCTATCTACTTATAAAATCAGGAATTACTTTTATTAAATGTGTAAATATTTTTGAAAGGTTAATGATTAATGGTTAAGCAAAAGACTATTATTATCTTTACAATGTCTTGTCATATCATTTTTCTTTTTGCAGATTTTTAATTCTTTTGCTGCTCATTTTCTTTAAAAATGCCTTTTTTTCGTTTAGTTCCTATTTTCTTTTAATATTCGTTTGTTTTTAAGAATAATTGCACCTTATTTTGGGACTTTAACTATTATTTATTACATTGAATTTTAAATTTAATATGAAAAGTTAATTTAAGATATTTTTATTTCACTTTTTTTACTACACAACGTGTTAATCAGTTCCGTAAGTAACTTTTTTATTTCTTTTAAATTACCTGTGTTCTTAGGTTTTAATTATGTTTTGCAATCTCATAGTTGTTTTATGTGTCCTAAAAGTTTTTTAAAATAAACCTCGTGAATGATTTTCCCCCAAAATATGAAAATATTCTAATTCAGTTATCAAGTTCTTCATGAATAAAAGAATAAAAAATAACATTAGAAGTAAAAAATATTTTTGAAATATTTCTTCTATGATATCCCAGTATAAATAATAATCACCAAATATTATTTAATTTTGAGAAATCAATCCATGTTGAACACTTTATGCAGAACATACAATACTTCATGCTGGTTGTGTGTTGCCTTTTCACTAGTATCTAAATTTCATATTCTACATTTATAAATTCTGTCCAGTATGACTTGGTAATGTTTTTATCTAGTGTGTACAAATGTAAAGCGAATCATTTCGGATTATTTTATAACTATTTCTGTTTTTTGATAGAAATATTATTAAAAAAAATAATGCATAAGTAAAATGTGATTTTGTACTTAAAACAGAAAAGTACTCATATTTACTTAGTCTGAAAATTTTTAAAATTAAAATAAATTAGATCAAGTTATTTAATTTGCTTGTTTATGTACACAGGTAAATCTCGCTACAAACTTTTATATCATAAATTGTATAACGGCTTTATAAGTTGATATAAAAAAATTTAAAAAAAAAGTCTATTTTATTCCTTATAGAGCATTTAAATAAAAGCTTGTTTTTTTTTAAAAAAAGTTTGTTTTACTTTTAATTTATTTTTTACTTTTAATTTATTTTTTACCTTTTAGTTATCGCTAGACAGAGGTTTCTCAGTTTGTTAATCTCATTCAACGCATTATTGTTGAAAGGCCGTTTGCCGGTTAATTTTGAAAAGTCCTGCTAAGGGGTACTCAAGATTTTTTTTCCACCAGGCTACATACATATGATAGATATGTCACTCGGGCCGCAGCAAGAGGACAATGGGAAGGGGGATAAACACTGTTAGATCAAAACAACATTGGACGAAGAAAAATTAATTAAAATAATAAAACTCATTCTCTTTTTTTTTTGCTTTTACTATAACACTATATTAAAAACGAAAAACACATTTTTTTTTTATAAAATCCGTATTTTTAAACCAATTTTTTCAATTTTTGTGCAAAATTTGGATAATACTGTTTTACAAACGAGAAAATATTTTCGTGCGACTATATTTAAAAATGACGAAGTTTTTAAATGTTTTATTCAAAATTTGAGTATTTTTTTAAAAAGTCGTAAAAAAAGTTTTTAGCCTTTTATTTTTAAATGACTGATTCTAAAAGAAAAAAGCCTGAACTTTTTTAGTGCAGAATATTGATTCATGAACAAGAAAACAAAGAACGATTTAGAAATCATTTTCATGAAAACGCATCGATTTTGCCTCATTTCAGAAAAAAATTGTAAAAAATAGAAATATCATTATTTTTTTAAACAAATTATACCGTATCGTAGAGAAATAAATGATCTTTCCTATTAGGCTATTATTTTTTGTCTCAGTTTCAGAGAAAGAATAAGATGGTTTTTTAAGAAAGGTCGAAGAGAGAGAGAGTGAGAGAGAGAGAGAGAATCGGAACTTCTCTTTAAGCTCTATCCGATAAGCTGCCGGGCAGAATAAAAAGCTAACAGGAGTAAAAGGTTTTCAATTAATATCTTTTCAACTAATTGTGGTATCAGAATATAAATCATCAAAACATGCATTGTCATCTAAACTAAACGTGTATACAAAATTTCAGCTCAATCGTTTAAAGACATCAGCTTCAAAATTGAGTTGCATGATTCCACCCGAACAAATTACTTTAATTAATATCTTTTTAACTACATGCGATATTGGAATATGAATAATCAAAACATGCATTGTCATCCAAACTAAACGTGATTACAAAATTTCAGCTCAATCGGTTGAAGGCATTAGCTTCAAAATTGAGTCGAAAGATTCCATCCGAACATTTTACTTTAATTAATATCTTTTAACTAATTGAGATATCGGAATATAAATGTTCAAAACATGCATTGTCATCCAACCTTAACGTGTATACAAAATTTCAGCTCAATCGGTTGAAGACATCAGCTTCAAAGTTGAGTTGCAAGATTCCACCCGAACATTTTACATTGCAAGTTAAATAAAATTTTGTAAAAAATAGAACTAAACGAATTTTTATTATATAGTTTGGAAAATATAGGCTTAGGTTTAGATTTTTTTAGAATAAATTGTTAATAAGTTGTGCAAAGTCAAAGGAAGAAAATGATGTCACTAAACCCAAGCAGAAAAGTAAAGTAAAAATGCATTGTTCTTAAATGAAATATGGATGTGAGGATGGCATTTTTTGAAGTTGTTTAAAAGATAAATCCGAACATAAAAAGCCAAAACTACTTCCACAATTCTGAACATGATTTCCTCTGAGATGACACTTGACAAATTTTGGATTACTCTCTAAAGCCTTTAACTTTTGAATAAATTAAAACCTGAAATATATTTAAATTGTTACCTAAATGAGAAGAAAGTTCTTTTTTTCTCAGTTTGACTTACTGTATTATCTTACATCATTATCTAATGTAAATTCCCTTCTAAGGCAAAGAAAAAAATTACCACCGAACAAATAAGCAAATTATAAGCCTTAATTATTTGATGCCAAAGATGAACCAACATTTACTGATAAATGTAAATCTAAAGGGCTAGTGTAAAATACATAAAATGGATATTAATTATGGAATAAAAAGCGTACATGGTAGTCCTCAAAAGTGATTGTACACTAACAATTTTCTGTTTCTTACAAACTAGTAAAAATTAACATATCGGAATTGTAATTTTTCATATTATCTACAAATTGTTATAATTTAAATAACATAATCAATTTTTATAACGCAGTGTAACTATAATTAAAAATGATTAATATTAAAAAACTACTAAATTAATCTTTATATGCTCACTTATTAAACAAGAATGGAACTCATTCATTATGTCATTCTAAGTAATACAATTAATTAATGTCGAAGGGAATTTACAAAAGGGGGTTTTGTTTCTCGACCTTTCGATGCTTTCAACTTCTACAAATAGAAAGCCTTAGAGCCCTCAATCCTCTTCGATACTGAATGAATAACCACTACAGACGCTGTTTTGAAAATGCAGGGGAAAAAAAGCTTATCTCTGATACTTAGAAGACTCCGGTAAATACTAACAAATCAGAGCTCCGCTGTAGAGTGATTTCGAAGTTCTTTTGTGTTGCGTTTCCTTTCAGAGATCAATTTTTTTTCACATTTACTTCTCCTCCGGGATTTTATTCTAGATAAAAGATTTGGCATTTTGAGATTGAAGCAATTAAAAAAAGAATCTTTTCTAACTTAACGTGTCAAGTCTATAAGATAATAGCATTAATTTTACTTTTTCATCCGTGTGAAGCGAGGAAAATAAAAACACAAAGGAGGAAAATCAAAATGTCATTCTTTATAATGCAATAAAAATGTTACAATATATATTTAGCTGTGTGTGAGAAAAACCTTAATCCTCTTTTCGTTATATTTTCTTCACTTTTGAAAAAAAATTCTCACACTTAAGAAAAAGGGCATTATTTTAATACCAAAACATAACTAAAGATTAAATATAAAAAGTGAGCTGTGTTACTTCGGAAAAATGTTCTTCAGAACATTAGTGTCATGCGAAATGTTTACGATTATTTTTTAACAAGGGCGGGCTTTATCTACTCTACACATTACAAATTGGCATAAAGTCACAAGTATTCTTTCTTAACTTTAAAGTATGTAAACTTAAGCGCCAAAAAAGGAAGACTACTTGCTATTAAGAGATTGTCAGGGATGAGATCAAATCAATAAATCCCCTGGAAGTATGGATTAAAGAAATTTTTGAACAAAGATGGAAAAAAAAGAATTAAGTTAAAAGATGATTTTCAATCTCAATTGATGGATAGTTTCTTAGCGTCACAAACTGTGAAGAAACTTAAATATTCTTGAGAAAGAGGTTCTTTATTTTGAGCCACTTAAAAGTGCTAAAGCACCATACATACCTTTAGCTAATACTCCAATCTTCAAACTTCGGGGGATTTGAGAATTTCAGATTTTGCGATTCCTTAAGGCAATCCATGCTGCTTCTCCAGTAAGGTTAGTTTCAGATCTGAGATGGGATTCTGGGAGAGAATGTGAATTACATACATTAGTGTGCAAAACTTAAGCATCTGTGTTTTTTTTGTTGCCATAACTCCATGAGAAAAACATAAAATTCAGAAATGAGAGACAGCATTTTGTACTTAAACTATGACAAAAGCATAGTTCGGCTCAAAGGAATACATTGCACATAGAATGAAATAAAAAAAAGGACTTTATTGCACTCATAGTACCGTTACATAGGATTATTTGTCCAAGAGGAAGAAAAACAAGCAGATGTTCCTCAGTATGAGATATGCCCTTCCCTTACTGGAAGGGTTGCTTCGCACTGTCTCTCCATGCTCAACCCAGATTTTCTAACGGTTCTTGAGATAAGAGTGCCCATTCCTCAATCAGTATCTATTTCAGTTGTTGTGTGTTCCTTGGAGGAAGTAATCATGCCTCAAGGTTGCCACAAAGCATCCCACACATATTCTATGGGATTTATAACAGGGAAGAACCCTAGACAATCCATTCGAGTGATATATTCACTTTCGAGTAGCTGCTGAACATTCGTTGTAACCATGAATTGTCCTCCATAAAACCGAAGTTTGGTCCAATAGCAGCCTCAGAACAGACACACGTGGGGAAAAAGCTTCTAATTGAAGTAGAGATCTCCGGTTGCAGAGAACCTCTCACAAAAACATGGAGCTCAGCCCACCCGTTCACCATAATGCCTCCTCAGCTGACAACTCCTTCACCAGGGTCTCTTTCCATGTTGTTACTGGGATGAAACCGTTTCACAACCTCTCTCCAAATCAACTACCGTTAATAATTGCTAGTGGCACTGATACGACTCTCATCCATATAAAGAGGAAACGACTCCATTGATGAAATGTCCAGTTTTTGTTGTGCTTACACCACTATAAACGCTGCCACCGATTGTCAACTTTCAAAGGAAGGCAGTGTTCAGAACGGCGGCCGATTAGCCCTTCTTTGTGAAGGCGTCTGGCCACAGTAAACCACAACACTTTTTACCATGTTGTTGTACACAATTGCTGAGCAATGACTCTAGCTAACTGGCAAATGGCTCTTTCCACCTGCTAGACGTATATCGGTCATTCAATACAATTGTTTTTCTATGACGGCCACCACAAACTTTTCTAACAGCTATACCTATGTCTTTGTAGGCTCTCGAAGCCCACGAAACGACACTTTTGTTGATTCCGAACATTTCAGATACACTGATCAAGCTTCACCTCTCCTCCAATTTAATTTCACCTCAATTCTTCATTTTATTGCAGTCCTTCCCGCTCCGACCGTACGTGTTTTGCGTACACTCACATTGCCTATGACGTTTTGTTCTTGATATTGGCATGCACATTGCCTTTCTACTGAATTCTTTGTTTATTATACTGATAGCAAGAACCCCTTTTCTGCAATTTCATGGGTATTTGCTCAAAATTTACATTATTGCTTAAGTTTTGCACATCAGTGTATTCTAAAGAATGTGTCGGATTCTTCAAGATTGAATAAAGGACTGGTCACCATCTAACTGATAAATATCTTCAATTTCCAAAAATTTGTTGACATATGAAATCCAAATGAACGAGCGTTGTCATTCATAAATAATTGATTCGTGACATGAATTGGGAAATATTTGTCTTTAAGACCCCATCTCTTTTTTTAACAGGAGTCTTTGAGCCTCTACCAATAATATGCTTAAATAGATCGTCAAACTGCCAATGACGTACTTGTTACTTTCTATGGCGTCGGAGGATATGTAGCGATTTGTTGTTTCCTTCCAGATGAAGGTAAGTCAAGAATCAAAAGTTAAACTCTGAATATAAAGCAAGAAATAATTAGTGAACAAAAAGTTTTCCCAATACTTCAATGTCGATGCTCTCAGAATCTTGTTGAATATACTGTTCTGTGAGCAGAAGCAAATAGCATGTCTTTTTGCAAACAGACTTCTTCCATGTTGCCTTTTTTAAACAAAAACCCTTGAAGATTAAGTTTTCCTGTGCCTGCATAAAATTCTTGAAATTGTTTAAAAGCTCTCTCACTCCTACTACGCCTCGGTATAGTGGATAAATGCTGATCTTTGTTGTGGCCCTTTTTACTACTTTTTCTATCAAGCTTTTCAACAGATACAGTCTCATTAGTCTATCTCACACAAGAATGAATCACACAAGGATAAATTTTAAATTAAAAATTCCATAAAATTTGAACTTAAGTTGTCTTGACTTAAGATAATTGACGATTCATCATCTAGTTATTTTATACAAACATTGCCTTTTTTAGTTGTTTGCCTTCGAGTTTTACCGAATGTTGTAAGAAATAGTGTGAAAGTTACTAAGGAACGAACTAAGCGTATAAACCAGCGCTTCTCAAACTGTGGGGTGCGCCCACAGGGGGGCGTGATGCCTCTATGAGGGGGGCGAGCATATAGAAAAACCGAAAACAAAAGATTATTTGAAAAAATTATTAATTTACTGTCAGAAAACCAGCAAAATGCATTCCGAGATAATAAAAAATAAAATGCAGATCTATGCTTATGTAATACACTTGTATGTATCAGTCTATACAACGTATTTTATAATTAAATTAATTTAACAATACTAAGTTAAGAACCAATTTGATAATCACCAGTGGCATTATGGGTTCGTATTAAAACTTATCTTGATACTTTTTATGGTTTCTAATTAATCCTTTAATTGCCGATTAAGAGTTTCACGATAGGCTCCGCATTGCCACCGTTTTCTACTTAGTCGCTCGTAAAAGATGTTTTTTTGTAGGGAGGAGTGGAGAAAAGGAATAAATAAGCAAAATCCTCTGAAATAAGTAAATCCTTTCCAAACACTGTGAAGGTCCTTTTATTGCATTACAAAGCCTTCAGAATAATTTTATGGATAGCAGTGCACAGAAAAGACCGTATATATACATCGAAAAGACGTTATATACGTCCAGGAAATTAATGCTTTTGCTGAGTGATACGTTTATATACGCCGATGGCATTTAGTCATATTCTAACCCTAGAGTCAAATTATAGTATTATTGAATTCAATAAATTTTATTGCATTAAAAGTGGGAGGAGGGCGTGATGAAAAAATTAAATTATGATTGAATATTGGGTCACGAATATTGAAAGTTTGAGAAGCACTGGTATAAACGAGCACCTGAGCTTGAAAAGCAATGTCTTCTAAATATAGAGTCCACATTCATATATACGCTTACGAAATTTGTGCTACAATTTTTCATTTTTGTTTGGAAGCATTAGTTTATACTTCTTAATTGGTAGAGTATGATATATTTATTTGGAGGAGATTGAGGAAGAAGAGGACAAGATGAAGAAACAAATGAGCCACGACGAAACTCTAACGCACATTGAAGATTCAATCAGTATCTGGAAGAACAAGATGATACATCATTCTGTGACAAAATGGTGCTGGGAAAAACCTTCCGTTTAAAATGAGAAGAGAAAGTGTTTTATCTCGAAACAACAAACACTGTTGATGGATCGTTTCGAGCAAAAATAAATTTAAAAACTATGTAAAACTATATGCACACATACATGTGTGTTTAACGTATCAATTAAAAAATTTTTATACCTGGTGTGAATAAACATTTTCAAAAGTATCCTTGTGTTAATTTGTTGCTTTATTTGACAATTTTGATGGTTATTTGTGACTGCTGCTTCATCCTATTCTGTGGATAAACGAGAATTTATTGTAAGATATTAAAAGTCTTACAAGCTTCAAAGTCTTCTCCCATGATGCATAGCTTTTGTTAGAAGAGAGAAATATTAGTTTATGTTGCTTCCTCATAAAATTGGTCCTATTTATATGTAATCAGATCAGCCGAATATGTTAATTAAACTTATTATACGGAAAATGATTTTGCAAACGTGACCTGATTCTAATATACATGCTGTAGAATGTCATTTCATTTTTTTCCCACAGTAGAACCGGATCAATAGCTGTAACCATTTTTTTTATCAGGTAACAAACTCTTTCATTAAAGATAGCGATTCGATAAAGACTTTTGTTGTTATCCGGTAATTGATTTTCGGGAATTACTTCTTTCTCTTTCAAGCAGAGATGAGAAAAAACTTCATTGGTTAATAAACCATCACCCTTTGTCTTACTATAAAATTTATAAATATACACACATTCTATATATAAAGTTTCCTTTTTTATCTCCATATTTTGTATTACTCACTATAAAAAGTTACGCCCCCTTAAGTGAAAAGGGTACATTTGTATGAGGTAACTGAATTACCGGATGATACGGACAAAAATTTGCTATTTTTTCATTTCTAAAAGCTTGGGTGTATTTTCTCTTGGTTGGTTTCGCCCTTTGTTTTCAAAGGGTGTTTTTTTAGAGGTATAGAACTTTAAATTGCAATAAATTAACGATGTATTATTCGATTCACATGAATTTTTTTTATTCGAAAGATAATCTTGTGGCATTACATTTTAAATATGATTTCTGGCATATGACTGCCACGGCTGGCTCGGATGTAGTCCAATCTGGTCGTCCAATTTTCGATGACTTTTTACAACATTCGTGGCCGTATATCGGCAATAACACTACGAATGTTGTCTTCCAAATGGTCAAGAGTTTGTGGCTTATCCGCATAGACCAATGACTTTACATAGCCCCACAGAAAATAGTCTAGCGGTGTTAAATCACAAGATCTTGGAGGCCAATTCACAGGTCCAAAACGTGAAATTAGGCGGTCACCAAACGTGTCTTTCAATAAATCGATTTTGGCACGAGCTGTGTGACATGTTGCGCCGTCTTGTTGGAACCACAGCTCCTGGACATCATGATTGTTCAATTCAGGAATGCAAAAGTTATTAATCATGGCTCTATACCGATCACCATTGACTGTAACGTTGTGGCCTTCATCGATTTTGAAGAAGTACGGGTCAATAATTCCACCAGCCCATAAAGCGCACCAAACAGTCAGTTTTTCTGGATGTAACGGTGTTTCGACATACACTTAGGGATTAGCTTCACTCCAAATGCGGCAGTTTTGTTTGTTGACGTAGCCATTCAACCAGAAGTGCGCTTCATCGCTAAACAAAATTCACTTATGAAAATCGGGAACAACGGCAATCTCATTTTGGGCCCATTCGACGAATCTACGCCTTACTTGATCATATTTAAAATGTAATGCCACAAGATTATCTTTCGAATAAAAAAAAATTCATGTCAATCGAATAATACATCGTTGTTTTATTGCAATTTAAAGTTCTATACCTCTAAAAAACACCCTTTATATATATATATATTTACAGTTCTCATACAGGGTACTTATCAAGAGTACATTTATAAGGCTTCATCAAATTGAACGTATTTTTCAATTCCTACTATTAGCTTACTCTCTATCTATATTTATTTATCTTTTTAAAATTTTCAATCATTAATAAGATACTTTCAAGTCCAATCAAGTTCAAATAAATTTTTTTAAACTTGTAGGGGGAGGCACTTGATGTTAAAAAATTTTCAAATATTAATTAATTAATTAAATTAAATACCAGTTTGGATGCCAATTTAGATTCGTCTCTGTGTTTGTAACAATGTAATTGTTAAAACAAAGACAAAAGTTGGCGTTGAAAGCCTATTTTTCAGCCAAACCAGGTGTGCATTGTTACAACAATACAGACAAAAAGCATTCTCTTTTTTCAATTTCTACTATTAGTACACTCTCTCCCTATATATACTTTTATATATGTATATATCTTATTCAAATTTTCAATCGTTAATAAAATATTTTCTATTCAGCTTTTAAAGTAGGAATTGACTTAATTTTTTATAGTACTTGTTTAGGTTGCAAATATTTTTCTCATTTTGCTCGACATACTCTTTGATCGATATAAGAAATATTTAGTACGATTCTTAAAAAAGGGTGATTTAAAACAATATTTTTTTTTAATCTGACTTTTAGGCATACTTATAAAATACTTTAGGGTATTGATTTTTTTGTATAAATTTCACCATTAGAGTTTATTCGTATTCCTGAGATGAACCCATATAAATGGAATTAAAATAATTTGAAAGTGGAATAGAGGAAATAATTACTGAATTATTATTATCTATCTCAATATTTAGCCAGAATTATTTGCATCTCAGAGTCAGAATGAGCCATGTTATCATAAAATCCTCTAAATACTATATTTAAAATAATTAAGTTTTAAAAAATAAAACTTATTAATGTGTTAATTTTATTCATAACTGAGTTTTTGAAAATATTTTGTAAAATTATATTTTTGAGTGAATGAATGATTATCAGTAAACGTACTGACCAAATGACTTGAAAGCTTATCTAATATTCGATACTTCCGCCTTTTGCTTTGTGTACTGATGTAATAAGCTTCTAACATGTCTCTACAGTGATTTCAGACCAGATTTTATGAAGTAATATTTCTAGCTCTTTTACATTCGTTAGAAGGTTATTCAGCTCTCTTAAATGCCTTTACAGTTCATCTCGCAGATTTTCCATCATACTAAGACTACATCAAGATTTTTTTATGGTTATTTCAGATGATAAAATACGTACACTCTGGTTATGGTATCCGAACACGTTGAAAATGACCAAATCCGGTCAAGACAGATATTTTTGTTTTTTTATTTTACCTTTTGGCTTTACAAAACATACTTTATTTTGTTTCCATATTACCTATAGGTCGAGTAACAATCAATTTTATAAAGTTAGAAAAACCGGAAGTGGGTCTTTGATATACCAGAAGTAGGCATTTAAATTGCTTAAAATCTATCGTAGCGATTTTGATAACTCAAAATGTTACAAATGTATTTCAATAATACTTTTTGAAACTGATATTTATATTATTTTCTAGAGAATGTACTAAAATATTTCTTATTGTATGAATACTTTTTGAGTTATGGCTTGTTAGTTAAATAATGGTCTCATAAAGAATCTTACATTTCTTATTATGTTTACTCAATCAGCTCTAAAATTTTCAAATTTTATTAATATATTAAAATTTTTGTACATTTCCTAGATAAATGCATCTAATTTATTTTAGCAATTTTTCTTACTAATATAAGTTTATTACTTTTTTCTCTAATTCCTTTGAAGCTTTTAAAATATTGCTAAAATTTCCCTTACAATTGTTGTTTTTCTAAAACTTAAGCAATTTATATTTTAAATATTGTTGGTTTGGTGACTGCCTACCTTCGGACCCAATTTTTTTTATAAAAACAAATTTTTGAAACAAATTGAGTGTTTTTAGGAATAATAATAATAATAATACAAAATATGTAAATGCATAAAACTTTTTAAATAAGTATTGTACTTTTAGAAAAATGGGTTGCTTTCAAGGAAATTTTACTAAATTTTTATTAAAATAGGTAACACTGTACAAAAATTTCTAATACAATTAACATAATTTTCTTTATACACAACATACATATTATGGTGCTCTTCAAAATGAGCCAAAATCTAAGAGAAATATTAAAATACAAAAAATTACAGGCAATTTTTTTTCTACATAATAATATGAAAATTTTGATGTATTTCTAACGTTTTTTCTTTATAAAAACTACCTTAAATGAAAATGTTTTTAACCTACAACAAAATTTATGGTCCAATTTATTAAAATTAGTATAATAAACATTCCCGCAAAATTTCAAAACGTTACCTGGTTTGGTTCTCAAGATATCATGTATCTGGTAAAGCGTTTCTTTCGAAAACATAATTTTGAGAAAAACTCTTTTAAAGTTTTATCTTACTAACCTTTTGCATAGGGTGATGTTTTTTAAAATAACTATGACTTTATTTCTATTTCGCGTAAAGGAAAAAGAAAAACTGTTTTGAAAAGAAAAATGTTCAAACTATAAGATTTTAAAATAAAAAAAAATGCCTTATGTAGACGAAAAACGACATTTTCAAGGGAGCCCGTCACCTTAAATACCAGTATTTATTGGTATTCAGTCCTACAAGTCATTTATAATGTTTAAATATGCTTTTGTGCGCTAAAAAGTACTCGAACGTGTTTGGAGACCTTATCAGGTCTGTACAATTTTGAAACGTTGAAGAGTAGCATTGTCGACGAGATCTATTCAGACACCATCTGGAAACCAATCTTTTATTAATGGGCTTACAACATTTTCAAGATGATAAAGTACTCAGATCCTCTCTATTACACTTTATAGTGATTTGGGAGCCTATCGCATTCCATCCAAAGGCTCCCCAGATCAGGAATTCTTCCTCCTCTGGCCTGCACGACTAATTGTATGCAGCCTGAATGAAAAGCTTCATTCAAAATTCTTTGTCTGCCATCATTTGTAAAAAAAGTGTAAAACGATCCATACAACTTTTTCCACATTTCTTCGTCCTAGATTTTCTAGTCGCCCCTCCAGTATAGTAATTAGCGACGCTAACTGCTGTACCGTAGGGCATGAATTCGAATCCCGGAGAAGACATGGATATTTGTAAATGTATAGTACCTTCGCGGCATGGGGTTACTCTAAATCAGAGGTCCCCAAAGTGGTGGTCCGCGAGAAAATTTCGTTGGTCTCGAGAAAAATGTGGTATATATACTCCCTTATCACGTTAAGTAATGTTTTAAGATGCATTGATTGCGTTCTTAGAACACATTTTTTTAAATAACTACACTGCTGGACAATTGCTAAGGACGGATCACAAATTGCTATGTAGCATAACATTAAGCGAGACATGAGGCCTAGTAGGATAAAAAATAGTTGCCACACTGTTCAGACATTAGAATAAAGAATATTTATTGTTCTGGAAAGTACAAAAGCTGTGAAACATCTGAAAGAAAAAAAATGTTCATTTGATCTGCGTACGGAGAAATGGAACAATGCATCTAAAAGTCAGCAGGCACCTTAAAGTAAGGTATCAGTACGGGATATGTCCACCGTGGAGTGTGATTCAACATTCCACACGTCGTACCATACTTTGCATAACATTATCCAGCAGCTGTTGAGGCAATTTATCCCATTCCTCTGTGAGTGCACGGATGAGAGTGTTCTTGTTTGTCGGAGGATAGTTTCGACCAGCAACTTGCCTCCCCAAAGCATACCTCACATTTTCAATGGGGTTTAGATCTGGAGAACGCGCTGGCCATACGAGACGTTGAATACCTTCGCTGTCTAGACAATCCTGAACAGCGAGTGTTCGATGACATGTTGCGTTGTCGTCCATAAAAACAAATTTATCACCGACAGCACCACGGAAAAGACGAACATGAGGAAGTAGAACTTCATCAATGTATCGTTGGCCCGTCATAGTCCCATTCGCAACCACATGTAGGCGCGTGCGGCCATTGATCATGATGCCGGCCCACACCATGATACTGCATGTCGGATATCGGTCCTTTTCCTGGATATTTTCTGGACGATAAGCAGTACCACTCTCGCGCCAGATCAGTTGGCGTCTACAATCCGATGATAGACTGAACCTACTCTCATCTGAGAATAGTACGCATGCCCAGTCCTGTTCAGTCCAATTGTGATGCTCACGACACCATTGCAAACGGGAAGTACAGTGCTGTCTGGTCAATGGGACACACACATACAATAATTTGGCAAAAAATTAACTTAGAATAATCTTTTCTCAAAATGTTCTCCTTTTGTGAAAAATGCTTCTATTATAATAATATTTTGCCTGTATATAGCTCAGACTTCTGTACAGAGACTCAACTATGAGTTTTGAAAAAATCACATTATTTTCAGAGTTAAAACCCATTGAAATAATAATCGGCGTTTTTGAAAAAAAAAATTCTTCCCTTTGTTGTCGTAAAACATGGATAAACACACTTCTATGTTATATATTTTAGAAATTCTAGTTGAGTCTCTCTACGGAGGTCTGAGCTATATACAGGGAAAATATTATTATAGTGGAAGCATGTTTCACAAAAGGAGAATATTTTGAAATGTGTCATTCTATGTTCATTTTTAGTCAAAATATTGTACTTAAATAATTTTTTACTATTCTTAAATCAATTTTATTTACATTTTCTAATCTAAGAGACACTGAATATCATAAATATTATCTATTTATACGCTTTTGCTAAATCACGGTTCCGAATGTAGTCGGATGCCTTAATTTTTTTATTTTGATTTCACTTCGGTATTTCTTTATAGCAGGGCTCCTCAAACTTTCAATATTGGCGAAAAATTCAGATCGGATGGAGGAAAATTCAATCAGAATTTTCTTCCACCACCTCCCATACAATGGTAATGTATTGAATTCTATAATAATGTACTTTGACGCTAAAGCAACAACAATTTTTTTTAATAATCCTTTATTTCCGACATGCTCTCACCTCCAACGTAGCTTTATCACGCCCCTAGAGGGGGTGTGCCCCACAATTTGAAAAACGTTGCTTTAAAGAGTTAACGTATCTCAAAGACAAAACCCTAAACAGCTCACAAGTTGCTCAAGAATTAAGTATCTTTTTAAGTAAAGAATAATAGATGTAGTGACGTATAGAAAAAGTAGTAGATAAATATGAAAAAAGTAGAGAAATTCCAGATTGTGGGATGGCTACATTAGTTCATGTTTACTGCCTCTGGTGACATTTTTTCAAACTTGTATTAAAGTACATTATTGTGCAAAGTTTAATAACTTATTAGAAAGACTCGAGAGTTAAGAAATGCGAGAACAAGACTGATTAAGAACGCACATACAATCAGTCTACATCAACAAATAGTGCTATTCTCAGGATATGGGTAAGAATATAAATGTTTCAGAATTTTTAAGGAATCCGACTACTTGCGACAACCTTTTTTTTTAAACAATGGAGGTATGAGGAATTTTGGGGATTTTTAGATTTATTTAGTATATTTTAAGGAAAAAAACCTAAAATTGAAAACAGAAAAAAATTATTATTATTAAAATGGGAAAAAACTGGCGAAAATTTACAAAAAATTACATAAACGGGGCCCACTTTGTACAAATATTTTATGAACAAATTCTCACTTTTTCAATTTTGATGTGTTACTTTGTTATTTATGTTTGAAATGACCTTCAAGATAAGAGATATTTTAATTTTTACAAAACTAGAGAATTTTATCTTAGTTATTATATGAAATTGCTTAAAAAACAGTGATTAAGGACTGTAAATTTTGTAATAAAACAGTGATAGATAAATCTGAAGATTAAAAAACTTATACTGTTATACACAGAAAATACACAAAAAAACTCAGCAAATTATTTTCAACACTTTTTGAGCAATCGCTGTCCCCGTTTGAGCTTTTTAAAAAAAAACGCATTTTAAAGTTTGACATCTTGTGTTAACTTATGGCATCTGCTTGTAGTTTTTGTTCTAGTGAATAAAAAATAAAAAAACTTGGTAATTTTAGAAAGCTAATAAGATGGCCTAAAAAATAAAATTATAAAAAAATTTGTCAGTTTTTGAAAAAAAATCATGATTTTAGGGTAGTCGGATATCTTAAGCCAAGTGCTTCTTAAACCAAATATACTCCGATATTCAAACATAATTTTCATTGCGCACTCCCCCCTTTTCCATACAAATAACACAATGTATGAATTCAATTTTTTTATTTTCACAATTTTAATAGTTTACAGAACCTTAATTTTATTAAAATAGACATCATTCTTAGATCTTTGCCTAATATATATAAATATTGATTGCATTTTCCCATAAAGATATGATAATATAACTAAAAATAGTGAAATATTATGATTCAAATAATAGTAACTTCTAAATTGCTTTGTAACAGAATCTTAAATGTCTCAATATATGTGTTTGGAATCTTTTTATATTCAACGCATATAGTGATAGATATTTAGCGAATTTTTACAACTAAAGTACAGAAATCAGTTAATTTGCAGACTAACTACGTAATCTGCACTTTAATTAGGACAGTGCTTCTCAAACTTTGAATACTGGTGACTCAATTTTCAATCATAATTTTTATCGCGTCCCCCTTATATAATAATAACATATTGAATGCAATAATAATATACTTTGACGCTAAAGCTATAATACCATTTTAATTTTATAAACTGTACAAATTATAATAAGTTACTCTTAAGTAATATATATTTTAAGAAAATTACTTTTAAGTAATAGGTTAATTATTATGTTATTTTTCTTTCCCTAATTTTTAAATTGAAACAGATTGCAAAATGATATTTAATTAAAAATTTATTTCCTTCATCATCCATTTCTAAAAGTACAAACTGCCATTAAAAATAGTCTAATCTTTGTTGCTCTCTATCATATCCATTACTTCTTGCATTCTCGCGAACGTTCACGTGAGTCTGGGCAACCTAACGGACGTCTGCACAAAACGTGTAAAAATACTGTACCTCGTACAATTTCAGTCAGTCTTGGTCGAGTCAATTAGCTACCGAATCTATCTGGAATGTACATTTCATAATTTACGCGTTAGTTATAATTCCCGATATTAAGTATTTACGGCAGTGGATTAAAGCAAACACAAAGATATATTTTTAAATCGCAGCGAGCATTCGACGATAATAAAGCGTCAACAAGTACACAGACGAGGGCATATTGACAGCAAGTTACGAATGGGCTAGGAATCTATTTCAAAATACTTCAGAATGGCTCTCAACAGTCGAAAAAGATATCTTCATATATTTCACATCCAGTAACGAAATTAAAGGGCAATTTTGTAATAAATCACTCTTTGAATTCTGGGTAGAGGTGGATGCTGAATTTTCTGCACTGAAAACAAAAGCATTCCGTATACAATTACCATTTTCAGCATTATACCTTTGTGAGTCCGGATTTTCTGCGATGGTAGCTTTGAAGACAAAATATAGATCTCAGCTAAATATTGAAAAATAACTCAAACTGTCAATTTCTAATTTTTAGCCTTCCTTTGAAAATTTTTGCTCTGCAAGACAAGCCCATGGAAGTCACTAATACTTATTAAACTTGTTCTTATATTGGCTGAGAAGTATCCACTCTTCACACGAGTTTATTTTTTTAAAAATATAATAATACATTATTCTTGTATAGTAGCTTAATTGTAAGGAGAGTAAAACCAAGTGCATGACAATGTATACAAAAATGTAAAATGATTTTTTGAAATGAATGCTCACATTATAAATAGATTTGAACGAACTTTAATTTTAAGCCTCGCAGAATTAGCATTTAGAATTAATGTTAAATAATAAAATAATTAAATTAAATAAATAAAGGAATGTAAAATTCCAACGAATAACTATTGTGTTTTTTTTAATATTTAAAGTGAGAAAGCTTCAAAATGTTTTAGCCCGGGATCAGGTCTGCACTCGATACTAACGTTAATGGTCACGTGGAGTGACTCACCCCAATTTTTTTTATAATTATTTTTAATATACTCGATAAAAATCACAATTTCAGTGAATAATTAACCTAAGAGAAAATATACTTACCTATTTCAAGGATTTTTCAAATTTTCTTTGATAATTTCAGAAAAATTCCAATAAAACTGAACTAAATTGTTCCGAATGTGCGTGACCTTAATAAAGGATCAGTTTTAATTTCCTTTCAGAGAGATCACAGATGCCCATTTCTTTTTTTTTAATATTCTGCTTATTTACATTTATAATCCATAATAAGTAGTACAACATCACAATTAATACCACTAAGTTATTCACAGGGGAAAATGCAGCATGGCAGCATGTTCAACGAAATATTTTTGAGCAAAAGTGGTCGCACAGGGAACTTGGTCAAAACAAGTACCTTAAGATTCTAAAAAAACGTTTGCCACTCCCAAAAAAGGAGATATGGGATTAATTCATTTTAGTTCCCACTAAGATAGTAATATTGGAGGATTCTCTGCCAAGGTCATTTTGGTAACAAATAAATAGTTTTCCCTGAATTAACGATTTCGTAATCCTGGGGTGACTATGCGCATCGCTCCCTTGTTAAAAGTGTATTCAATATAAAAATATGGATATTAGTTCTAAAAAGAATTGTGCAAAACGTTTTTCATTATGAAATCTTTATTTCAGAATACTCATAAAAATAAATCTTGGCCAAATAATCCTTCAAAGTGCTCAATACGCTTATCAATATATCATAAAACTCTTTCACATTGAAAAAAGCGAAGCAGAATTATATAAAATTTACAACTTTCCAAAAAAAAGGGACGCAGATAATCATACCAGTAAGTTCAAAGGTCAGCAAAAGTAATATTTTAGGTTAAAAGAAACGTAATAAAAAATCTCTCATCGTAGGATTACAGCAAAGCAGACAAAATGTTTTTTTATTTAGTTATAGGATCAAAGACAGCTAATGAGCTTTTAATGTAGAATCTTTTATTTTGATGACGTTTTTTTCACCAGATGATATATATAAATCATATCAATGTAAATCTGTATTTTTTTATGGGGGCGTGCCCCACAGTTTGAGAAACACTGAATTAGGGTGATCAATTAAGTGCAGAAAATTGTTTCATTTTTCAAATTATTCAGGTTACCTACGCACATTATTTACTCGACACTTATTAAAGTGAAAATAAGAGATTTGGTGGAACAACAGCAACGTTACTGTGCGCTTAAACCAAATATGTATTTATTTTTTGATACTTAAAGAATCAAGTTAATACAATCGAACAATCAACACATTAGTTGATAGAATCAATAATCAAACGATGGGTTAAATTCATGTGACGTCATAGCCCCATGATAATGATAACCACGTGTTTCTAGGCAATCAGTGCAAGCACTCATGTGACGTCATAGCCACACGTTAAAAGTAATCATGTGTTTCCAGCTAATTAGTTCAGGTGCTTCGTTGTTGCCAACTTTTTCTGTTTGCAGAAACTTTCTCTTAAAAAGTGTATATTTTGTCAACAGTAATAACGCACATAAATATACAAAGTTCATTTTACTTAAAAATACATGCTTAAAGTAAGAATTGTTTTTTTAAACTATAAAATCTTTTGAAGAATTTTTTTATCATGACAATTGAACATCTTTACTCAATTATATATATATATATATATATATATATATATATATATATATATATATATATATATATATATATTGTGTTTATCATGTGACCGTCATGAATTGAACCCATTGAAAAAATACAATGCAAAGGAATCAAATGATTTAAAATAGCATTGCCGTTAAGAATATAGACATCATGTTGTTTTATTTATAGGGTCTTAATCGATTATGCAATTTAGTGAACTGTAATTTCTTTTATAGTGGTTGCGATTGCTATATCGGTACGTGCAGCTATACTTTATAATATCGGAACGATTAACATTTGTCTCCCATCCGCTATAATGGTTAGCGACACAGATTGCCGTGCCGTGCCGTGCCGTGCCGTGCCGTAGGGTCTGGGTTAGAATCCCGGAGAAGACATGGGTGTTTGTAAATGTATAGTGCCTTCGCGGTATGGGGGTACTATAAATAGCTGTCGAGCCACAATTCCTCTCGTGAATTTCGTGGTAGGGGAAGAGAGGTGGGAGGCCCCTGACTCTTCCCCAGCGTGTTCTCCCTCAAAATTGGGGTGGAACTGAGCTAAATCGTACTGTTACCTGTATGGTGCTAAGGCTAACGACAGACGTCACTTAGCCCTTTGCCACGATAAATTTTGTGGGCCTTGATCTTGCCTTTGCCGATCAGGTGGCATCAGTAACAACAACAACATCAAAACTTAATTTGTTCCCTGAAGATATTGGTCTTCGTAATGAAATTTATTATGAATTAATTCAAGGAATCATTTATCGAATATATTTACTGTCTCCGATACTCTGTTTCTAAATGCTTCGAATAAATTATTCTGTGGGAAGAGTCAACGATCACACACAATCAAAACACCTAAGAGAAAGAAAATGAGAGAAACAAAATTTTGAACTTTAAAGATACGGAAACCACCAATATGAATATTTTCTAGTTCAAATGTGGATAACTCTTGATTAAGCTCTTTAACGGAGCAAATCAGTTAATTTGTAGATTATCTAGATAACCTGTGACTAATGCCACCTGCCTGACGAAGTCAGATCGAGGCCCGCGAAATTCATCGCGGTTAAGAGCTAGAGTTTTTACACTTGTCGTTAGCCTTACCTTTGAGCACCATGCAGGTGACAGTACGATTTTGCTCGGTTCTACCCCAATTTAGAGGAAGAAAACCCTGAGGGTGGCCAGAGGCCTGCCACCTCTCTTCCCCTTCCACCAACCACACGAGAGGACTTGCGGCTCGACGGCTATTTAGAGCACCCGCATGCCGCAAAGGCACTATACATTTACAAACATCCATGTCTACTCCAGGATTCGAACCCATTCCTTACGGCAGTGCAGTCAGCGTCGCTAACTACAATGCCGGTTGAGTAAAATCTAGGTAATCTACAACACATTAACGGTTTTCTAGTTTTAACGATAAAAAATTGATTCATTATTATACAATGAAGAAATTATGTAATACAAACTTTTTGGTATTTTTTTTACTAACTGAAGTTTTACTTCTGATTATATAAGCAATTGTTATTCGAAACAAATTTTAATTTTAAGAAGTGTATAAATGTGTTGAAAATTAAAATGAATCATCGCTGAGACAGATACTTAACACTATTTTGCTTACTTTTTCTGTTATTTCTCTTTTAAAAAATTCAATTTGAGTCTCCCCTTTGATATTTAAATGTTAGAAAAAACAACTAGGAAAATAAAACAGTTAATATCTTAAGGTATCCGAATACGTTCGGAACCGTGATTTTAAAAAAAGCGCATAAATGAATAATTTTTATGATATTTAGTGTCACTTAGATTAGAATACATGTATATAATTGTTTTAAGGACATTTTGACAAAAAATTATTTAAATATAATATTTTGGCAAAAAGTTACCTTAGAATAACCTTTTTTCAAAATGTTCTCCTTTTGCGAAAAATGCTTCTATGATAATAATATTTTGCCTGTAAATAGCTCAGACCTCTGTTCAGAGGCTCAACTATAATTTTTGAAAAATTCTCTTTATTTTCAGAGTTACAACCAATTGAAATTATTATCGGCGCTTTTTTCTTAAAATTTCGCCCCTCTGTAGGCGTAAAACATGGATATATAAACCCACTTACAAGTTATATATTTCGAAAATTCTGGTTGAGCCTCTGTACATTAGTCTGAGCTATATACAGGCAAAATATTATTATAATCGAAGCATGTTTCACAAAAGGAGAATATTTTGAAAACTGGTCATTCTATGTTCATTTTTTGTCAAAATATTGTACTTAAATAATTTTTTATTGTAATACTATTCATAAAACAATTTTATATACATTTTCTAATCTAAGTGATACTAAATATCATAAATATTATCTATTTATACGCTTTTGCAAAATCACGGCTTCCGAACGTTGTCGGATACCTTAAAATACAAGCCAAAAAGGTTTAAGTAATGTCTAACAACTAAAAATGCACTGCTGACCATTAAAACTGTAACACCAGGAGGGAAAGCAAAGACAAAAAAGCTATTTCTTGTGCATACACATTATGGCATGAAGACAAAATGATTAAATCTGCAAGCTGTTTGGGAAGGGGGAGGGCTACAGAGTGTAAAATTAGTAGAAATAGCTGTCACTCCTAACATTTAAAATAGCCGTTACCCGTTTAGACATGGTGTAGAACTGGGCTTGGATGACAAAAACGGGCAACTCATTTCAAGCTCCTTTAAATCTATGCCTTACTTCATCAATTGTATTAGCTAGGGAAGGGTAGAACGCCCGTCTCTCTACAAATCAAGTCCAGATGTTTTCAATTGGTGACAGATATGGGGGCCATGTTGGCCACTGTAGCAGATAAGGGTGACAGATATGGGGGCCATGTTGGACGCGCAACATGTGGTCTTGCATTATCTTGTTGGCAGAGGGTGTTCGGCAGGGCTTGAAGATAGGACACAACCACTCGACGTAAGGTGCCAAAGAAGTACCCATCTGCGTTCAAATTATCATCTATTCGAACTAGAGATGTTCGTGTCATTTACCCAATGGTTATCCAAATTACTATTGTGATGGTTCAATACGCGTTTTTCCAACTAATTATCTTGGGAAATTTTTGGGCTATCAGTTCATGTTATTCCCAACCAACCCTTTGAAAGAAGAGAATCGTGATATTTAGATTAACTTAATATATATCGGCGAGGTTTTCTTGCTTGAGGGAGAGTAGGAGAGAAGATATACTTGAGTCAGGTGAGATAGCTAGTGAAGGTATAGAATTATAGTTATTTGATTTTTATTCGAAGGAAACCGTTCAGTTGACGGTTGTTCACTAGAATTGATTTGATATTAGATTAAATCGGATGATAGGTTTGATCCTTTATTAAGATAATGATCGAGTTTGATAGTCTCCTAATTGTTAGTGTTTTACTGTCATTGTTTACCTTTCACGTTTAATATTAAGACATTCTCTTACTATTATTAGTTGAAATTATGTCTGTTCTTTGAATGGAAATAAATAGACTAGTTGGATCATGTCGAGTGTTTCTTCTCTTGCCCCACACACATCTAAGTGCCCGCGAGAGAGGCACGAGCCTCTTATACCGTACTAGGGTCAGATACCGATATCGAATTCAAGCAAATGATTAGTGGTGTCCATGGAAATTCCAGATACGTATTTGGCAATCGAAATACTCTACGCAGAACCGGGACTCGTCTTCAAAGACGACATTGTGCTACTACTGTATCCAGTTTAGTCATTCAGTCCACCATAGTCGCTATATCCCTCTGTGGTGAATTATCTTGGGAAGCCGAAGTAATGGCCACTTTGCTGCTAGTCCACACCGCTGCAAACGTCGTCGCATCCTATGAGCGGTTACTGGGCATACTGCAAACATGTCGATTTTCTCTTGGTCCGTGATGTGGTTGTATGGGTTTACAGGGCCGACTTCCTAATACGTCTTTTCTCTGTTTATAAAATGTAAACTTTGATTTTTTTCTTCAATAAAGTCTGGACGTTGGAGTGGTTGTTTCCCGAGGGATCAGTTTGTAGCTCTGAACCCTTCTCGGGTGAGCTCGTTTCCTTTGTGCATTCCTCCTTACTCCTCCTCAGGTGTTAGTTATGGATAGCCGTGGAGATCCTACATGCCGTTCAGTATGACCCTAAGCGACCCATTGATTCCATATTCGCATGACAAGGGTTGGATTTCGCTCTGTACGACTAGTGATATCACGGAACGAGAGTCCACGCTTTCCTTAATCATCATCTTGCTTCTGTCGAATTCCTACGCCCGCTGGTGAGCATTTTTCCTTATTCGAGGCACAACATGATACTCGGAGCAGATTCCAACCTTACAAAGCGCTTTCGGAATGAGAAATCTACTGCTTAATTTTTATTTTATGCAGTACCTTGTGACGGATCTTTTTTTACGGAATCTTATTACTAATCCTCTTGGGGAATCTTCGGGCTAGAATTCGCATTTAATTCACAGCCATCCCTCTCAAGAAGAAACCCGGATATGTAGATTATCTCGACTATATTAAGTCATAGTTTTGTAATAGCAAGGAGAAGGAGCTGAGAAAATGTTGCGGGCGTTACGAAGGTGAGATATAATTGATTTTCACAGCTTAAGTTAAGAACAGAGTTTGTCACTGTACTAAATTAGTGGATTGGGAATTTATAGTCAAAGATAGATTAGGTCAGTGCTTCTCAAACTTTCAATATTGGCAACCCAATTTTCAATCATAATTTTCCTCGCGTCCCCTTCATACAACAACAATGTATTGAATGCAATTATAATGTTCTTTGGTGTTAAGACTATAATATAATTTTAATCATACATTGTACGAGTTATCAAGATAAGTATTAAAAATTTTGTGTATAATATGGCATAAGACAAGCCCATAGGAGAGTTACTAGTAATTATTAAACATGTTCTTAACTTAGCATTGAGGTATTAGTTATCAAATACATTGTAAAGTACTAATCCATTTATAAGTATATTATACCAGTGCAAATGTTTATTTTATTATATCAGAATGTATTTTGTTTTGCTACCTTTCTGTAAATTTGTAAAATCTTTTATTTTCGACTTCGCCATATGCTCTCGACAAGGGTTGATAAACCTCGCAGGTTTATCATGCCCCCATAGGGGGGACGCCCTACAGTTGGAGAAACGCTGGATTATTGAATTGATTACTTGCGCTTGTTCACTCAGGGTTTATTGCTTTCTCTACATCACTCCTAAGGCATTCACTTGGCGTTCCACTTGTTGTTGATTAGTGTGTTTGAATAATAATAAATAATAATTATTATGGAAGTTTCTGGTCCTACTTTGTTTCCTCCCACTCTCTTAGGTAGGCAGGACGATGAGGGAGTGACTTCAAGAGGAAGTCGTTCACAACCTTAAATGTTGCTTCTCCCCTCTGGGCCGTCTAAATGCACAGAAATAAAAATCATTTGCAGTTACCAACCTCTTTGACCTTTCATGGGATTTTGTTGTTCGTCAGATCATTCCTTCTGGTGTTGCAATTTTAATGACCAGCAGTGAATTACTTACAATAATTGAGTGCTTTAAATTATAGAAAACATAGGGATTTAAATTTATTCTATTTTTGATATAACGTTGTTAAAATTATCAACATAAAGCAATTTCGCATTGACAGAGCTCAGGTGCCTCCCTCTGAAACTGGGAGTCAAAAGTACATTAAGCCGATTGTGTGACGTAGTTGGTTTGTCGCTGGCCTTCTGTTGCGGCTTCAACCCCGGTCCACGTCGGTGTATTTTCCTGATGTAGAAAATCGACAGCGGCCATGTAGTATGATTATATGGCATGAAAAAGATCCCTTGAGTGTCCGTTTGGCTTGGATGCTGTCGGCAAAATTAAATTCCCAAGCACAGATTTCGCATCGGTAGAGCTCAGGTGCCACCCTCTGAGGAAGAATCAAACTTACTTGCGGTAATTGGTATCACCTAAGTAGTGTCGCACTAAAAAGTGATACCAGCTCCCGGGGAAAGTACTAGGTTTGCAAAGGTAAAAATACCAACACGCAGCCCCATCATAGGGAAAAAAATACATTAAGCCAACTGGTATACACTGCGACACTAAAAAGTGATACCAGCTTCCGGGGAATGTACTTGGTCTGCAATGGTAACTACCAATCCGTAGCCTCATTTGAAAAAAAAAATAAAAATGATGTGATATGATTCATTCAATATTTATTTTATCCAGTCCGGTCTTTAATTGAAATTAAATAGGAGGTGTGTGGAATATTTTAAAAATAAAGATTGTTTAAAAATACTCCATTCTTCTAAAATACTACTCTTCCTGCTTTTTTAATTTGATTTGAATTTTCTTTTTATTCCTAAAAATAAGTTCATATCAATCTCTTTGAATATATTTATTTCATAAATCACATCTACTTCCAACAAGTAACTTACAGTATCTATCTGAACTTAATTTAATTTTTTTAAAAAAAATCGAATAAAAAAAGAGGAAGATGCATTTTGTCTATGAAATGTAGAATATTGATCCTCTCCTAAAAATTTAATAGATGCTTCAGTTTTGGAAGGGCATATTTTTAAGGCTTTACGTAGAGTTATTAAATTCTAAGGAGTTTTGTTTTATGCGCAATATTTTACTCTATATGCGAAGGATTAACCTAGGTATAGAGAGAGTATACATATTTCCAGATAGCTCTCTGTAACAGCTCCTCTTAAAAGAAAACAAGAAGTTCAAGAAAATTGATTTTAAGGATTATATTCAACTTTCCTATCTTTGATTAGTATTTTAATACAAAAATTTTTTTCAATTAGTTTCAAGCACAAAAAGGAAAATATTTGATTTTATCTATATATTTTTCTTTGACATGTAATTGTAAGTTTATGCATATGAATAGCAACAAGAAAAAAAATGCAAGAAATGGGCTTATAACATGTCCTACAATAATTTATTTTATCAACTGTGAATCGATTTTAAGTTGAACTTAAGACAGTGTAATTAATATATTTAATTTATTCACTTCAGTTAGTCAACTTTAATTGTTTCAAGTAGTCGATTTCATATTCATTTTCATATTCATTTCGATATGGTACTTTTCTCTTGAAAAAAGTACCATATAGATTGCTAGAGATTTCGATTGCTTAGAGATTTATTGCATGCTATATAAATACCACAAGCAGAACATAAAAGAAAATGTAAAAAGTTTGAAATAGCGTAATTTTTCGTTATTTAATTATTTGATATTTTTAGTATGTATGTACATTATTTGTTTGAATCTGATAACAGAAACAATGCGTTGCCAAACAATGAAACAGTTGTGTTCGTAATATAATTTAAAAAAAATCATGCTTTGATCATACAATTTAAACAGATTGTGTTACAAAGCTGCTTGCAATGCCATCAAATTTTTTTGTAAAAAAGGGATATAATGAATGTATATATAACAATTCAGCATTTAAATTTTTTGTGGAAGGATTTTGTTTATTACATGATGGTCTTGAGTCCTCAAAGACTTCAATGGATAATTAATGACTTAGTTTACCCGCCTAAAGAAAACATCTTTTTAACCACAACTTTATCTCCACAAAAACTGCCACGTTCACCCTTTCAAAATAAGGTGGTGCAATATTTCATCATTCAAGTTTTCTGACCAATAACAGTATTCCTTAACTGAAACCATATGGTTCTAACAGATTCCTGTTGAGGAAGCTATAACAGCTGTGATCTCCGGAACGAAAAAAGGACTTTTTTGACCCTGGTTTTGTTTGTTAGTGTTTGCGATGTGTTTCATTTCGTCGTTTTGTCTGAAAAAAGAAAAAATGTGGATTTAAAATACCAATATGTGTTTCTTCATTAATCCATTCAATGACTGCAACAAGATAAAGATTATCTCAATAAAATGTTTTAATTTCCTTGAAATCATCTTATAATAAATCATAGAGCAGATACACATGTTTTATAGATGAACAGTGAATAAAGTTCGAAGAATATTTCAAAATGACCATCTACGGTAAGGTTTGTCAAAAACGTCTGTATTAAAAAGAAATTAAAAAATATTCCTTCGCTGAATGAACGAAAGAAATTTTTGCCGCACTTTAAGCACTTATCTGTCATAAGCCTTATCTAGTTTCTTTCATTAAATTAGATAGAAGTTATGTTCATTCATTATTATAAAGTTTAGGACTTTCTGCTTGAGAACTTAGTTCTAGATGATGAGCGTAAATCCACCTTTCTTGATGTAATCTGTGATATTGCAGTCATAAATATAATTTTCTGCCCAAGAGCTAGGCAGGCTTTAGAAGAGTCCTTTTAAGCTGTTTTCGAATAGATCTTTAGAAATTTTCTATGCAGTAGACTAACTTGATGTGTTTTCCAATATGTTAGGCTTCTTTTGCTGTTATCTTTAGTTTGAAAAGTATTGTTAGATCATAACAGATAATTTGAAACGGTTTACACATGTTAATTATCTTGACGGAATATCAGTTAATATCTAAAAAGTAATTCTGTTTATTGAGTTAAAATATAAAAATCAAATGAAATCTTTTAATGATTACAAAATAGGAAAATATTAATTATATAATTATTAATATAATATGACTTTGCATTCGGTAAACTTAAATGCATCAAATGGATGCTAGAGCTAAAGGTATAAATTATATATTAATATATATATTTTTTAGTTCCTATAAAAGTATAGGATTATTAATATCGAATAAAGTTGTTAAGACTTAAATTAATTTTGTAAAAAAATGATCAAATAATTGAATTTCAGATTAAAAGACTGTTATTAACTTGTGCTATAAATTACCGTATAATCTGGTGTATTACACGCACCAGTACTTTCAAACTGCATTTTTTAATCTTTAGGTATTTTCGTCGTACAACTTAGTTGTTTTTTAACGAAGATACTGAAATATACATGCGCCATTCTCTCATCTTTTGATGTTGTTTATTCAAAGTATTATGTCGAGCTTTTTAAACACACACAGCAGTATACATCCGGAGCTAAAAGTCTATAACGCAAAAAAAGAAGTGTTAGAAAAATGTGTATGTTATTAGAATGTGAAAAAAATGTGTGTATGTGCTTATCAAAACACGATAAAAGAGAAAACTTCTGATTTATTCAGGGAAAGAGAATTTAATTGTTGGGATGTACTACATTTTTTTATGACATTTTCGCATGCGGGCGTTGAGTAGTTCTCTTTTTCCTACCGATTAATTCTAGGATTAGTTTACTTAAACCATTTTCTGTAAAGGGCAAAGTTTAAATATATATTTATGATTTCTTATATATTTTCTATGAGTACATAAGAATTAAGGTGTCGCCCAACCGGTATAGTGGTTAGCGATGCTGACTGCGGTGCCGCAGAGACTGGGTTCGAATTCCGGAGAAGACATGGTTGTTTGTAAATGTATAGTGCCTATGCGGCATGGTGGTACTCTAAATAGCCGTAGAGTCGCAAGTCCTCTCGTGTGGTTGGTTGACGGGGTAGAGAGGTGGGAGGCCCCTGACCACCCCCAGGTGTTCTCCCTCAAATTGGGGTGGAAACGAGCCAAATCGTACTGTCACCTGTATGGTGCTCAAAGATACGGTTAACGACAAGTGCCACTTAGCCCTTTGCCATGATGAATTTCGTGGGCCTCGATCTGGCCTTTGCCGATCAGGTGGCATCAGTTACAACAACATCAGATTTAAGGTTTCCGACTACGTTCGGAACCGTATTTTAAAAAAGTGTATAAATGGATAATGTTCATGATATTTGGTATCATTTAGATTAGAATACATGTATAAAACAGTTTTAAGGACATTTTGACAAAAAAATTATTTAAATACAATATTTTGGCACAAAATGAACTTAGAATAACCTTTTTTCAAAATGTTTTTCTTCTATAAAAATGATTCTATAAAATAATAATATTTTGCTTATAAAAAGTAAAGACTTCTCCAGAGAGTCTGAACTATTTTTTTAAAACATTCACATTATTTTCAGAGTTACCACCAATTGAAATAATTATCGGCGTTTTTTTTAAAAAAATTTCTCACCTCTGTTGGATAACCCACTTATATATAATATATTTAAAAAATTCTAGTTGAACCTCTGTACAGAGGTCTGAGCTATATACAGGCAAAATATTATTATAATAGAAGCATTTTTCACAAAAGGAGAATATTTTGAAGACTGGTTATTCTATGTTCAGTTTTTGTCAAAATATTGTTCTTAAATAATTTTTTATTGTAATACTATTCTTAAAACAATTTTATATACATTTTCTAATCTAAGTGACACTAAATATCATAAATATTATTCATTTATACGGTTTTGCAAACTCACGGTTCCGAACGTAGTCGGATACCTTAAATGTCAATTAGTCTAATTATTTAAACATGTTTAAATGTAAATTATTTATGTAGATTATATTTATGTAAAACATGTGTTTATATAATACTTATGTACTTCGAAACAATGCCAACGTTCAAGATTTTTCGCCAAGTTGGCAACAATGATTTCCCATGTGTCGTACACACTGAATTGTCAACCATGTGTTTCCTTAGATATAATGTCACCAATACTATTACGGGGTAATATGTAGGTACCATTTATAAAGTATTTTGGGGGAAGGTGCAAGTTTATTAGTAATACTTTTATGCGTCGATAGAAGGCAATTCCGGGCCACTTGTGTGAAGGGTCCGACACTGAATGTGGTTTGTGAATTTATCTGAATTAATCGTCTTCACTCAGCGCTATTTTTGGATCTCATGAGCATTTAAAGGGATGATCACAACTTTCATAATATTCCATTCCTCATATTTACTCGTAAAGTTCATAAAAATTCTTGTTATTTTAAATGAGATATTAGCAGTATAAGTGAATTACGCATCATTATGTTACACATACGATACGTGTAGAAACGGCCTTAACGCTGCAGCAGTAAGAAAATAAGCGTGTGGCATCTTCCCCCTACACACGCATCACATGGTTCAGACATAAATATAAGGAAAAGAGTCTAAACGAGTTGGAATAGTGTGTCCATTGTATAGAGCTTTGTTGTAGTAGTTTAGTTATGAAAAATGATGAATTTCATTTGGCCTTATAATTTTTTCTAGCACTGTATGCAAAAGTTAACCGCATTTTTTGTTATTGAGAGTATGAAAAAAATGTCTTTCGTCAAAATTATTAATAAAAAAAACTGTAAAATTTTCTTAATGTTTGTGAAAGAAATGTTATTATTATTTATTAAACAGTATTGCTACGGAATGCAAAATGTGAATTTAAAAAATTATATTTGAGAAAGAAGTATTAAAATGAAGTTTTGGATCAAGAAAATAGCTTTTAATATTCGAAATAAAATTTACCTCTAGAAGAACAATATCCTTTTTAAGGAATAGAAAAGATAATGTTCAGTTTTTAAAAGTAATAGTGATAGTATATTTTTTAATGGACAGCGTATGGACATTTAAGTCTTTGTAGACATGACAAGTCTTCATATACGAGGGTGGTCTGAAAAGTTTCCGACCTCAATGTGAAGAGAGCAGCACTTGTCAATAAAAGCTAGTGAATTTCGTTGTTCATCTTTTGACTGTTACTCACCAAAGTTTCAGCCATTTGTTAGGCAACAGTCGTTTGAGTGAGTTGATATGAGTGTTTTTGTGAATTGGACAAAATCGAGTATTGAGCTGTCATTAAATATTTGTTTTTGAAAGGCAATACGTCTACTCAGATCAAAGATGAGTTGGATTCTGTATATGGGGACTCTGCACCATCATTTACCACAGTGAAATTTGGGCAGCTGAATTTAAACGGGCCGTAAGGTCTTTTTTTTAATTAATTTATTTGCAAAACTTCTCGTGCTATACTTGCATAACACGAGGCTTACAGACGTAAGAGGTAACACAATTATATCATTTAAAACAAATTTGAAAAAAAAACCATTTAAGACAAAAACATAAAATAAAAAGGAAGAGTGGAAATACACATATATAAACAAGGGGAGGTACCAATCAAACTTTAAAAATCTATAGAGTAAACAAATTTTCTTAAGACATTTAGGCTTTCAGTACAATTGACCAACAAAGACAAAACAGGAGAGCAGGAAATACCTAAACGTGTGTGTGTGTTTCAACTCCTTTTTAAAATTCTCTTTTTTACAGAAATATAGTTTACAATACAACAATACATGTTCCACAGTTTCAGTATTCTAACCACAAGAAACAAATATCACTACCAATTAAATTAAATCTAGATAAATAACTCTTAAAATTTCCACATTCTGTTAGAATCTGGGATAACTTGAAATCAGTAACAAATTTCTCTTACATTTAAGCCGTTGATAAATGGTCGAAAAAAACCTTTTAGTCCACAAAGCTTTAGGCAAGGCCAAGAATTCTGTGTTCAAGGAGGAAATAGTTTTTTGCCAAGCTACATGCTTCCAGTGGGACACTGTCAGAGACATTAAAAGGTTCATATTCTGGCAAGTTTCCTCTTTGGTCAACTGATCCGCTCTATCATTGCCGTAAGAGCTTGGGAGACGATGAACGTTCAGGACGCCCAAATACTGCAACTACTGACGAAAACATCGCCAAAATTTACCAAATGAGGCTAGACGACCGCCGAATTAAAGTAAGAAAGATTGCAGAGGCTATGAACATGTCGAAAGAACGTGTTTGTCACATTTTAAATCAATATTTAGGCATGAGAAAATTGTCTGTGCGTTGGGTGCCGCGTTTGTTCCTGTTAGACCAAAAACGTGTTCAAATAAGCATTTCAAACTTTCTGTTGACGCAGTTTAGGTACAATAAATCCGAGTTTTGGCACCGACTAATTACTATAGACGAAATTTGGATACACCATTATACGCCCGAAACAAAAATACAGTCCAAACAGTGGACTGACTGCAAAGGGGGACCCGGCTCCAAAAAAAAGCAAAAACGGTTTTTTCGGCTGGGAAAGTGATGGCGACTGTTTTTTGGGAGTTATTTTAATCGATTATCTTCAAGAAGGAAAAACTATTCCAGAAGCATACTAAGCATCATTACTTGACAAGCTGAAGCTAGAACTTGCGGAAAAACTGCCACATTTGCAGAAAAAGAAAATCCTGTTTCACCAAGACAACACACACACACACGCACCGTCTAACACTTCAGTGGTTGTCATGGTGAAAATCCACCAATATACTGTTTGAACTGCTTGATCATCCCTCTTACTCACTGGATCTAGCCCCAAGCTACTTTTTTATGTTCATTCATCTAAAAATTGCGTTTCAAGGACAGATATTTTCGTTAAATGAAGAGGTAATCCCTTTTGCGAATAATTATTTTGCAGAGCAAAACGCCGAGTACTATTTGGTCCGGTTACAAAGAGGGGGACATCGCTGGGAGAAGTGGGTGGAGTTACAAGGAGACCATGTTGAAAAATAAAATAAAAATTTCAAAAAAATGTCTTGTATCTCTTTGTTAGGTCGGAAACTTTTCAGACCACCCTCGTATAAAAACCATTTCATAGTGACAGCATCTTGTGCCGGCTCTCGCTGCCAAATTTGGGTGATTGAATCAATTTTAATTACCTAAACATTACCGTGATTTACTTTTGAAGAGAGCACCAGAGCCTATAATTGATACTAAAGGATCTTTCACGCATCTTTTACACAACTATTCCCATAAACAAATCCCTTTAAAACCCGAATTATTTTTATCTTTAAAAATCCATTTCTTCTGGTTATTAATACTGTATTGATCCCAATGACACTGGAAAAAATAATGAAAAAATTTCTGCACCCTCCCTGGAACGTAAACTGTACCCGAACGATCGTGCGGGTTGGGCGTTTTCTGTGAAACAGGTCACCTATGAAATTTTACATTTTTTGGCTCTAAGTTGGTGGAAAAAACACTTTTAATTCAACTTAAATTTATACAAATAAGAAAATTATTGATGTGAAACTAATTATTTTATTGACTCATTATTTACTTCCTGTGGAAATCTTTAAAACATGCTTTTGTTTTCGATATGCATAAATAAGCATTACTTTTTTCACAACGTGTTTTTGAACTGCTTTTTGTAGTTTTTAAATCTGCACTTGCGAGGCCTTGAAATGTCATCAAACATCGAAAATGGCTACACGTGTCAAGCCTTTTTTCTTGGAATGGCCAGGATAAAAGGCATAAAATATATAGCAGATGGACCATAACACTTTGTTCTTTTTACGAATGCAATCACGCACACATACAACACTGTTATCTTCATCAGTTAAAATACCTTTGTTAGTAGATGGAGAGGCTGCTAACGCTTCAACTATATCTTAACTTAAAGTTTAAGCGATCCATTTTGATTTTTGGAGGAATTTTATTTCATATTGCAACTTGTTTGCAAGAAAACCATGCATTTTCAACAGCTAAAAATGAAATGAATAGGTTCAAGAGACTTTAATGGTAAAGAATGATCTAAAGTTAATTGTATTTCCATTTCAAATATTTCCATGTTTTTATTCATTGATCTCATCTGAACTTGATTCTCCTTTCAATATACGTGATTCTTATGCTTTGTTCACAGTATTATTATCGATCGAGAGATCACTAAGTTCTGATCTAAGTTCAATCTGATTTACTATTCAATTGCAAAATTTCTTGTGTGAGAATTCTTCTCCTTTTAGACACATGAAAAAGATTTCGACTAGAAGTTACCAGAGTAAATTAAAAGAAATTACCAGAAGTACAATTAAAAAAAATTATAAAATTTTCATTTAAAAAAATAAAATATTAAAACCACTCCATACTAACTCCCACAGGAAAACCCTAATTTTTATTGGGGGAGGAGGAGGAGGGGGAAACAGATATCGATTAAGTATTCTGTGTAAAGGATGAAAGTACTATACCCCTCATCAAATGTGTGAAAGAGAAAATTAATTGCAAGAAAAGAGCCAGAGGAAGAAAAAAGGGACACTTGTCCATGGCACTCCCAAGAAAAATATGGTTTTAATTATATAACAAAACATTTCGTTTTTATTTAGGCTTCTATCAACATTATTGAAACAGAAAAGAAAACTCATACGGCAACACTTACCTTTATAGTTGCAGTGACTCAAGTAACGCCCAACCCGCACGATCGTGCGGGTAACGAAATCCCAAGTCCTACAAGAAAAATTAAAAGAGTATTATTATTATTTTTTCTATTTTACAATTATTTAAACACTAATACAAAAAGTTGTATCCAAACAATTAGAAACATATTGATATTTACCTTTTTACGACTGATAAAAAGAAGACACGTTTTAAAGATTAATTTATGTTCTATAAATAAAGGAAATAATAGTAAGATTTTTTGCATATTGTTGCCAAATTTGTTTTATAAAATAGCTGATGATTTATGGTGTTATAGAGAACACCGTAAAAATTATAGCTAATATCCCATTATTATGAATACCTTCTGTATAGAGATTAAAATAAATATAATTATCATTGCATGAGAGTTAGATCTTTTAACAGACATTCTTTTCAACAACATTTCGATTAACCATTTTGATTTATAAATTATTTATTTAATTGAAAGCTTTTAATTATTTCTCAATTTTATAAAGCTTTTATGACGTTAAAAGAAAGACACTGACATATATCTTTTAATTTGAAATAATAGCAGCTTGCCAGTAATTTTGTGCTAATAGGAAAAATACAACTCATAGGAAATCTTCAACAATCAAAATGCCCCCTAAAATACTGTATAATGAGCTTTTTGTTTTGACAATATATTATAGCCTTTGAGATTTATAAAGGGGAACATTACGCTTAAAGCGACAGTTAAAGGCTGCATTGAGGGGAAAAAAAGAGAACACCTCTGTTGTAGATATCACAGATAGTAAACAAAGGCGTAGTAAAGAGGAAATTTAATTTAATTCATGTGTTTTCACTGTACCTGTATTTTAAGTCTTTCTTTAAATAGGGAATTTTGAATATCTGGGACTTTCTCGATAAATAAAGAATACATAGAAACCTGGTAAACAGTTTTTCGTACATGTTGTCTTGTAATGGGATCCTTCACTGAATCAATCCTTCACTATAATTTTTCTGTTACTTGAACTAAAAAATAGCTGAATAGTAATACGAGTCATGATTAAATTAGATATTAAGGGTTGGTAAAATATATTCCAATGTGTGTGAATCCATGTTAGAAATACTTCAATAATTGTCTTAATTCCAAAGAAATTTTTCTGTTCACATAGTACCGGGGAATGTTCCTACTTCATTTACACAAATTTAAATTTATAACTAATTCCATTTTTTTTGTAGTCTTGGGGATTATGGCAATTATTTGTGTTCCGACCCCCGTTGACTAAATAATTTCACATCTCATCATACCAATTGATAGAACTAAGCAGATATGACTGAAGAACACTATAAACAATAATTCTATTAGTCATCAAAAATCCCTATGGCTTTGTTTCTTCATTCACATGATTAAAAAAAGGAACATTGTTTGGTGTTTCTAAATAATACTGTCGGAGGGAAGGTTCGTTCTGGGTTCCTTCCGTTCCGAACGTACGAATGAAATGCGAGTACGCTAACCATCACGCCAAAACGATCGTCTTCGCGGGATGTTGGTACAAGTTCATATAGATATCACACCGCTGCATACTCCCCTGCCAGTGTTTCGGCGAATAGGCCAACGCACGATACCATATTCGTGGCGAGCATGTAAGCAGTTGCGTCACTTGTGTGAGACGGCTTCGAGAAGTAACGGCTTATTTGCGTCAATGTTTGACGGTTTTAAATGCGTCAATTTTTGACGGTTTGGTTGCTGTTGCGGTGGATAGATGGCGCCACGACTGCGGCGCGCGAAGGGTGGGGTTCATATCACGGCTAGGGTCACCAATGTCGGAGGGAAGGTTCGTTCTGGGTACTTTCCATTCCGAACGTACGAATGAAATGCAAGTACGCTAACCATCACGCCAAAACGATCGTCTTCGCGGGATGTTGGTACAAGTTCATATAGATATCACACCGCTGCAATACTTTCTTGTTCTGTTTAGACATTAAAGTGATGCCTCTTGATATTAATTTTAGACATGCTTGCATTAACCAATTATTTACTTGGTTGATGAAGTGGTTTACTCTATTTTCACCTCTTCCACTGAAGAGTGTGTATCTAACTTACCCTTGTGTTTCCCTTGTTTAACCCCTTCCAGACTCATTTTATTTCGGGATTATGGATAAAAAAATGTCAATTTTTTTGTGCATTATTTCAAACATACATGTATTTTTAAACATATTAGCATCATTCGAATACAAAATTTCCTCAAAATTAAGGTAAAAAAATATATTTAAATAAGTGAGTAATTTACCTGTAAAGTAATTTACCTTTTTTTCTGCTGGATCGCATACATATGTTAGTTATTTCACGTGGGCCGCGAAATGACGATAAATGGGAGAGAGGGAACGAGAAATGCTTTAAAACCAAGATAACATTGGAAATTTAAAATGTGGAAAATTGATCAAAATATTATAACTCCTGTTTTGCTTTTTTAATTATTATTTCTTATATTTTATATTTTTGTCACTAACACTGAATTAGAAGCATTCAAAAAACACTCCTTCACAGTTCATGCATCAGTAAACTGTTTCGTATGATTACCAATAATATAACAAACTTCAAAAGATGTCATTGTTACCCGCTCTTTTATTACCAATGACAAAACACCATGTTGCTGTTTCAAAGATTATTCAAGAAAGCCTATTTTTAACCTCTTGAAAGAGGAAAAGTGTCATTGAATGATTCCTGTGTTTATTGGTGTTTTTTTAAATACACTGCTTTGGTGACAAATCAAACAATTACTGATCCAATACATTTTCTTCAACTATTTTTCGTTCACGAGATATGACAGATAGCTAAAAATTGGATCTATGCATAAAATTGTCCCTACTCCACTGCTGTCTGTTATCACTGGCCGTAACCGTTCCAAATAGAAAAATAAAGACACCGACAGTAAGAAGCAAAATTGATTTATTTGATTTCTTGACAAATAATTCCCCACCAAATTGTTAATACAATGTTCTGTTCTTAAATGAATGCATTTCTCAGAGAATTGGGCCATAGCAGGGCCACTTAAAAAGGCTCGGTGGGCCGCAGGTTTAATATCGCTGTTTTACTGTCTCTCTTTCAGCAGCAAATAATACACTGTCGTGATGGATTAGTTTTCTTCTCTGCTAGGGAAATGCAGACAATAAAGTGTTTTTCACACAAGCTTGAAGCGGGCAGAAGGACGTGCTCTTATTGCAGAAAATTCCGCCGAGTGGTACTTCTCAATTATTCAAAACCATAAAAAGCACAGGTGACATAATTCAAGAAAAACCGATAGAACATTGTAAATTTTCTCAATGCCCGAGCTACACTCGGGAAGAGCCAAAATGGTAAGTTTTGCTTGCCCGAGTCTAGCTCGAGAAAACCCCGAAAAGGTTTAAGTACAAGCATCTCCTGATTCATCATTTTTTCTTGTTACCTCTTATCTGACTAAATTATGTTAGCATCTCTCATCGAAACAGGGATCTGCGTAGAGAGACAATATCATCCATTATAGGCATAGCTTCGAATTATTTTTTAAATCGCTGCATCTTATTACCAATTTCTTCATGCAGAATTTCGTTCTATTCTGTACTTTTAGCAGTGCATTGTAAATGAGAAATTCTCTTCAAAATCCTCTGCCAGAATCAAATAAAATTGATAAATACGCAAGCATGCGCATTATGATATCCACGAGACGTATTACAAATAGAAATCTGTTCGCATCTATACCGGTTTTTCCAATTAATCCTTTTGGGAAATCTTTGGACTATCAATTCACATTATTCACAACCAACCCTTTGGAAGAAGAGAATCGTTATATGTAAATTAACTTACTATAAATAAGAGAGGTTTTCTAGCTTGAGAGACAGAAGGAGAAAAGAGATGCTCGAGCCAGGTGAGATTGCTACTGAAGGTGTAATATTAGAATTATAGTTCTTTTGTTATTATTAGGAGGAAACTATAAAGTGACGATTGTTCACTAAGATTGAATTAAGATTAAATTAAATCGGATAATAGGTTGGATCCTTAATTAAGATAAGGATCAAGTTTGTTAGTCTCATCGCTCACGTTTTACTGTTGTTGTTTCACTTTCACGATTAACACATTGAGACATTCTCTTACTATAATTAGTTGAAATTGTGTCTGTTATCAGTGCGTAAATAAATAAATTAGTTAAATCATTTCGATTGTTTCTTCCCTTTCCCTCCCACATCTAGGTGCCCGCGAGAGAAGCACATGCCTCTTACAAATCCTTTTCAATATTGAGATACAACTGTATGTCTTATAATATGAGCGCTATTATAAAACAGGATATTTTATGATTGAGATAAAAAGTACAGTAAAACCTGTTTTGTGCGGTAAAGAGGGACCATATAAAAAGAAACCGCACAAAGAATTATTCGATAACTTCATGTAATATTACATATAACAATCAACTTTGTCGACATACTGCAGAAACATTTTTTATGCCGTGGAAAGTGACCGCATAAAAAAAGTATCGCTTAGAAAATTAGTTAATTATTTACAAAACTTTTGAGAAGGGGCGTTCCAAACAAAATAAATAATTAAACTACGCATGAAAACATTTTAAAAACATTTAATTTCCCATTGTATACATGGAAAAGTTTTCAAAATGCACGAACACAATTCACGGCTACTTGTCGCAATCCAAAACGTGCATCTTCCTGTAATAAATTAGTTCAAATTAGTCCATTCGTCACTTGTGAAGATACGATTTCAATTGATTTATTTTTTTGATACCATTAATTAAGTGATAAGTTTTTGCTTCGACGGTCGGTTGGTCAATTGCTTGTGAACGTCACGATAACCAGGTATGCATGATTGAAATTTTTTTTTTGAATTATGGACTCCTCTCGAAATTGGGATCTATTTTAGAAAAGTACTTTTCCGAATTGTTGGAAAGTTGGATCTCCACATCTGAAAGATTTTATCTGAATCTTATGCAATATGAAGGAATCGAGTTCTTCTTGTTCGTTTTCAAAATTTACCTAATTATAGATAGTATTACCGTGATTGGCAGTTTCGTCTTCAAACAAGCGCTTGCTGCTAGCACGTTGAGAGAAAGCATTTAAATGTGCATTGTCAGGAGACTGTTCATAACCAATGAACAGAGCATAATGAAGTTGTGACGGATCTATACGTGTTTTTCCTATTAATCCTCTTGGGAAATCTTTGGGATATCAATTCGCGTTATTCACAACCAACCCTTCGGAAGAAGAGAATCATGATATTTAAATTAACTTACTATATATAGTCGAGGTTTTCTAGCTTGAGAGAGAGAGAGAGCAGGAGAGAAGTTATATATAGTCGAGTCAGGTGAGATTGCTACTGAAGGTATAATATTAGAATTATTGTGATTTGAGATTTATTAAAAGGAAACTTAATAGTGACGATTGTTCACTAAGATTGAATTGACATTAAATTAAATCGGATAATAGGTTAGATTCTTTATCAAGGTAAGAATCAAGTTCGATAGTTTGCTATTCGTTCGTGTTTTACCGTCATTGTTTTACTTTTGTGGTTAGCATTGAGACATTCTCTAGCTATTATTAGTTGAAATTGTGTCTGTTCTTTGTGTGGTAAATAGATTAATTGGATCATGTCAAGTGTTTCTTCTTTACCTCCTACACATCTAGGTGACAGAGAGAGAGAGGTTCAAGTCCTTACAAAATGTTTATATGTACAGTGATAGAAAGCACTACATTGGCGCCAAAGTCATTGAAATTCATATACCGCATAAAAAATATCGCACAAAAATGAAATCGTATAAAAAAGGATCAGGTTCTACTGCATATGCACTAAAATTGAGTCAGCAAAACTATATTTCAAACGATATGGTAATTGAATCTTGGATGTATGCTAATTTAATTCTGTGTCATCTTCTAGTTCTGTAAATTTAAATTTATGTTATATACTTCTGAAAAATATTCCTTCAAAATAATATTTTCCTTATTTAATCAATTGCAGGATTTACTCGTGCGTGATTAAAACTTCCTTAAATACGGTATGTTTCAAGATTCTATATCAGTTTTCTACAGCAGATTTACTTTTAATCTTGTGATTATAAGTCCTTTTATTGCATTGAAAATGTTTTACATGAACAGAAAACAGATGACTCCTTTGAATTATATATATAAACTAGTTTCTCTTATATATCTTAAACTCTCTTTCTATATATCAATTTCGATTCAAAATGATTTGTGCAGAAAAATAATACTTTTATGTTGCAGGAAACCAAACCTTTTACATTTTATGAAGTAGACCAAAAGTAGAAATTCGATAGGTAATATTGATTTTATAAAAATCTCTAAGGATATTTTCAATCTCAAGAAAAGCTTTTAGAAAATCTTACGATGGTGTCTTTTTATTAGTTAAAAAGTTAAAAATGGTTTTTAGTAAATTGGGTAGAGAGAGAGAGAGAGAGAACTATAGTACACACATTTTTATTATTATAAAAATTTCAGCAATGCAGTGGAGTAGCTCCAAGGCAAGGGTCGGCAAAAAATAGAGGGAGAAGAACAAGGTTGTCGGCGAAACAAGATAATATAGGTTTCAAAGAGCCATTTATTTGCATACGCTTTTTCACATGGAGGAGGGTGCCCTTTACGTTTGCGATTTTGATTTAAACTGCTGTGCCCTGATTAGTATTTGTAGTAGTAGTGTAATTGTTTTTTTAAATACATAAAAGCATCCATGCAGAGCTACAATCTGCCCCCTTTTCTTTTCTCTTTTTACTAATACGCCACGCCCTTCACGAATACGTCACGTCCTTCCAAACCTCACGCAGAATGACTTCTGTTAGGACGTTGCCGGGATTACTATTCGGCCATTGGTCCTGGTGATCCTTCATGTGGTGGACTTTGAAGCCGGTTGATTGATTGAATATTAACGTCACACTGTTCAGCTGCACGAGGGCTTTTGGCGACGGACCGCGTAATTTTGAACCATGGTCAAGTGACGTGGATGACACCTGAGCTGGCACCCCCTCTCCTAATACCACACCAACGGGAGGACGTTTCAGCTCTCGACAGATTTAACGTGCATCGCTGCCCTACACGGCGGGTCTTCAGTGGTACTGGGCTCGAACTCGTGCCAAGGCCAGCCCCGGTCCGTCACCTATACCACTCGGCTACCGCGAACACACTTTGTAACCGGAGATTGGTGTGGGAACTGCGCTGTTCACCTCTCTTTCGGCTGGATAGAGGGAAGTCAAAGATTGACTTGCCTTATAACAGTGCTTCTCAAACTTCCAATATTTTCAACCCAATATTCAATCATAATTTTCATCGCCCCCCTCCATACAATAACGATGTATTGAATTTAATAATATTAAGCTTTGATGCTAAAGCTACAATACGACTTAAACCTCTTAATGGCGTATATGAACGTATCACTCAGCCAAAGCGTTATTTCTCCTGGGCGTACATGTAGGTCTTTCCGATCTTTTATGTGCACTGCAATTCATAAAATTATTCAGTTGACAATGGAATGCAATAAAGGAACTTGACAATGTTTGTGAGGATTATTTCTGACTTATTTCAAATGATTTGCTTATTATTTTTCTTCTCTCCCCCCAATACATCACATACGCATGCCTACTTGGAAAAAGGTGGCATTGGAGAGCGAATTTCATAACTTTTTTTTAATCGGCTGTCAAGGGATTGATTATAAACCGTACAGATTATCAAGTTAAGTATTAATTTTTGTATACGGCACGTCATGGGCGCAATGGTAACCATAGTATTGCTAAATAATTAGTTAAGAAATACGTTGTGCAATACTGATACATTTATATTATTTTAAATGTGTATTTTATTTTTTATTATGTCCAAATGTCTTTTGTTTGTTCGTTTCAGTGAATTAGTCATTTTCTTAAATTATCCTTAGCTTTCAACTTTTCAATATGCTCGCCCCCCCCTTTTAGAGTTATCACGCCCACCAAGAGGGGCGTACCCACTGTTTGAGAAACGCTGCCTTAGAACATAAGCGTCGGATTGTCCAGTCTTGAATACTTTCCCACGTGAAACTACGGGGCCGTTGAAACGTCATTAGTTCCCTAACAGGAAATCGGTCCTTTGGTGGAAACCCCCACAAACTCGCGACACGCCAGCCACGTGTCTGTAACCACTAGACCCTTGGCCACCGACACTTGTTATAAGGAAAGTTGAGCAACAATTTTGGCTCGAAGGTTACTTTGAGGAAGCGGAGGATACTGGAACACCGCACATTTTTCAAATGACTGTATTCATTATTTAACTTTGTATTTCAGAAAAGGTATAAATTGTACGATAAAAATTAATATATATAAACTGCTGATTGTAAAAACTTTTACGCCATAAAGGAATCATCAGAATTAAATGAAATTTAATGCACAAACGACTTGTTATTAGTACAAATAAATGACAAAATTTTCAAAGCAAAAAAAAACAATATTAAGTGTCTCTCAAAGCAGTATTTGTTGTAGCCACAACTCTCTGCAATAAGTGTTGATATACGACGTGATATGGAGTCAAACTGATTTTGAATGTCAGCTTGTGGAAGAGAATTCCATATTGCTTGTATGCGCAGAAAAAGTTCGTCTTTTGAAGCTGCAGGACGCGGATCATAAGCGATACGCCGACCGACTAAATCCTACACGTGCTCAATAGGCGACATATCCGACGAATAAGCAGGCCAAGGAAGAAGTTGCATGTGTTGGGCTGAACAGAAGTCTCGAAAAGTATTTGCAATATGTGGGCGTGCATTAGTCTGTTGAAAGATAGCTCCAGAGGCATGCGTCGAAGGAACGACTTCGGGCTGTAGCAATTGACGGCCGTAAATGTTGCTATTGAGGTTACCCTCAACTTGTAAGAAATTGGATCTTACATGGTATGAAATCGCACCCCAAACCATAACTCCAGGTGTTAGGGTACTATGTCGTTCGATAGCGCCCTCTGGAAGGCAGCGTTCACCGGCATAGCGTCTGACACGAATGCGGTCAACATGGGCCCACAAATAGAAGCGTAGTTCATCTGAAAATACAACTTGGTGCCAGGCTCTCTGCTCTTGAGCCCATTGCAGCCTCAGCCGTCGATGGTTTGCCGTAAAGGGGATCTTGTACAAAGGCACCCTTGCCCACATCTACGACGAAGCTGGCATTAGTACACACGTAGCAGTAGACTAAGATCAGCATCCGTTCAGAGGGCGCTGCGCACGCCACGCATGCGTGGTGGCTCTGAAATTTTACTATTTTACATAACATCTTATAATTGATATTTGCTGCAAAGTTCATTTAATTCTGATGATTTCTTCAAGGTGTTGCATTTCTTACAAACAGCAGTGTAAAATAAATTAAATATATATATATATATAGTGGCAGTTTTTCCTTCAATTTATTTACTGTTCGAATACCATATATACAGAAGCTCTTTCGATCTTAGAATCAATGAGACAAATGTATCCTATCACACATTTCTAGAATTTTTTTTTGAATTCAAGAGATTTGTTGAAATTGCATCAGAGTTTGCAAGTTAAATGACATGACACTAGCATTTATATTTACTCTTCTTGATATTCATTAAAATAAATTTGCTCACAAATATATGCTAACCAAATATAGAGGACATTTTTGTCTATTTAGAGTTTTCTGATTGCATTGACGAGCTGCAAATAAATTCTTCGTGGTTCGCATGAGAGACCAGAACACTTCTGTTCTCTAAAGCATGGAAAATAATATTCAGAAATTTTTTTCATTCGAACACATTACATCACTCCTCATTACATACAATTAAAAAACAATTTTTATAGGACCTTACGATTTTTATTCATTAAAAATCCTAGTTTTAAAAGCTAAAAACACACTTTTGTATTTAATTGAACTAAAAAGTAAAAAAAAAGTTAATAAAAGAATAAAATGATTAACAAGAAAATTTATGTCATTATGGCAAAAGCGTGTATGGGTGGATGGGATGGGGTCCTTTGTACTGCATTTTTACACTAATTTTGCATTTCGGGGAATTGAACTAATAAGAAATTATAACAACTAATATCGAGCAATCCGTGCTTTTACCAAAATGGCAATAATTTTCTCGTTCATCATTTTATTCTTAAATTAGGAATTATTTTTTTTTTTTTTTTACTTTTTAGTTCGATTAACTATAAAAGAGTGTTTTTTAGTTCTTTTAAACTATAATTTACTTTTCATTTTTTAGTTCGATTTACAGTAAAAGCATGTTTTTAAATTTTTTTAAGCAATCATCTATTCATTGATGAATTAATCTTAAATCTGTCCTTTCATAGAATCTGAAATACCCATTGACATCCTGCCAATATGACGCTACGGCCTGGTTTGCAAAATGTAAGATCAGCCAACTGAATTAAATCAGGAAGTGCGAGGTTTGAAATATTTAATGCGGATGAATGTGTAAAGTCTCTGAATAAAATTTTTCACTAAAAAGAGCTCAATATTCTCCTCTCTTAAAACTTGCATCAGCATTAGACATAACAGAACACGTTTTGAATAGAAGAGTTTATGAGGAATTATTTTTAATCCGGTGATCTATGAATCAATTCTCAGCTGTTTTGGTAAATTGAGGCAATGTATGATATTCCATTCCACTAATCTGACAAGAGAATTTAGAAAAACAGACTATATGTCTGGGTTCCGAGTAATTAGAACATATATTAATTTATCCCACAAGCTCGAGTATTTTTTTCCATTTTCAGAAAAACTGGGCAATTGTTTATATTATGGTAAGAAATTGCTGACTCATCTTCCCCTGTTTTACATATAAAAAGAACACTTTTTTGTTGTATTTGTATTTACCATGAGTTTTTTCACCTAGCGTTGCAATTTCATCTTTAAGGTGCCAATTCTGGAAATGGCAAATCGTTAATCTTGATGATCCTGACCGGACAATGGAACAAAATTATTAATTTATTGTACTGCCGTCTGCCCTAGACAAGAGTGCAAAATTTCGAATTAATCTGAATTTTTTTTTAAAGTGGGTAAAAGTTGAGTTTAAAGATTCCGTTACATACAGGTGAAGCTAATGAAAATGTGTCAAAAAAGTGATAAGTATTTGCTATTATAAGTTTATACTCATAACGTATCACTTTTTATACAGTCTATAATGAATTACCTTTATATTAAAGCTAATATTTCTAAAAATGATTTAATCCTTTTTTTTCGCATGAGCAGAAATTGCGTAACAGCATTTATTATATTTTTTCATTAGAATATGTATTTATTGTTTTACTTATGTTACGTGCATTCATGCATCTGTAAAAGAAGAAGCGAATTGATTTTGCTTGTTTGCATGCTTTAAATAAATACTAAAAATGTAGCTTCAAGAAATAAACGTTAAAGAGAAGAGTACAAATATGGAAATTTTTTTTAATTAACCATAATTATCTTTTTTGAAATTTAGTTATTTTTGTGTGGTAGTGTTTTGCTTGTAAGAGTATTCGCTTGGCTGAAAAAGTTTATTTTGTAGTCACGGTTCCGTAAACAAATTCAAGCCATTTTTAGATATCAACACGAAAAAAGTTGCACGCAAATAATCAGTATTTAAGTTAAATAATGACACTTAACGTTATTGAACAACAAATCTCTTGGATGTAATATCGAAGAAAAAGCAAGTAAATAAAAAATGTTTTTAAGTCAATTCCTACTTAGATCAACAAAAAAATATTAATTTAGCTACTTTTTATTAAATAGTAGCAATTAATATACATATGTATATACATATGATAAAATCACAACATTAAATGATAATTGATTTTTATTAATTATCATTAAAGTATCGTATTGTCATCCAAAACATTCGTGTATATAAAATTTCAGTTCAACTGAATGCTTTAAAACGTGAGAAAGAATCCTTTTCCAGTTTTGACGTAAGTCGCCAAAATGATGCTAACGTCGCTGTATTTGTAATTCTTTGAATAATTTGTTTTAATTAATTAATTTTTATTAATTATAATTAAATTACTGTATTGTAATCCAAAATAATCATGTATATAAAATTTCAGCTCAATGGAGCACTTTAAAATGTATTTCATTAACGATTGAAAATTCCACTAAGATAAATAAATAAATAAATATATAGAGAGTGTGAGCTAATAGTAGGAATTGAATGAGGAAAAAAATACGCACGGATTTATTGAAAAAAGTTTCTCGAAATACAATTGTGATATAGAAGTTTCACTATCTAATAATAGCTCTCAATAATACTTTAATAATCTATTTTAATGAAACACGATGTTTAAGGTAATGTTTTACCTATTGTTACAGAAGAGGAGGCAAATTAAAGAAATAATTTTTTCAAATAGAAAATTTCTTAAAATAATAAAATAAGTTAATATGCTTGCATGACGTACACTCATTTACAGTAACGAGTCTAATGTTTGGAAGCATTCTAAGATTGCATTCCAAGATATACATTTTTCACTAATACAAAATAGGATTTTCATATTATATTAGGTTGGGGAAAAAAATCCATTATTTTTGCATGAAATTCAAAACTTTATTTTAACATGTTTTGGATTGTTCGAGTTGGGTCAAATATATACCGTTTTGTTGTATAATTTTTTGCCATTTTAAAAGTAGCTTCATATTGCCTCTCTCATAGAAGACTTGACCTTTACTGGCGAAAAACTCTAGTAATCGATTTTCACAATCTTCTCTTTATCCCAATTTCTTATCACTCTGGAAGTTTTAAAATGCGAGAAAATGGTAGTAATCGTTTAGTGCCAGGTCCGGAGTATATGGTGGATGCATTAAAACTTTCCAATCAAGCTCCCAGAGATTCTGGCGAGTCACTGCAGACGTGCGTGGCCTGGCTTTGTCCTGATGGATCTCGACACCTCTTCTGTTGGCCAATTCTGGCCGTTTCCAGTCGGTCACTAGCTTCAAACGGTTCAGTTGTTGACGGTAGATATCGGAATTTAATGTTTGGCCCTTCGGAAGCAACTCATAATAAATGATTCCTTTCCAGTCCCACCAAAGACAATGTAGAACCTTCCCGGATGTTAGTCCGGGTTTGGCCACCAATTGAGCTGCTTCACCGCGCTTTGACCACGATCGTTTTCGTACAATATTGTCGTATGTGACCCATTTCTCATCTCCAGTTACCATCCGCTTAAGAAATGGGTCGATTTCATTCCGTTTGGCCAGGGCTTCGCAGATGTAAAAACGATCCATGATGTTTTTTGGTGTGACACCCAAACATCGAGCTTCTTTTCGAATTCAACTTTGCTCAAATGGCTTAAAACTATTTTATGGTCTATCTTTAGCTCCTGGGGGATGCTACGACAACTAATATGCCGGCAACTTTAACATCAAAAAATGCTTTAACGGAATCGACGAAACCAAAATTGCACGTAATTAGCTGTTACGGTATCGGCACCATAAACACCATTCAGAATTTCAGCCACCTGGCTTACATTTTAGCCTTTATCAAAGAAAAACTGTAAAAGGTACCGAATTAACTCACGATTGAATGAACCAAACAAAAAATAGCAAAATAATTTTTTAGTGTAAAATGTCACATTGACAACCAGCATAAATTCGAAATTGTTTGATTGATATTTTACGAGATATCGACACTACAGCCATCTGCCGAAAAAATAATGGATTTCTTTTCCCCCAATCTAATATGAAAAAAATTTAGGTTAAATATGAAATTAATCGGTTTTTCTTTACATATGTGAAACGCGATTCATTCACTTATCAAAATATTTCCTAAACTACACTGCTGGACAATTGCTAAGGACGGATCAAAAATTGCTATGTAGCATAACATTAAGCGAGACATGAGGCCTAGTAGGATAAAATATAGTTGCCACACTGCTCAGACATTAGAATAAAGAATATTCATTGTTCTGGAAAGTACAAAAGCTGTGAAACATCTGAAAGAAAAAAAAATGTTCATTTGATCTGCGTACGAAGAAATGGAACAATGCATCTAAAAGTCAGCAGGCACCTTAAAGAAAGGTATCAGTACGGTATATGTCCTCCGTGGAGTGTGATGCAACATTCCACACGTCGTACCATACTTTGCACAACATTATCCAGCAGCTGTTGAGGCAATTTATCCCATTCCTCTGTGAGTGCACGGATGAGGGTGTTCTTGTTTGTCGGAGGATAGTTTCGACCAGCAACTTGCCTCCCCAAAGCATCCCACACATTTTCAATGGGGTTTAGATCTGGAGAACGCGCTGGCCATACGAGACGTTGAATACCCTCGCTGTCTAGACAATCCTGAACAGCGAGTGTTCGATGACATGTTGCGTTGTCGTCCATAAAAACAAATTTATCACCTACAGCACCACGGAAAAGACGAACATGAGGAAGTAGAACTTCATCAATGTATCGTTGGCCCGTCATAGTCCCATTCGCAACCGCATGTAGGCGCGTGCGGCCATTGATCATGATGCCGGCCCACACCATGATACTGCATGTCGGATATCGGTCTTTTTCCTGGCTATTTTCTGGACGATAAGCAGTACCACTCTCGCGCCAGATCAGTTGGCGTCTACAATCCGATGACAGACTGAACCTACTCTCATCTGAGAATAGTACGCATGCCCAGTCCTGTTCAGTCCAATTGTGATGTTTACGACACCATTGCAAACGGGCAGTACGGTGCTGTCTGGTCAATGGCACACACACAACAGGTCTGCGTGCGTATAGTCCTCCTCCCCTCAAACGTCTGGCAACAGTTTTTCGGGAGATCTGCTTTCCTGAGGCAGCAAGAAACTGATTTGCCACCTGCTGAGCTGTGGTGCGCCTGTTCCTTTTTGCTGATAGGACGATATATCTGTCTTCTGCAGGCGTCGTACTTCTAACACGACCTCCCCGTGCCGTCTACTACACATTCCAGTAGTTTTAAATGACTTCCACAGCCGTGAAACAACGCTGTGAGCGATGTCGAACTCCCTGGCAACATCTGTTATTTTTCGCCCTTCTTCGATATTTCCAATAATTCGGCCACGCATAAAATCATCTATGTGATGTCGGGAAGACATGCCAAAAATTTTAAGTTCGTTTATTAAATCTTTCCTGTAAAACTTGACTTGAAACAACAACTGTCCACACGCATCAAAACCTTTAAAGCTCTTATGAACGCTATCACGTGATGAACAGACGTGGAAAAAAATTTGCATACTCATACTTCTTCTTACTAATATCCCGCACTTATACTAATTTTCCACATTTTGCTTCCTTTCATTTTGTGGTTGCTATGGATGATAGTGTTATCCGTCCTTAGCAATTGTCCATCAGTGTATTAGACGGAATTCCTTGAAATTTGACACACATGACTCTTTTGTTGAATAGAAATTTGCAGGAATATATTCCATAGTGGGTTGCGGGGGTGTTATAGATAAAAATTTTTTTCCATTTTTGAACTATTAGTCTTGAAATTCGGCCAGCCTGTTTATTTTGTTGAGTAAAAACTCCCCGAAAACGAGGAAAATATCTTGCACAAACCAACTCTGATGGGGTTAGAAAGAGGATAACGATAGGTATTCCCTTTTAAAGAAATTCCTGTCCTTTTAAATCAAAAGACGAATGCTATAACAATGTTTTTCAGTACAATTGAAAACTTGATGTTGGAGAAGTAATAATGGACTAAAAAATGATATATATGTACAATATCATGAAATACTCAGCGAAGAGTGGATGACTATTGCCTGGTTCGTGTATTTAGAAAAAAAGATGAATTGGTTTAACCTCCTGCCGGTTTTTCCCGGGCTATACTCGGGCACTGTGAAAATTTACACTATGCTATCAGTCTTTCACAAATTATTTCACATGCGTTTTTTATGGTTTCGAATAATTGAAAAGAATTTTTGGAGGAATTTTCTGCAAAAAAAGAGGACGTCTTTCTGCTGGGCACCCCTTTCCCGCTTGTCTGAAAGACACATTCTGTTGACTACGTACCCCCATCATAAAAGAAAGCTAATCCATCACGACAGTGTATTATTTTATACTCAAAGGGAAACAGTAAAGGGGAGAAGGTGAGACAAGATTCTGCCGTCCGAATGGCGATGTTGGGTTACATGCAGTACCTTGTTTTCGAATTTTTCATACAAAAAATTTACATACAAAATTTTACATACAAATTTTTCATACACACCTTAATATGATCAAATTTTGATTAATAATTTCGTAATAATTTATGTAAATGCAATAGATGTAAATAAAAGTGGTATTTTAAGGTAAAAGCTACATATATTCTTAGCTTTATACTTATAGTTAGCGTGAATTGACTCCAAAATCTAATGATTTCTGCCAAACAGAAAAAGCCAACTTTACAGGTAAATTACTCATTTACTTAAATAGATTTCTTTTACATTATTTTTTAGGAAATTTGTATGCGTATGGTCCTAATAAGTTTAAAATGATAAGTATGTTTGAAAATTTGCATAAAAAATTGACATTTTTTTATCCATAATCCAGAAATAATATTAGCCTGGACAGGATTAAAGAAATAGCAGTAACGTAGTCAAATATGCCAATTGTTATATGTTAATGAACATGTTAGAACATGAATTTATATATATATATATATATTATTAAAGTATTTTTCTCTTTTAAAATTTCGCTTTCTTTACTTTTCTATTTACACAACCGATGTTTCTCCTAGGAATCCATAATATTTTTTGCAAGATTTTGAAATAACACAAATTTTATTCTTTTTCTGTGGAAGTTATATTTTATTCAAGTGGAATAGGAAACCTCTATACCGACAATGTTAAATTGGCTGTTTTTGATGTATCTTTTCTCAAAATCTGTTATATGAACGTATTTGAAATTTTTCATACTATTAAAGTATACCTTTATCATTATACAGAAATGAGCTTTTAGATAATTTTTAATTTTTTCATAATTTTTTTTTATAAAATATTTTGTCAAACATAGTAAAGTTTTCTTTTGAGCCATTTTTTTCACATAAAAAAAAATTGTAAAAAATAAATGTTTGAGTTTCTTTTACAAAAAGCTCATTTCAGTATATAGTAGCTATCATTATAAATATATCATAAAAAATTTATATACCTGTGAACAATCATTTCTTAGAAAAGGTGCATTGAACATCAAAATTTGCATTTTGTGATAAATTAATTTTAATGTATACAGTGAGACTTCTAATCGGTTAGGAAATAAAATAAATAAAATGCTCAATTTACAATAAAATATAAATGTTTAGGTTTATATCAGACGCTTAACTTTTAAGTATAAACGAAGTACTTTGTTAACATTTTTCGCCCTTAAAATAGGCGTGGCTCAGTTTCAGAGATTATTTAAAAACATGTTTTAAGGGCTTTTAAATACCCTAGAGGTTAAAGTAAGATATTTTTAGAAAGATTAAAATCTATACAATTTAAAAATGCAAAAATCTCAAATTATCAAAAAAAATAAGATTTTAGCTTTCCAACACACTCCTTAATATGATTGAGTAAAATTTTTGAGGCTTTTTACAATTGCGCACTTTTTACTTAGAAGTTGCAAAATATGCTATTAAATGCTTTTGAATTTCAATAAAATATTTCATAAAACTTTAAGTAACAAACTTTTTGTGTGATCTACACTAATAGACTATATTTTCTCCTTACTTTGCAATAGCGAAAATATTTTATCCATTACTCGATGATAAACTCTTATGGAGCGCTATATAACTAAATTTTTATGTACTGCTTATCTGAAATATTCTTGGCGTGTCCAGTGCAACACTTCTGTTGCATCGAGTAAATAGTCTGAGTATCCAACCTTTCTCATTATTGAGTTACGTGCAAGCGAGCGTTTAATGAATGTTCAGAGTGTAGACTAATTGATATTCTACGGAATGCTGAATTTCCCTTAGAATAATAGACATAGACTTGTTGAGGCACTATTTAGATCATATGCGCAGAAAATGAATTTTTCTCTTGCCTAAGCCAAAGAAATTTTTTTTCTTGAGATCTGTTAGTAATATTAACTTGTCATACATTATTTTGATGCAATAATAAACAATTAGGTGCGGTATAATGTGGGATTCAGACTGAAAAATAATTTGAAGCAAAAGTTACAATCTGTAGTAGATAAAAAGAGCTAAATTTAGTAATTTTTATAATATAACAATACTTTTTTTTAATAATGTTTGAGATTATTTAGAATTTCATTTCTGTTTAAAGGGGTGAGAATTTATGCAGCATTTTTCCTACATCAGCAATGCTACACAGGATTCAGTTTAAAGAATATTTTTTAAAAATTAACTGACCGTACAGTAACTAATTATTTTATATGCACTTATTGTATTTTTATCATTATTTTAATTAGAACAATTTTGAAAAAGTTGAGTAGTTTTTAAAAATTCGTATGTGGAGTAACAACGGAAAACTTCCAACTGAGAAAATTTCATACACATTTTAAACCAGTTTTAAAAGAATAGCTTATTGGACAACGCCCCTTTAAATAAAGTATTTATTTATGCATGAAGCTTAGAACGTATATTAATTTTAGTATTAATATATGCACAATGCTTCAGTCATCAGATGAGCAGAACTTTCAAAAATGTTCCTTATGTGTTATAACTTTCAGTTTTGAGATATTAAAATCTAAAGCAAGAACCTTTATCTTGAAGTAGCGCGTACAAGTACAATAGTTTTGGGGTAGCTAAAATATTTTTAATTTATTTAACGTAAAAATTTAAATTTCATTAGAAGCAGAAGAAATTTAAGTTTATTTTCCAATAAAATTTAAAAATCCCAATTTTCCCAACAATTTTTTTGAAGTGATCATCTTTTATATTTTTAATGGAATCAAATAGGAATAATTTTAATTTTAATACGCAATAGAAAAAGAAATTTTTAAATCTAATTTTAAAACTGTTTACAACAGAAACTTGTTTGAAATTTAAAGCTATGCTTTAGTCACAATGATATAACTTAAATGTTTTATATGAGGATTGTAAATATTACTAATATATATGAAGAAGAGTTTCGTTCAAATGATAAAATATTATATTAATACTACTATCATATTATAAATAAAAATATTATATAAAACTTATGATAAATAATTAAAATTATTAAAAATATTATGACTAGGAACATTATTATAAATGATCAATACACATGAAAGTAATATTTTCACAAATCCTTGTTAGTAGAATCAAGAAGATTAATTTTTAATTTATGAATAATTACTGATCTTAATTTAATTAATTTTTACTGATTTATTTAATTTGAAATCCAATGTATTAAAATTACTTTATTTTGAAATTACCCTTGTTCATTAAATTTGGACGTAAATAAAGAAGAAAAACTAAATTCTAAATTTAATGTCATAATTTTTCAAATAAACTACAAAAATTCTATTTTAACTAAGTAAAAGAAAACTAATGAAATATAATATTGTACATTTGATTAGCAAATAACACTTTATGAGTTTGTAGTAAAAGATTATTCTTAGATACATGAGTCAGGAATTTTTCAGTACCTTATAGAATCAAAATGAGCTTTCTGATAGAATGAAAGGACATCAAACAATTTCTTATCCTTTGTTTATTTCTTTTGTCCCTACATCAGAAATAGGAAACACATTTACAAGGGATTTAACATCAATAAGATATTTTCGTTGAACACCTGAGACAACAATAAAGCAGATTTTTTTTCTTATTTGCCTCAGAAATGATGAAATGCATGGCAGTTTTACGTATAATGTTGTATCCAAGCGTAAACTTGAAGTAAGGTTTCGTTTTTGGGTTTAATTGAATAGCATTTTAAATTTTATGAGGCACATTTCTTAAGCGATTTATATTTAATTCTTAAAGAAACGTTTCTTTTAAAAAGGAAATTGCTCAAACAAATTAATAAAAATGTATTTAATTATTTTATTAATGAATTTATCTAGTGAAATAAAAGGGTTTAAATTTTACAAAATCATTTTGTATTAAATTTAAAAAATTATTTAACCCCTTAAGTGGTCAATTTTTACACCAAAATGTTCCAAAAAAAGGCGCATTTTTATTGCATATAACTAAACATAGTATTTAACAGAATGCATAAAAATATTTGCTTAGCATAATTCTAACAGTATTTGTAATTTTATAATTGTAGAACACAAAAAAGAGACTCAATATTAAGTAAATTCTACATGCTATATGAAGAATGTTTCATGTATCTCTTAAAAGAACTTCTTTCATATTTAGAAAAAAAATTACACGTTAGTACCTCTTTTTTAAATGATTGAAAATTTTGTATATATATATATATATATATAATATATATATATATATATATATAAACATACATACTTATATACACACACACAAATATATATATTCATATATGTATACATACACACTATTTTCCCCTTATCTCTCAAACACGCCTGAGACACAATGGAAACTGCTTGCATGCCCTATTATCCTCATGTTTAGAAGAAGGATTGTGGCTAATGGTTGACAGAGAAAAGAGAGTCATTCTCCTCAGGAAGCCATCTGTACTTAGACATGCTGCTTTGTGTATCACCGTTCACGCTGTGGTGCGGTAACCTAGTGATCTGACGCTGCTCTAGATCTGCGTTATGTGTATGATTTTAAAATAAATTTCCTCCTATCGTGTTTGTTGCAGTGACTCTGACAAGTAATTTCACTTTCATTCTATTCTTGTGGTAGCTTTTCCAGCGTCTCTTAGTGTATTACATTCTTTGTTTCTGGTGAGTATAGGTCAGTTAAAATTTATTTAAATGAATAAACCTTCATGAAGGTATTGAAGATAAAAATTACACGTCCTTTTATATAATATCACAATTAGTTATATCTTAATGATTTTGATTATATTTGAAAAAAGAATAAATCTCTCTGCTATGTGTACTATATACTAATTCTTGCTAAAGTATTAAAATAATTGGTTTATGCATTTTTCTTTGAGAATGTCACGTTTTTACTTCTTTTAAAATAATGATTAAAATGTAAAATGGTAATACAACATTATAAAAAAATCATGCCAT
>BMAU01012111.1:10000-11043 GCA_019973935.1 Trichonephila clavipes | reverse complement strand
TAAGGGCAGTCGGAAAGGTAAAATTTGATTTTTTGACAATTTGAGATTTTTACATTTCCACATAGTACAGATTTTAACTTTCTAAAATACCTTGCTTTAACCTCTAGGGTAAGTAGAAATACAAACTATTTTTAAATAATCGTTGAAACTGGGCCACGCCCATTCGGCCAAGCGTAAAAGTAAACAAGGTTTTTGTTTTTGGCAAAGTTGAGCGTCTGGTATAAATCAAAAACATTTATCTTTTATTGTATAAATTGAGCCTTTTATTATTTTATTTCTAACCCCATTTGAAACTTCACTGTATTTTTAACGGTCAAATCAGTGTTTTGTTTACACTTTCAAAACTGCGTTATAATTTTTGAACTCGCAAGTATTCTTCAACATTATTCAGCTTAAACTTTCAAAAAAATTGTTATAATATATCGAGCTTTACCATGCCTAGAGCATCGACTAAAGTATTTAAAAAACGAAGAGGAGCTTTTAATAAAGGAAGATGTAATAAAAGTAATGATGGTTGTGGTGAAAGCAATTTTATTTCCAAAGAACTCTGCTGATGAAAAAAATTGTGCTGATGGTGCAAAGCTTTGTACTAATGAAACTGAACCATCTGCCAGTGAGAGAAAATTGCTAAACATGGATATTTCATATTCGGATGAGGCTTTTCTGGTTTCGGAAATGTTATTGTGGACATTAACCTTTTAGCTTGTGTTTTGTTTTTGAAGCTGCAAATGTATAGAAGTGTGAAAAAACAGGACTCAGGGTTGCACCAGTGAAAGTAACTGTGGTGAAGCTGTGAAGTTTCACTTAAAATGTCCTTCTTGTAAATATAATTATACTTTTTAACTCAAGAATGCGATAGTTCTGAGGAATTACGAACTGAATACCCGGCTAGTGTATGCTATGCGATGCATAGGTAAAGGTGCTGGGAGTCTGCTAGGATGTTTTGCGGTATCATGAATCTTCCCCGCCACCCACAAAATTCTCAAAGTACAACCACATTTTACTGCAGGCAACAAGAGAAACCTGTGAACACAGTATGGCGA
>BMAU01012111.1:0-5000 GCA_019973935.1 Trichonephila clavipes | reverse complement strand
AATTTCATTATGTGACAAATCTAATTTTTAAAAGAACCATTATTAAGAAAGTGATCATGAAGAATATTATAATAAAAATACTTACAAATCACAGCATATAGATTTACCAGGTTGCTATCAATGTAAACTATGATAAAATTCTTTTGTAATTCAAAAATTTTCTGTTTTATATCTTTAAAAGTAGTTTTCATATTGAGAATGGTAGCTAAAATTCATAAAAGATCTTTTAAAATATTGTACTTATACTTTGCAAATGCCTCAATAGGTAGTCCAAATTTAATTGCAGATTTTGTAATAAATTATCCATATATTTAAAAATTTGTTTTTTAACAGTATTGTTGTTTATTAGAAACATTTAATCTAAAATTAGTGCCTTTACTCATTATATCTTTTAAAATATTATCATTGGTTATATCTAAGTTGCCAGTAACTACATGTATATATATATATATATATATACTTTACGTTTTATGATATTTGTTTCTCCCGTAATCAAAAAATATTTTTAAGGCTGTTTTCGCCATTTGAACGAGAGCATGAACTTGACGCGGAGCATATTTTCGGACAGAAAAAAAAAAAGCTTCAATTTTTATAAAAATTTGTGACATTGTAACTCATGCATTTGTTTATAATACAATGTTCTTAAAATTTCAAAATATTTCATAAATAATCAGTTTTTTCTTTTAACATGTGAAAGGATAGCTCATTTAACATCATGGTATAAAAAATGCAAAACACATTTTATAAAAGAAAAAAATGCGTCAACTGGATAAAAAACTGAGAGTAGTATAGTAAAATAAGTGATTCTCTACAGGATAGTGTAGCCAGAGTATATATAATATTAATGTATGAGTATTTTTTATAACTGAAAGAATATTCCAAATTTGGCTCCTATTCTTTAACATTAGCCAAAGATAGCCTTAAAATCTCATTATTAAAATGTTATAGTTGTATTAATTGATTACTCACAATACAATGAAAAATTCGCATAATTGTGTTATACGTTTTCAAATAATACTAAGAATCAGATTAGAAGTCTGCAGATAATCAGGCTGTATTTTTACATCAAAATTCACAATTCTTAGTATCGAATATTATTAATTACTTCAAATAAACTTATAAGAGCATAAAAAGCGTTGAAACCTGCTATGATTTTAAAACATAACAATATTTGTGAGTTTTTGCAAAAAATAAGTATGGAATTTGAGATTTAAAACATATATTTGCTATCTAAATTAACTTAGCTTTCATTTTTTAGTTATTACTATTTATTCATTTACTGTGTTTTTCTAAATTTAAGGATTTATAACTACTTTGAAGTATCCAAATGGGAGTATGATATGCTAATATTGATTAGAATTTCTGAAGGATATTCTTGCTTTTTCTTTCTATTTCATTAGTACTCAAATTAGCTAAACCGTTACTACAAGATTGAAAATAATACATATCCATTTAGTAATTGTCCATGTTTATCTCATCTACTTATAGAGCAAGAATACAATTATTCCATCTACAACTCGATATTTATTAAACATCTGTCTAGGGTGAGCAAATATTAGCCTACGTTACAGTTTTCAGTTCGAAACAGGAAAAAAGTGTATTCAAATATACTCTAATATATAAATTCCCAAACTCAGATTTTTATTATCTTTGCAAAAAAGAAAGAGAAAAAGGAAAATGTTCGTTTTAAAGTGAAATGTGTGACGCAAACTTTTATTTATTTATAGAATTCTATTTCTACTAACCTTCATCTTACTTTTTTCTTTTAATCTCGAAGCAACATCAGCTATAAATTCAATTTTGCAAGAGAATCTCTTTTTTTCCCCTTTTCTCTTTTTCTAGTTTTTGTTTTTATCATTTTCTAATACTTTTCCAATCTTTCAAAACTAAAATAACTATAATTTCAATTAAGTTTTGTGCTTGTCTTACACACAAGGCGAACTTTCATGACACTTTTTATAATTCTACAGATAAAAGTCGGCTATTTTTCTCAAATATATTTTTTTGTGATAATCATTTCTTTACTCTTTTCAGACTAATATCTTTCACATTTACCTTTAATTAGGAGCGCTAATGCTAAATATTTTCTTTTTTTTCTCTAGAAAATATTTCTAAAGAACAATATGAGATCAAGTTCTACAATTAGACTTAAAGAAATATTGTACATTGAAGAAAATTAAAGAACTTCAAAATTGTTCAGATCTTTTCTTTACATATACTTTCTGTTCAAGATAATCCATAAAAAAGAAATTATTTTATGTGTTTTTTTTATTGATATAGCACTATTTTCCACGTATTGCATATGCACATTAAATAGTTAGAAAGAATTAAACTTGTGACGTCTTACGCGTCTTTTCTTTAACAAGTCCTTTGGGTTCTTTGGGCCAGAATTAATGGCAACTCTTTTCCAACCAAATCCAAGAAACGAGAAGTGAAGAGATGCAAATAATATAGGATAAATATAGGATCTCAGAGTAAGCGTAATGGCAATGTAGCAAGGAATGTTAGACAACCGACGTGCGGCAGTTGGATGATTATTGAAGTTCGTGGATCAAGATTTAAGTTCTACGTGTCGTGGATAAACATATTGGCGTTCGACTAGAAGTTAAACGTCAAGCTACATACCATTGTATATACAGAAATGTTTATTACAGAATAATATAAGGTAGGATTGATTACTTATTAGTATATTTGAAGATTAGGCGGTTCAAGTATTGAGAGTGGTCTGAATTATATTGTGTGTTGCGTATTGCGTCATCGTAGATTCTCTCAAATTAATTGTTGTAATTAATTTGTTTAAAAGTTTAAGTTGAATATCTTAATAAAGTCATATTAAGATAATGTTTGATCCAAGTTCTTTCGTTAACCCTACACCTCTAGCTCACGCTGATGCTTCGAAGGATGTACTTCCAAGGGGAGGTACATCACAAACTGTCAGAATATAATTAATTCTCTTATGGAAACGGGTTTGAAATATGTTGGCAGAATATATGTAGGCCAGAGCTTCTCAAACTCAATATTGGCGACCCAATATTCAATCATCACTTTCATCCCCCTACCTCTCCATACAATAACAATGCATTGAATTCAATAATACTATACTTTGACATTAAAGCTACAATATACGACTTTGACCTTTAATGCCACTAACGTATATAAACTATTGCTCAGCCAAATCATTAATTTTCTGGACGTATATATACGTCTTTACAAAGTACGATCTCTTCTGTGCACTAGTATCCAGAAATTTATTCCGAAGGCTTTCGAATACAATGAAAGGACTTTGACAGTGTTTGCGAAGGATTTACTTATTTTATAGGATTTGCTTATCTATTCTCCCCCAAAGAATTAACAACAATTCTCATGGAAATAAATCATGGAAAAGGGCATTTGGTAGCGAATCGCGTAACTTTTAATTGGCAGTCAAGGAATTAATTATAAACCGTACAAATTATCATGATAATTGTTAATATAAACTCATGGAGTCTTTGGTAATTATAAAACTTTTTCTTAACCTAGTATTGTTAAATTAATCATAAAATACATTATATAGTACAGATACATTTATATAAGTGTAAATGCATATTGTATATTTTATTCTATCAGAAAGAATTCTGTTTTCTTACTTTCAGTAAACTGATATTTTTTTTAAATAATATTTTGCTTTCGACTTCTTAATATGCTCACACCCCCCTCGTAGAGTTATCACGTTCCCCACAGTTTGAGAAACGCTGATGCAGTCAGAAGATTTTATTTTTATTACTCCAAATATAGGGAAAATATAGTTATTGAAAATAAATCATTATTCCTAAAAAATAAAATTTGGGATAATTACAAAATTTTGTTTTTGTGTTTAATATTTCATAAAACTTAAACACAATATTATAAGTTGGCATATACAACGTTTTCTGGTAAGAGTTTAAACATTATTAAAAAAATAACTAAAATAATATCCTAAGACAGGGGTGGCGAACCTTTATGAATCCACGTTCTATTTTTTCTTAAGAAATGCTTGATGAGGTATAGAAGTCCCTTTAAAATATTTTGACTTGTGAGTATTGGGAAAATAATAAAATTAAATACTAACATATATATATATCTCAAAACTCTGTATTTACTACGAAAACATACCTTTTGCACTGTATAGTTGAAAATATTTGAGTTATACGTGTCATTCAAATTAAAATAACAATTAGTGTGGACTGTATGTGTATGTGTGTGGATGACAAATAACTTATATTAGGATTGTAAGATGTTACTTTTAGTAGAATGCATGCTGAATTGGAGTCATCTGCCAGAGGGTTTCTAAGCCATTAATTATTTTTGCTGTGGTCCACTTCTTTGACTAGAGTATTTGTGATGCGTACAGACGATGTTCCGCATACCAATGCTCCAGAACATAAAACACGCACTGCTTTGTCGCCTTTACTAATAATGCCATATTTCGAGATTCACCAAGTTTGAAATTTCTTGGTTACACTTACTATTTTGCACTTTTTGTTCTGAATAGCCATGTTGAATAACGGATAAAAAATCGTAAATCTAACACAAATAAAATTTAAAATACAGTTGAGTCAACGAAATTGACTATGCTATGTAGACAAGTTTTGCATCAAAAGTAACCATAGCCCACGGCGTAACAAAGGAAAGGCAATTACAAGCAAGTGTGTTCCCCGCCGCACCTCAACCAATCATCGCGTTTGTTCGTAATACCATAGTGAACTTAGCTATTTTGAAATAAAAATACAAAACCATTTTGATCGCTTGAAAGTGCTCAAAATATTGCGTCACCTGCCACGAATGGCACGTGTACCAATGGTTCGCCATAACCTGTCCTAAGATATTAGAAATTCAAACGAAATGTATCAAGTTAACCTGTGGCTCCAAAGACCTATGGGGATCTTCAGCGAATTTGTAGGGGGTCCGCGAAAAAGAAGATATTTCTTTTTTACAGACTCTATAAGACCTAGTGGAAAAATTGAAAAGTGTGGCATTCTAAA